>CM076580.1:289426814-290026814 GCA_034641835.2 Pinus albicaulis
CACAAGGCACCCGAGTGGTCACAAATTATAAAATTTGATACAACCTCCCTCAAACTAAAAGACCCGACCTGAACGCATTTCATTGGGTGCCCTCACATGACGCGACATGGCGCACCCACCCGAATGAAGGCACAAGGGAGAAAATAGAAAACGGGCCGCACGAATGTGCACAAGGCACCCAGGAAATCACAATTTAGCAAATTTGATACGACCACCTTCAAATGAAATGACACAACCTGAATGTGTTTCATTGGGTGCAATCACAATGGTGTGACATGGTGTGTCCAAACGAATGAAGGCACAAGGGAGAAAATGACAAAAGGACCTCACGAACATGCACAAGGCACCTAGGCGGTCAAAACTTATAAAATTTGATACGATCGCCCTCAAATGAAATGACCCAACCTGAACGCATTTCATCTTATGCCCTTACACCATGCAACATGAGGTGCCAAACAGAACGAAGGCACAAGGGAGAAAACGGAGAACGGGTCGCACGAACGTGCACAAGGCACATAGGTAGTCATAACATAGCAAATTTGATACGACTTCCCTCAAACCAAACAACCCGAGCTGAACAGGTTTCATCGAGTGCCCTCACACAATGCGACATGGTGCCTCTGAGCGAACAAAGTCACAAGGGAGTAAACGGAAAATGAGTCACACAAATGAGCAAAAGGCACCCCAGTGGTCACAACTTAAAAAATTATGGTCACCCTCAAATGAAACGACCTAACCTGAACGGGTTTCATCGAACATCCTCACACGGCGCGACACGGCCCTCCCGACAGAACAAAGGCAGAAGGGAGAAAATGACAAACTAGTCGCACGGACAAGTACAAGGCACCTGGGGCAGTCATAACTTTGCAAATTTGATACAACCGTCCTAAAACGAAATGACCCAACCTAAACACGTTTCATGGGGCAGACTCACACAATGCGATACAACACGCCCAACCAAATGAAGGCATAAGGGAGCAAAAAACATACAGGCTGCATGAACGTGCACAAGGAACTCGAGCGGTCACAATTTAGAAAATTTGATACCACTACCCTCAAACGAAACTACCTGACCCGAATGCATTTCATCGGGAACCCTCACATGGTGCGCCCGAACGAACGAAGGCACAAGGGAGAAAATGGAAAATGGGCCACTCGAATGTGTGCAAGGCACCCAAGAGGTTGTAACTTAGAAAATTTGATACGGCATCCCTCAAATGAAAGGACCTGACCCGAATGTGTTTCATCGAGCGCCCTCACATGACATGACACAGCCTACCCGAAAGAACGAATTCACATGGGAGCAAACGAAAAACAAGCTACACAAATGTGCACAAGGAACTCGGGCAGTCACAACTTAGAAAATTTTATATGGACACCCTCAAATTAAATGACCAGACCCGAACACGTTTCATCGGGTGCCCTCACGTGCGCCCGACCGAACGAAGGCATAGGGAAGAAAATCAAAAACAAGCCACACGAACGTGCACAAGGCACCTGAGCAATCACAACTTAGCAAATTTGATACGTCCAACCTCAAACCAAATGACCCGAGCTCAACATGTTTCATCGGGTGCCCTCGCACAACGCGACAGGCCATGCCCAACCAAACAAATGCATAAGGGAGTAAATGACAAACGAGTTGCACAAATGAGAAAAAGGCACCCTGGTGGTCACAACTTCGCAAATTTGATACAATCGTCCTCAAATGCAATGACCTGACCTGAACGAGTTTCATCGGGCATCCTCACACGGTGTGACACGAACCTTTCGATCGAACAAAGGCACAAGGGAGAAAACGAAAAACTGGCCGCATGAATGAACATAAGGCACCTGGGCAGTCATAACTTTGCAAATCTATTACGGCTAGTCTCAAACAAAATGACCCCACCCGAATGCGTTTCATTCGATAGCCTCACACGATGCAACACAGTGCGCCCAACTGAATGAAGGCACAAGGGGGAAAAAAACATACAGGGTGCAAGAATGTGCACAAGGCACCCGGGCGGTCACAACTTAGAAAATTTCATATCGTCGCCCTCAAACTAGATGACCCGACCTGAACGCATTTCATTGGGCACCCTCGCACGATGCGCCCAACCGAATGAAGGCACAAGGGACCAAATGGCAAATGGGCCACTCAAACATGTACAAGGCACCCAAGTGGTCACAACTTAGCAATCCTGATATGGCCTCCCTCAAACGAGACAACCTGACCCGAATGCATTTCATCGGGTGCCCTCACATGACAAAACATGACCCATCTGATAGAACGATGGCACAAGGGAGAAAATGGAAAATGGGCCACATGAACATGCACAAGGAAGTCGGAAAGTCACAACATAGAAAATTTGATAGGGCGAAATGACCAGACCCGAACACGTTTCATCAGGCGCCCTCACGCGGCGTGACATAGCATGCTTGAATGAATGAAGGCACAAGGAAGAAAATGGAAAATAGGCCGCATGAATGTGCACAAGGCACATGGGCGGTCACAACTTATCAAATTTGATACAGTCGCCCTCCAACCAAACGACCAGAGCCGAATGCATTTCATTGGGCGCCCTCACACGGCGCAATAGGGCACACCCAACCAAACAAAGGCACAAGGGAGTAAATGGAAAATAGGCCACACGAACGAGCACAAGGCACTCAGATATTCGCAACTTAGAAAATTTGATATGGTCACCCTTAAATGCAACGACCTAACCCGAATGAATTTCATCGTGTGTCCTCACACAGCGCGACACGACCCTCCCGACCGAACAAAGGCACTAGGGAGAAAATGGAAAAGTTGCTGCACGGATGAGCACAAGGCACCCAGGTAGTCATAAGTTTTCAAATTTGATATGGCTGCCCTCAAATGAAATGACCTGACACGAACAAGTTTCATTGGGCAACACTAGTACATTTGGCGGAAATTCTGACACTTTAGTTCGGACACTTTTGACCAAATGTTGGAAATTTCCCCAAATTTTATCAATTTTTCAAATCTTGCCCACAACTGTCGCTATACCGACGTTTGGAGACAGGTGTCGGTATTGCGACACTTAGAGGTAACTGTTGGTCTTGTGACATTTGGATAAAAGCATCGGAATTACGACGGATTGGACACAAGTGTTGGTCTTACAACACATAGAGCTAAGTGTCACTATTGCGACTTTTGGAGCAAAGCATCGGAATTGCGACGCTTTGGGTGAAGGTGTCGGTCTTGCGACGGATTGGTAGAAAATATCGCTATTGCAACGTTTGGATAAGGCATCAGTCTTGCGACACTTAGAGGTCAGTGTCGCTATTGCGACTTTTGGATAGGGTGTTTGGTAAGGGGTCAATCTTCCAATGCTTGGATAAAAATTTTAAAAAAAAATCTGCCAAATGTACTAGTTTGAATGTATATACTCTACCTTGAGTCAAATTTTCATTTAGAGTAGAATTTTAAGTTCCATATAACATATTTATTCTTGCAAGTCTTAGATAATTATCAATCATTTTGGAAGAACTACGCACTTTATGCAGATGACAACTCTTCACACTACCTCCTTTTCTTTACTTATTTTAGTGTTTGTATTATTTAGTCAAGAAGACTAGTTTCCTTTTTAAATTCTTATTGAAGTCCTTAAAAGATCCATCCTCATCATTATTCTGTAGTGAAACAAGCACAAAAGAAAATATTTTTTTATAACATAGATGCATACAATTTTTTAGATAACAAGAACAAGTGTCGGTATTGCGACAGTTATAACATCATGTGTCAGTATTGTGATAGTTGTGTCAAGTGTCGGTATTGCGACATTTATAAGGAGGCAAGTGTTGTTAGTGTTTACAAACAATCTTAGGGTTTAGGGTTTGGGAGTTATTTTTGGTGATCATGTCTTGTCCTGTGAGGTTTCCCAACACAAAACACATTCGTATGGGTCATTTCGTTCGAGGGTGCCCGTATCAGTTTTTCTAAGTTGTGACTGCCTGGGTGCCTTGTCCACATTCGGGTGGCCTATTTTTTGTTTTCTCCCTTGTGGCATCATTTGGTTGGGCACATCGTGTCGCACTATGTGAGGTCGCCCGACCGGGAGCGTTCGGGTCAGGCTATTTCGTTCGAGGGCGCCCATATCAGTTTGGCTAAATTGTGACCACCCGGGTGCCTTGTGCACGTTTGGGCAGACCATTTGCCATTTGCTCCCTTGTGGCATCGTTCGATCGGGCATGTCGTGTCGCGCCGTGTGAGGTCGCCCGACCGGGCGTGTTTGGGTCGGGCTATTTCATTAGAGGGTGCCCGTATGAGTTTTTCTAATTTGTGACTGCTCGGGTGCCTTTTGCATGTTCGGGCGAGATATTTTCCATTTGCTCCTTTGTGGCATCGTTCATTCAATTGCACCATGTGAAGTCACCCAACCGAGCACGTTTGGGTTGGGATGTTTCTTTCGAGGGTGCCCATATCAGATTTGCTAAGTTTTGATCGCTCAGGTGCCTTATGCATATTCGAGCTACCTATTTTCCATTTGTTCCCTTGTCACATCATTTGGTCAAGCGCGCTGTGTCGTGCCGTGTGAGGGTGCCCGAACATAAGTGTTCGAGTCGTGCCGTTTTTCTCGAGGGCACCCGTATTAGTTTTGCTAAGTTGTGACCGCTCGGGTTCCTTGTGCACATTTGGGTAGCCCATTTTCTATTTTCTCCCTTGTGGCATTGTTCGTTCAGGCATGCCCTGTTGCGCCATGTGAGGTTGCCCGACCGGACGTGTTTGGGTCAAGTTGTTTCAATCGAGGGTTCCTTTGGGTCGCATTTGGGCCACGTTTGGGTCAAGTTGTTTTGCTAAGTTGTGACCGCCAAGGTGCCTTGTCCATGTTCGCGCAACCCATTTTCCATTTGATCCCTTGTGGCATCATTTGGTCGGATGCGCCGTGTCACGCCGTGTGAGGTTGCCCAACCAGGAGCGTTTAGGTCAGGTCGTTTCATTCGAGTGTGCCCGTATCAGTTTTGCTAAGTTGTGACCACACGGGTGCCTTGTACTTCATGTTCAAGTGGCCTGTTTGTCATTTTCTCTCTTGTGGCATCGTTCGTTAGGGCGCGACGTGTTGCACCATGTGTTACACTGAAAACTGTCACCTTGACATTTTGCTGACTGTATGAGCTCATTAACTCTCATACATGCCTCCTTTGCAAGTCTTACAACCTTTGTTCCTCATTCCAAGCCCTGAAACTGGAGGAAAAACCCTTAAAACTCAAAAAAGCCTTGGGTACGCAGGTAACATGAAGCCTGCATGCGCTTTTGGCTAGGGTACGCAGGTAATGTGAAGATAAACTGCGTTCTAGAACGCATTTTTCCAGTGTAATGCCTGCAGTACCCCTCTAAAGTCAAAAAAGCGTGAAATTAAACTGAAAAAGTTGAATTTTGGTCAATTCTAGAAGGTTCTGGATGAGATTTTTTGGGGATGAGTACGCTTTGATAAGGTGCATATATCCCACACCTTAAGGAACTAATCCCTTGATGTGAGGAGCCTATCCCTTTGAAGGAGGGTTCTATCCCTTTAAAGGTGGAATCCTAACCTCCTCATCTGCTCTATAAAAGGAGGCATTGGGTAGCCTCAAAGGTTAAGTTTTTTGAAGAAGATTTTTGAGTGGAAGTGCTGTTTGAGATTTAGACTTCTTTCTGCTGAGCTTTTGAGAGGAAAGATCACATACCTCTTTGTGCTCCTGAAGGAAGAGTGTAAGACTTATCAAAGTAGAGGAGATTCCTGCTTCGGACCCCGGGAAGGCCTTTCGAACATCAAGGCTAAGGTTGTAAGGTTCTTCTGTATATTTTAAGATTAATACAATCAAGTTCTATTTTTCTCAATAAATCGTCGTTCGATTGTTTAAATCAATAAGCTGTCGTTTGATCGTTTATTTCATAGATTCCTTGATCACTATGATAGGTATGTTTTATAATTATTTGTTATACAGGTGCTATTGATATTTTCTTGTTTGTGATTGCAGATCAACGAAAGATAATACTTTCTTGTGACAAAAGGGCCCTTGTTACGACGAAGGATTATTGATGCAACGGAAGCACTGCGACCGCAAATAAGCATTTGGATCTAAGGTAGGATCGACACCTTCATAGCATTTATTTGTAAAACGAATATATCTAGAGAAAGACAAACTTAGTTGTTCGTTTGTTGCTAGATTGTCTTCTGACACTAGGGATATCGGTCTTGTCTGCAAGAACGATTTATCCGGCCAACACCATGTGAGGTCGCCCGAACAAGCGTGTTTGGGTCAGGCCGTTTTGTTCGAGGGTGCTCGTATCAGTTTTGCTAAGTTATGACTGCCTGGGTGCCTTGTGCATGTTCGGGCGGCCCGTTTTCTATTTGTTCCCTTCTGGCATTGTTCGGTCGGGTGCGTCATGTTGCGCCGTGTGAGGGAACCCAACCAAGCGCGTTCAGGTCGGGACATTTCATTCAAGGGCGCCCGTATCAGTTTTGCTAAATTGTGACCACTCGAGTGCCTTGTGCATGTTCGGGTGGCTCGTTTTCTATTTTCTCCCTTGTGTCATCATTCGATCAGGCATGCCATGTCGCGATGGGTGAGGTCGCCCGACCGAGCGTGTTCGGGTTGGGCCATTTCATTAGAGGGCTCCCGTATTAGTTTTTCTAAGTTGTGACCACCTGGGTGCCTCGTGCACCTTCGGGCGGCCAATTTTCCGTTTTCTCGCTTGTGGCATCATTCGTTCAGGTGTGCTATGTTGCGCCGTGTGAGGTCGCCTGACCGGGCGCATTAAGGTCGGGTTGTTTCATTCGAGGGTGCCCATATCAGTTTTGCTAAGTTGTTACCACCCGAGTGCCTTTTGCATGTTCGGGTGGCCCGTTTTCCATTTGTTCCCTTGTGGCATTATTCGGTTAGGTGCGCCATGTCGTGCCATGTGAGGGCACCCAACCAAATGCGTTCGGGTCGGGTCGTTTCGTTCAAGGGCACCCATATCATTTTTGCTAAGTAGTGACCGCTTGGGTGCCTTGTGCACGTTTAGGTGGCCCATTTTCCGTCTTTTCACTTGTGGCATCATTCGGTCCGGCACGCTGTGTCGCGCCGTGTGAGGGCGTCGGACCAGGCGCGTTTGGGTCAGGCTGTTTCATTCGAGGGTGCCCGTATCAATTTTGCTAAGTTTTGACTGCCCGAGTGCCTTTTGCAGGTTCAGGTGGCCCATTTTCCATTTTCTCCCTTGTGGCATCATTCATTCGGGTGTGCCGTGTTGCGCCGTGTGAGGTCGCCCGACCTGGTGCGTTCAGGTCAAGTCATTTTGTTAGAGGGCGCCCGTATTAGTTTTGCTAAGTTGTGACCACCCGAGTGCCTTATGCACATTCAGGAGGACCATTTTCCATTTTCTCCCTTGTGGCATCGTTCGGTTGGGCACGTCGTGTCGCGCTGTGTGAGGTCGCTCGACCAGGAACGTTTGGGTCAGGTCATTTCGTTTGAGGGCACCAGTATCAGTTTTGCTAAGTTGTGACCGGTGCCTTGTGCATGTTCACGCGGCACATTTGCCATTTTCTCCCTTGTGGCATCGTTCGGTCGGGCGCATCGTGTGAGGTTGCCCGACCGAACACGTTTGGGTCGGGTCGTTTCATTAGAGGGCTCCCGTATCAGTTTTGCTAATTTGTGACTGCTCAGGTGCCTTGTGCACGTTCGGGTGGCCCGTTTTCCATTTTCTCCATTGTGGCATCATTCGTTTAGGTGCATCGTATTGCATCGTGTGAGGTCGCCCGACCAGGCGCCTTCAAGTTGGACCATTTCGTTTGCGGGCACCCGTATTAGTTTTGCTAAGTTGTGACCAACTGAGTGGCTTGTGCACATTTAGGAGGCCCATTTTTCATTTCTTCCCTTGTGGCATTGTTTGGTTGAGCACACCGTGTTGCACCATGTGAGGGCGCCCGACCAAGCGTGTTCGGGTCGGACCATTTCGTTCAAGGGCGCCCGTATCAATTTTGCTAAGTTGTGACCACCCGGGTGCCTTGTGCACATTTGGGTGGCCCATTTTCCATTTATTCCCTTGTGGCATCGGTCGGTCGGGCGCGCCATGTCACGCCATGTGAGGGCACGTGACCAATCGCATTCAGGTTGAGCCATTTTTTTCAAGGGAGCCCGTATCAGTTTTGCTAAGTGGTGGCTGCCCTGGTACCTTGTGCACGTTCAGGTGGCCTTCTTGTCGTTTTCTCCCTTGTGGCATTGTTCGTTCGAGTGTGTTGTGTTGCATCATGTGAGGTCGCCCGACTGAGCGCGTTCGGGTCTGGCCATTTCATTAGAGGGCGCCCATATTAGTTTTTCTAAGTTGTGATCACCTAGGTGCCTTGTGCACATTTGGGCAGCCCGTTTGCCGTTTGCTCCCTTGTGGCATCGTTCGGTCGGGCATGCTGTGTTGCACCATGTGAGGTCGCCTGACCAGGCACGTTCGAGTTGGGCAATTTCATTCGAGGGCGCCCGTATAATTTTTGCTAAGTTGTGGTCACCCAGGTGCCTTGTGCATGTTCGGGTGGCCTATTTGTTGTTTTCCCCCTTGTGTCATCGTTCGGTCGGGTGCGCCATGTCATGCCGTGTGAGGTCGCCCAACCTTCGTGTTTGGTTCGGGCCATTTCCATCGAGGGTGATGGTATTAGTTTTTCTAAGTTGTGACTTCCAGATGGGTGCCTTCTGCACGTTTAGGTGGCCCGTTTTCCATTTGGTCCATTGTGGAATCGTTCGGTCGGGGCGCCATGTCGTGCCATGTGAGGTTGCCCGACGGGGCATGTTTGGGTCGAGACGTTTTGTTCCACGGCGCCCATATCAGTTTTGCTGAGTTGTGACCGCTCGAGTGCCTTGTGCACGTTCGGGCAACCCATTTTCTGTTTGCTCCCTTGTGGTATCGTTCGTTCGGGCGTGCCGTGTTACGTCGTATGAGGTCGCTTGACCGGGCGCGTTCGGTTTGGGCCGTTTTGTTCAAGGGTGCCCGTATCAATTTTGCTAAGTTGTGACCACCTGGGTGCCTTATGCACGTTCATGCAGCCCATTTGTCATTTTCTCCCTAGTGGAATCATTCCGTCAGGCACGCCGTGTTGCACCATGTGAGGTCGCCCGACCGGGTGCGTTTGGGTCGAGCCATTTCATTCGAGGGCGCCCGTATCAATTTTGCTAAGTTGTGACCACCCGGGTGTCTTGTGCATGTTCATGCGGCCCGTTTACCATTTTATTCCTTGTGGAATCATTCGATCAGGTGCACCATGTTGCACCGTGTGAGGGTGCCCGACCAAGCACGTTCAGGTCAGGCCGTTTCATTCGACGGCACCCATATCAGTTTTGCTAAGTTGTGACCACTCAGGTGCCTTGTGCACATTCGGGCAGCCCATTTGCCATTTTCTCCCTTATGGCATCGTTCATTTAGGCACGCCATGTTGCGCCATGTGAGGTCGCCTGACCAGACGCGTTTGGGTCGGGTCGTTTCATTCTAGGGCGCCCGTATCAGTTTTGCAAGTTGTGATTGCCTGGGTGCCTTGTGCATGTTCGGGTGGACTATTTTTTATTTTCTCCCTTGTGGCATAGTTCAGTCTAGCACGCTGTGTCGCACCGTGTGAGGTCACACAACTGGGCACGTTCGGGTCGGGTCGTTTCGTTCGAGGGTGCCCGTATCAGTTTTGCTAATTTGTGACTGCTCGGGTGCCTTGTGCATGTTCGAGCGGCCCGTTTGTTTTTTACTCCATTGTGGCATCGTTCAGTCAGGTGCACCATGTCATGCTGTGTGTGGTAGCCCGACCGGGCATGTTCGGGTCGGGCCATTTCGCTCAAGGGCGCCCGTATTAGTTTGCTAATTTGTGACTTCCTGGGTGCCTGTGCACGTACAGGTGGCCCATTTGTCGTTTTCTCCCTCGTTGCATCATTCGTTCAGGCGTGCCATGTCATGCTATGTGAGTTCTCCCAAATGGGCGCGCTCAAGTCGAGTCGTTTCTTTCGAGGGCACCCGTATCCGTTTTGCTAAGTTGTGACCACCGGTTGGGTGCCTTGTTCACGTGACTGTCGGTCGAGTGCCTTGTGCACGTTCTCATGAATGTGGGACACTCGAACTTAAGATTTTCTGGAGTAGTCATGAGGTGCATTCTGGTTATTAAGACTTCATCATATGGCCATTCTCTGAACTTAAATTGTGTGACAACACTGTGGCTAAGTTTGAAACTGGAGATTGAACATACATTTGGTTTGATTGCAATAGACATTTTCATAAATAAATGTATAGCAATGGCTAATAAATACTATAAATTAATAAATAAATAATACATGGCAACAAGCAACAATACTCAAAAAATTGTTACATTGAGACGCAAAGAATAAGAAACTAAGGTGCAAAAACAGAGACCAATGAAACTATCATCTTAAACCCTAACCCCTTAAACACTAATTCCCAACCCCTAACCCATTTAACCCCCTAAAACTCTAAACCCATAACCCATTTAACCCCTAAACCATAAACCTCTAAACCCTTAACCCCTAACCCATAAACCCTTAAACCCTAACCCATTTAACCCCCTAAACCCCTAGTAAACCCCTAACCCCGCCCAAGGAAACATGTTCGTACGGGTCGGGTCGAGTCATGTGATGGTGCTCAAGGAAACACGTTCGGGTGAGTCATCAACTTGTATAGGAGATCTTTGACGACTTAAATTTTTCCTTTGCATGAATATTAATCTCCTATCAATCTCCTATACAAGTTGATCATCTTTCCACATAAATTAATATTTATGCCCAAACATCATTTTCAAGGACTCCCCTTTTCTACTCTATAATTTTCACATGCCCATTGGCTCTCTTTCCTTGCAATGAATTTATGGTAATGGTAGGGTATATTTTCTTCTCAACTCCTAGCATAGGCTTAAAAAATATTTTTATCTAGCATTCTCATATCTCTAGAGGATCGTTCATTATGTCTCCATTCCTTTTCACCCAAAAATATTCATGGGTGTCCCAATGGGCCAAAAATTTTAACATGGCCATGAATACATCAATTTATTCACCTAAAGGGAATATCATAATAATCTAAAACTTGGTTAGTTCCATATCTACACAACTTAGCTAAAATTTTGGTGGTCTAAGATTTTGTTCTTTCATTCATTTTAATGAACTTCTCTAGAGTGTACCCAATAAGTATGAAAGTTCTACCCTTACAAATTCAACAAGAAGTGAAAGGAGCTTTACCCGAATAGCTTATAAAATCTCTTTTTCCTTGAGAGGGTCATAATAGGGTCACCATTCTTTTAATGACATGTAAGTATTACTTGAGAACCAATTCTATTTTTGGATGAATTCCACATCCTTACTAGACATGAAAGTAATTAAACAATGTCTATCCCTTTTCTAATAAGTGGAAGAATGGACTATAACCCAACACCGATGTCCAATGCCTATTTATTCATCAACTCATAAAAGTCTTTGATATATGTCTCATATATCAATTTTTCACAAGTAGCATTAATGTAGTATTTCATCCATGTGTACATATTCCATGAAAATTATCATTAAAATATCTTATTTCATCTTCATATCTTTAACTTTAATCCTTCTAATCCTATTTCTAGTACCAAGCTTTTCCCTTTTGTTATTTTCCCAAGAAGCCTACCCCACCTCGTAAATACCACATAGTGATGTTTCCGAAAATTTAGATCTCCTTCACGTAATAGAAAACTCTATCCATTATAAGTTCTTAAAGTTTAAAGGTTTGATTAAACACACAAAAGAGTATAAGGAATCTTATGGGGTGATATTAATAAGGGAACTAAAAGCTTTTATTCAAAACCTTAATGCCATGTTTAAGGGAAATAAGCGAATTATATAACATGTTTAAATCAAACCTAAGTTGGCATTTGAAAGGTTTTAATACCTATTTATATGGTGGAGCATTACTGCCATAAACTATGGTTTTAATAGGCATTTCAAACAAATTACAAAGGTTTCAGATTAATCATTGCGGGCCTTTCAAAATTTTACATTAATCACTACAGCTACCCTTGCATGTAATCAATACTACAACTCCTTTCCTTTTCTAATCGACTCAAACCCTACTGGATATACACCTCCTATTGCAAATAACCACCCGTCGCATAAAAAAATCCAGAAAGCAGGCCCTTGCTGCAAAGAACCACCCGTCGCGCAAGAAACTCGAGAAAGCAGGCCCTTCCTCCATCAACAGAAAAAATGGTATGGCCAAATGGAATTTTGCCAGATTTTGAAAAGTAATTTTACCATTTAAAATTCCCAGGTTTTGAAACAGAGCAATAAATTGGGCTGGTCGTTTTCCTTGAATAGGGCATGCTTGTAGATTTAGTTTTGTTTTTAATACAAGTCAATGTAAGACATAACAAATTCCCCAAACCTCAATCTCTAACATTCTTTCCATAAAATTTGGCAGTCGATTTCCATCATCACAATTTGGTATTTACAAGAAGAAAAATTGATCACCATTTCCTACCATTTTCCTTCAAACAATATTAAGCACATGCAGTCATCATCCAACTTTGATAGATCAATCGGAAAAGAAGACTAAGAAAGACATGCTTCGACAAATATCATATATTCCATACACACTCAATACAATACCACCATAGCTTCAGTATGGACGGCTGTAATATACATTAAAAAGCGGGGTTTGTATGACTAAAAACCCTACAATCTGTAAGTTCAATATATATATGAGACCAAACCACAACACACCAATATTTAGTGCCTTAAAACTAGGATCAGATCAAAATCTGGCTACAACTATCATTGAATGTAGACAAGTATGTGAGAGAATTTATATTTTTATTTTAAGCTGGTGAAGCCATCTTCGTGCTTTTTAGGCAGCATCCACTTTCTCATTATATCTTGGGAGTTCTACAAGAGACACCTAGTCACACTGGGGTCAAACCCAGTTCACCTTTTCCTGTTGATTAGCCTCCAATATGTACAATTTTACCTGGAGAGATTTAACATATCTAATAGTCTTATTAAGGACAAAAGTAGTGTCCATGTAATCTTCACCAAATATTATATTTCTTAGAAGTTGGACCATTCCTTTAATTCTCTCTTTTTTGGATTTCCTGGCATAAGCAGATTTCCCTGAAAGAGATTTATGTGACTGTCTACATCTAAGTGCGCTATTCTTTGTACTTCCCTCAGTCGGCATGCTAACAACACTCAATGCACATATATTCTTGTTGTTGCATTCATTCTCATTGGAAATTTTGCAATTCTTGGTTTGGATGTCCACTTCCTAGGACGAAGTGACCAGAAGGGAGTTATCAAACAAAAAACAGTTGTCATTTATGCTAGACTCGCCAACCGATTCTTCAATAATAGCAGGTCCAAAGTCTGCCTCCTCTTCTTTATGTTCCTGTTGATTAATACCTATTTTCTTGGCAGAAATCCTAGCACTGGTATCATCCCTAACTTTTGTACATGCCTTTTTATTTCCACTATATTCACTTGGTGAGTGACCAATGCTATTCTCCTGACCAGTGCTACTCTCCTCTTCATCAGAACTCAAAAGAGCGTCTAAGTATGGAGTGTTTTCATGTAGCTGAGTCTGAAATCTCCAGATTTTCATTTTTTTAATACATCACAGCTCACAAGAATTTCATCATCATTCTCAACCACAGGAAAATCAATAAACTCACCCCCGTAGCTGTCCAGGGCTATCATGCACAATTGACTCAATACCATATTTGGCATAGTTGTAAAAGATGAGGGAATAGTTTCCCTATACCATGGAAAAATAATATCCCAGAGGCCTGATGTTCCTGCAGTGAGTACTTTAGAAATTGCATTTTTCTCCATGGCCATATTTTCAGGTTTGGTCTCTTTATTTGCCTTTCCATTGCTGAGAAAAATCTCTTGTTACACTAAAAAATGTCACCTTGACATTCTGATGACTATATCAGCTCATTGACACTCATACTTACCTCCTCTGCAAGTCTTACAACCTTTGTTCCTCAGTCCAAGCCCTGAAAAATGGAGGAAAAACCCTTAAAACTCAAAAAAAAACCTTGGGTACGCAGTTAATATGAAGCCTACCTGCGTTTTTAGCTAGGGTATGCAGGTAATGTGAAGAGAAACTGCGTTCTAGAACGCATTTTTCCAGTGTAATGCCTGCGGTACCGCTGTAAAGTCAAAAAAGTGTGAAATTAAACTGAAAAAGTTGAATTTTGGTCAATTCTAGAAGGTTCTGGATGATATTTTTTGGGGATGAGTACGCTTTAGTAAGGTGCATGTATCCCACACCTTAAGGAACTAATCCCTTGATGTGAGGAGCCTATCCCTTTGAAGGAGGATTCTATCCCTTTAAAGGTGGAATCCTAACCTCCTCATCTGATCTATAAAAGGAGGCATTGGGTAGCCTTTTGGGGTTAACACAAGAAGTTCAAGAAGTGTTGAGAAGTTAAACTAATGGAGGATTGAAGAATATTTTGATGGGTAAAATGATTGAGCTGAAGTGCTGTTGATATTTAGACTTCTTTCTGTTAAGCTTTTGAGAGGAAAGATCACATACCTCTTTATGCTTCTGGAGGAAGAGTGCAAGACTTATCAGAGTAGAGGAGATTCCTGCTTCGGACCCCGGGAAGGCCTTTCGAACATCAAGGCTAAGGTTGTAAGGTTCTTCTGTATATTTTAAGATTAATACAATCAAGTTCTATTTTTCTCAATAAATTGTCGTTCGATTGTTTATTTCAATAAGTTGTCGTTTGATCGTTTATTTCATAGATTCCTTGATCACTATGATAGGTATGTTTTATAATTATTTGTTATACAGGTGCTATTGATATTTTCTTGTTTGTGATTGTAGATCAACGAAAGATGATACTTTCTTGCGACAAAAGAGCTCTTTTTACGATGAAGGATTATTGATGCAACGGAGGCACTACGACTGCAAATAAGCATTTGGATCTAAGGTAGGATCGACACCTTCATAGAATTTAATTGAAAAACGAATATACTTAGAGAAAGACAAACTTAGTTGTTCATTTTTTGCTAGATTGTCTTCTGACACTAGGGAGATCGGTCTTGTCCGCAAGAACGATTTATCTGTCCAACAAATTGGCGACTCCGCTGGGGAAAGAACTTGTTGTTTTTGGTTCTCTTTTATTTTGATTTGAGGAAAAGTTTTTCCTGGTTTTTTATTGATGGATATATGTTTGGGTAGCTTAGGTTTTCTCTATTTTTGAAAATTTTGAAATCTTTTAAGTTTTTATTGAAGTTTTTAGGGGACCGCACTTTTTCTTCACACACAGTGCGGGCATCTCCGCACTTTCCTTAAGTAACCAGTGCGGGACCGCACCTGTTATTTCTGGGACCTGCGGACCTTGTTAAAAGTATTGAAAAACTTAGATTTCTTCTTTCAGTTTATTTTAGATTTGATTTAGGATTCTTAGTATCTACCCAGATCTGTAGTTTTCTGTCAAAAATCTCTTGTTTCTGAATTTCTTTCAGCAATTCTTCATCTCATCAATCTCCATTAAGTTAATTGGGTGTTTTGAGTCTCTTTTTTGAGAAATTCTTAATTTGATTTCCTTTTGTCATTACTTGGGGGGGCTAAATTGTGTATGAGTGTTAATCGCCTTTGAGTGTTTTTTGATCTTGTGCCTATTACGCAGAATTTGAAAGCTTTTAACAGAACCATTAGTGAACCTTTAGGGATCCTTCATAATTTTTCTATTACTTTGGAAGGTAAAACTGTCTGTATTGATATTATGGTAGTTCGAGGTCCCTTGGATTTCAATTTACTCCTTGGACGAGACTATGTTTATGCAATGAAAGCTGTCGTATCGACACTCTTTCGCGTGATGTCTGTCCCTCACAATGGCAATATTGTGACTGTAGACCAGCTTTCGTTCCCTAGTCTTGTTTCGATACCAATAATCCGACATCCCTGAATGTTCCTGATTTTAAAGTGGTATCTACCCCACCACGGGTTAATTATGTGGCAACTACTCCCATGTTTTCAGTTACCGATGGAAGTAAGCCTCTCACTATTTTCTCCACTTCCTATGACTTAGATCCGGTAATTGACATGGAAAACTCTATGGGATTATTTGAACGTGATGTTCTTATCCCTTTTGAGTCCCTTGACATACATTCCTTCCAGAGAACTATTCTTCCTTCTGATGAAGACCTCTTGGAAGCCATGGTCAAGGTGTGTCCATTGACATGTGTTTCTTCCTGTTGGAAGCCATGATCAGTGGCTAGTGAGGATAGTTCATTTTACTATGTCAACCTCATTAAAAAATGAATCAGTGGTAAGGAAAGTTCCTTTTACTGTGTCAACCTCGTTAAAAAATGAATCAGTGAGTGTGAGGAAAGTTCCTTTTACTATGTCAACCTCGTTAAAAAATGAATCAGTGAGTGTGAGGAGAGCTCCTTTTACTGTGTCAACCTCATTAAAAAATGAATCAGTGAGTTTGAGGAAAGTTTCTTTTACTGTGTCAACCTCGTTAAAAAATGAATCAGTGCATGTGAGGAAAGTTCCTTTTACTGTGTCAACCTCGTTAAAAAATGAATCAGTGAGTTCGAGGAAAGTTCCATTTACTGTGTCAACCTCGTTAAAAAATGAATCAGTCGGCGTTGAGGATAGTTCTTTTCCTGTGTCAACCTCATTAAAAAATGAATCAGTTAGTCGAGAGCATAGTTCTTTTCTTGTGTCAAGCTCGTTTAAAAAATGAAACAAGCTTCTATGAGGACAGTTCTTTTCCTGTGTCAACCTCGTTAAAAAATGAAACAGTAGGTAGATTGTAGAGAGTAGATTGGTAGATTATAAATAAGTAGTTTCTGAGGATAGTTCCTTTTACTCTGTCAACCTCGTTAAAAAATGAAACACGTTGCCATGAGCATAGTTCTTTCCCTGTGTCAAGCTCGTTAAAAAATGAAACAAATCCTCCCTTAATTGAGTCGAGTCTTTGAATATACCTCGTAAATGTTAAGTCATATAGTTAGGTTATTTTTTAGGTCGGGTCTTTCATATGATCTCGTAAATGAACCTTCATTCCATCCAGCTATTAATTACCATTTGTGTACTTAGTTGAATGAAATGAAGCTGGGGGGGCATGCGCTCTAGCAGTTACGCTTAGGGGGCATCAAGCACAGTTTTATTTCTGTTTCAAGCTTGTGTAAAAATGAAACCACTCTGAAGTATATTTTTTCTCTGTTTCAAGCTTTTGTAAAAATGAAACCTATCTTGAGTCAATTTCGGTTATTTTCGAGACTCGTTAAACTCATGAAAATCTCGAGATTATTTTGCTATCTTTCATTCCCGTAAAACACATGAAAATGCCGAGTTCTTTCCGTCTTTTCCTGCTCGTTAATTAAATTGAAAGTCAGCCACATAAGTACATTTTTATCCCTTTTTCGAACTCGTTAAAACTTATGAAAAAGTGAAAAACATGAGTACATTTTTATCCCTTTTTCGAACTCGTTAAAACTTACGAAAAAGTGAAAACCAGGAGTACATTTTTATCCCTTTTTTGAACTCGTTAAAACTTACGAAAAAGTGAAAACCATGAGTACATTTTTATCCCTTTTTCGAACTCGTTAAAATTTACAGAAAAAGCGAAACTACTGAGTACATTTTTATCCCTTTTTCGAACTCGTTAAAACTTACCGAAAAAGCGAAACTATGGAGTTCTCTTTTAAACCCTTTTCAGACTCTCTAAACATGAAAATATTGTCGAGCACTTGATTATTCGAACTCGTTAAAGTAAATGAATGATCGTCCCTTCAGTATAAGTTTACCCCTTTTACGGACTGAAATGGACTATTTACGAAAAAGGTATACGTTGACTAATATGGTCAATAGAGTTCTCTCCCACATTATTTTATCCTTTTTCGGGCTCGAGAGACTAAATTTACGAAAAAGTACACCCATGGATTTTTCTTAAGTTTTTTCTTCTGACTCCCTAAAATTGAAAAACACCGAGTTTCTCCTATACTGGACTCGTTAAAACTTAACAGTAAAGGACTCGTTCAATTTTAAAAACAGGAACGAACCACTCCTTCTTAGGGTTCAAATCTTAAACTAAGTTGGACTCATCCAAAGGATGAGCTTATAAACAAGCAAATGTTATCCTCCTCAAGCTTGTCAAAAATAAAGAGGTACTTGCCAGAAATGGTGGGGGAAAAGAGAGAAAAACGAACCTGTTTGTTACATTTTGATTATTCAGAAAACCGTTAACCACTCTTGAACACGACACTTTTTTTTCACCTGGGTTGGGAAATCCTTTGCCTAACAGTTAATCAAACCACATTGAAAGTCTTCAGCCAATTTCTGGGTATTAGCTTTGGGTCAATTGTCACCAAGCCATCTGCAGTTTCGTTATGTGTTCAAGAGTACAGTTTAAATAAACCATTCATCTGCAAAATATCTGTCATCCATTTTGACCATCCCTGAGTCAGCCCTTGCCAATATATTTTCAAAACTTGATCTATGATTTCGTGTTGTGGGCTTCCCTACGACAAATCACTTTCTATCGACGACAACTCATTATCTAGGAAGTTGATCCAGAAATCGTCAGTACCTTGAAATCTGCATGCCTCAATGGTAGGTTTTCTCACCTTCGACGACAAGTTACATCATTGACCTTCGATCGAATGATTCCGTGACATGTTCGACTTCAGCTCATTCATTCACATTTCATGGATTGTACTGAGTACTTTGAGAACCATTGACATTACTGGTGGTTACTCTCACACTTGTTAACAATTTACATCATTGACTGGTAATCAAGTGAATTCTACCATGTTCGACTTCAACACATTTAATCACATGGATAGAATCGTACTAGTTCGAAATGCGGAAATCAAGACCCTGGATCTAGTTTCTACCATCCAGGCTGCGAGGAATTTTGTTATCATTTATACAGTGGACTATTCATAAACAGATGGTTGCATCCATACTGTGTCTACACATGTCTATACTGTGATGTATTCAAAATCATTCCTGTATCAGAACAATTTAGAGTTAGTTTCTAGTTAGTTTTGATTTGAGTATGGGAATGCCTACCTCAGCGATGATATGATTACATATATATATTTTGCATTGAATTTTTTTACAAGTTCCGACTGGGGTGTCCACAAGATGATCCTTGAAATGATAAAGTACTTCACTCTTCATATATGACAGACTTCATCTTCATCTATTCCAGACTTCACACTTTAGGGGGCAATCTGTTACACTAAAAAATGTCACCTTGACATTCTGCTGACTGTATGAGCTCATTGACACTCATACTTACCTCCTCTGCAAGTCTTACAACCTTTACTCCTCATTCCATGCCCTGAAACTGGAGAAAAAACCCTAAAAAGCTCAAAAAACCTTGGGTACGCAGTTAATATGAAGCCTACCTGCGTTTTTAGCTAGGGTACGCAGGTAAGGTGAAGATAAACTGCGTTCTAGAACGCATTTTTCCAGTGTTATAGGTGCGGTACCCCTGTAAAGTAAAAAATGCGCGAAATTAAACCAAAAAAGTTGAATTTTGGTCAATTCTAGAAGGTTCTGGATGAGATTTTTTGGGGATGAGTACGCTTTAGTAAGGTGCATGTATCCCACACCTTAAGGAACTAATCCCTTGATGTGAGGAGCCTATCCCTTTGAAGGAGGATTCTATCCATTTAAAGGTGGAATCCTAACCTCCTCATCTTCTCTATAAAGGGAGGCATTGGGTAGCCTCAAAGGGTTAAGTTTTTTGGAAGAAGATTTTGATGTTAAGAAAACTAATGGAGGATTGAAGAATATTTTGATGGGTAGAATATTTGAGTTGAAGTGCTGTTAATATTTAGACTTCTTTCTGCTGAGCTTTTGAGAGGAAATATCACATACTTCTTTGTGCTTCTGGAGGAAGAGTGCAAGACTTATCAAAGTAGAGGAGACTCCTGCTTCGGACCCCGGGAAGACCTTTCGAACATCAAGGCTAAGGTTGTAAGGTTCTTCTGTATATTTTAAGATTAATACAATCAAATTATGTTTTTCTCAATAAATTTTCGTTCGATTGTTTATTTCAATAAGCTGTCGTTTGATCGTTTATTTCATAGATTCCTTGATCACTATGATAGGTATGTTTTATAATTATTTGTTATACAGGTGCTATTGATATTTTCTTGTTTGTGATTGTAGATAAACGAAAGATGATACTTTCTTGCGACAAAAGAGATCTTGTTACGATGAAGGATTATTGATGCAACGGAGGCACTACGACCGCAAATAAGCATTTGGATCTAAGGTATGATCGACACCTTCATAGCATTTAATTGCAAAACGAATATACTTAGATAAAGACAAACTTAGTTGTTCGTTTGTTGCTAGAATGTCTTCTGACACTAGGGAGATCAGTCTTGTCCGCAAGAACGATTTATCCATCCAACATCTCCGAAAAGCTATATACTAGTGCAGGGTGAGAGTTAAACCCACATATATTCATATTATAGTCACACATGAACATAATATTGTAATAATCAGGTGCTTGTAATTGTAAAGTATCAAGAAATATAATTTGTGATAATTGATCAGCACAATCACCACGCCAAACATCGGCACAATTTCTACGTGGCATGGATGATACATATCCCTTGACAAGAGTTATACATTTAGCATAAGGGCCAGATAAGTTAGCCATGTGGATATAATTATAGCTAGTGCTAAACCTCAATCTCCAACATGCTTTCCATAAAATTTGGCAGTTGATTTCGATCATAACAATTTGGTATTTACAAGAAGAAAATTTGATCAACATTTCCTACCATTTTCCTTCAAACAATATTAAGCACATGCAGTCATCATCCGATTTTGATAGATCCATCGAAAAAGAAGACCAAGAAATGCATGCTTCGATAAATATCATATATTCCATACACACTCAATACAATACCACCAGAGCTTCAGTAAGGATGGGTGCAATATACATTAAAAATCGGTGTTTCTATGACTAAAAACCCTACAATTTGTATGTTCAATATATATATGAAACCAAACCACAGAACACCAATATTTAGTGCCTTAAAACTAGGATCAGATCAAAATCTGGCTACAGCTATCATTGAATGTAGACAAGTATGCGAGAGAATTTCTATTTTTATTTTAAGATGGTGAAGCCATCTTCGTGCTTTTTAGGCAGCATCCACTTTCTCATTATATCTTGGGAGTTCTACAAGAGACACCTAGTCACACTACGGTCAAATCGAGTTCAGCTTTTCTTGCTAATTAGCCTCCAATCTGTTCACTTTTACCTAGAGAGATTTAACATATCTAATAGTCTTATTACGGACAATAGCAGTGTCCATGTAATTTTCACCAGAGATTATATTTCTCAGAAGTTGGAACATTCCTTTAATTCTCTCCTTTTTGGATTTCTTGGCAGAAGCATATTTCCCTGAACGAGATTTATGTGACTTTCTGCATCTAAGTGCGCTATTTTTTGTACTTCCCTCAGTTAGCATGCTAACAATACTCAACGCACAGATATTCTTGTTGTTGCATTCATTCTCATTGTAATTTTTGCAATTCTTGGTTTGGATGTCCACTTCCTGGGTCAGAGTGACTAGAAGGGAGTTATCAAACCAAAAAAAGTTGTTATTTATGCTAGACTCACCAACCGATTCTTCAATAATAGTAGGTCCAAAGTCTACCTCGTCTTCTTTATCTTCCTGTTGATTAATACCTGTTTTCTTGGTAGAAATCCTAGCACTAGTATCATCCCTAAATTTTGTACATTCATTTTTATTTCCACTATATTCGCTTGGTGAGTGACCAGTGCTACTCTCCTGACCAGTGCTACTCTCCTCTTCATCAGAACTCAAAAGAGCGTCTAAGTCTGCAGTGTTTTCATGTAGCCGAGTCTAAGAATCTATATAGTTTCCTTTGCTTAATACATCATAGCTCACATGAATTTCATCTTCATTTTCAATCACAGGACAATCAATAAACTCACCCCCATAGTTTTCCAGGGCTGTCATGCACAATTGACTCAGTCCCATATTTGGAATAGTTGTAAAAGATGAAGGAATAGTTTCCCTGTACCATGGAAAATTAACATCCCAGAGGCCTAATGTTCCTGTAGCCAGTACTTCAGGAATTGTGTTTTTCTCCATGGCCATGTTTTCAGGGTTGGTCTCTTTCTTTGCCTTGCCATTGCTGGGAAAAATCTCTGAAAATATCTGTACTAGTCTAGGCTGAAAATTAAACCCACATTTGTTCATATTATAGTCACACATGAACATAATATTGTAATAATCAAGTGCTTATAATTGGAAAGTATCAAGAAATCTAATTTGTGATAATTTATCAGCACAATCACCACCACAAACATCGGCACAATTTCCACGTGGCATGGATGATATATATTCCTTGACATGCGTTATACATTCAGCATAAGGGCCAGATAAGTTAGCCATGTGGATATAATTATAGCTTGCTTCCATCCCACTAGTCAATGCTACATCAAGGCTACCCTTTTGAATACTCTCATTCGAATTGAGCTGATAATATTGAGAACATTTTAACAAAGTTCCTTCATATTGGGCTGTTTGGCACAAGGGCTTCAAATTCATAGTGTTTGGGTAACCAGAGTCTAATAACAACAATGGAATTTTATTCTCTGACCATGAATGCCCTGGTATCTGACTAACTATGTCCAAATATGGTCCTGTCATGTTCTGGTTCTCCATTCAGCAAACTATGTATACGTCTTGAAAAATCAAATCCACGAGCCTGCAATAGTACGCTATCACTGTAATTATGTAGTCTAACCATGGTCAGGTTACACATATCATAGTTTCCACCTGCTATACCTTAACCACTCAGTCCAAGCCATCTAATCTGTATTTTCATGATTTCCGTGGCCTTGACTACATAGTTTTTAGAGACCTGAAAACTCTAGATGTGAAATGGACTTGGACTTCTACGTAACAACCTGAAAATTATAATCCTGCCAATATTGCAAAATCTCGAAGCAGGAAATGATTCTAGCTATCGTGATCCCATTACTCTTTCTACGACCACTTTCACATCTTAATGCACAGGATTCCCTCAGGCTTGATGTTGTTCGCCATGACATTTATACCAAACCGATGGTGTTGTGAAATGACTTTGTTTCATATAAATATTAGGTGTTGTTCTTGTCATAAAAAAACCCTATATGAATTTACCTTGTCAACGGTTAGAGTGCTTTCAATTTGAAAACATACCTCATGTATGCGTTGAATTGATAAAATGATACAAATTACAGTGAAAAAACATAGTGATCCTATAGTTGTCAACATGTGATAGTAATTCTCATTGCAATCTCATTGTGCATAGGTACAACAACTCAAGCAATCTCAGTTAAGGAATTATTAGACTTATTATTTTTCATTTTTTTTTTTCAAGTTAGATATTGTTTTCAAGTTTTCAAATTTCTAATTTTATTGCAATGTGGCAGACTGATCAGGATAGTACAGGAAAAACCCCGAGACAGGATGATTGTGGATTGGGGCCAGCGGAAGAAAATGTAAAGTGCCAACATTTCTCTATATTCAGGTATTTTATTTATTTAAATAATTGAAATAATATTAATTTTTTTCAAATATGCAGACACCTAGCTATGATATGCCTGATGATTCCCTCTACGAGGAAGAGCTTTCTTCATCCCCATGTCCATTGTTGTTGCTGCGAAAAAAGGTGCTAAAAGAAACGTTGGAATTTGAGCATTTGGTAGATGCTTCGCCTCAAACACCTGAAATAACAATGAGGATAACACAACTTATGACCCAGCTAGAAACATATAAGGTAATAATAAAAAATCAAAAGGATATTTTTTTTGTTCTGCATGAGATGAATTTTGATAGTGTGATTTTTAATTTTTACATTAACTAAACTAACAAAAAAATTCTTTTTTATGTAGTGTTATCTGACACCTTCTACACTCGGTGTTGGTGGTAGTGGGACACAAGGGAAATATATTTCTGAGCCACCCTCTCGTACACCCTATACGCCTTTAGGTATTAGCTGAGAGACGCACCCTGCCCAAGAAGACACCCAGCCAACCGCTAAACATGTTGGCAGTGATGAGGCTGATACGGCCAACTATATTATTGTGTTTCCTGGAGCTACACGTGGCAGCTCCACGGGGACCATTAATGGCATGTTTTTGGTGAATGATTAAGGTGTCCCTATAAAGCACGTACAACTCGTAGGTAATTTTTAATATTTTAACTATTTCATGTACTCTATCTGAAACATATTTTATCATGATTTTTATTTTTAAATTAATGATAATATATTTTTTCTGTGTAGGAAACAATGAGATCTACAAGTTTTTGGAGAGCCATGTGTTGGTAATTTTTGACCCAACCATATGCACAAGGTGGAATTCCCAGAATTTAAACCTGAAAAAAGAACTTCTAGATTATCTAGAAGCCCTTTTTGGGGTGGGGACATTTGATAGAACAACAGTGGCTCGGGTAGCTGGAAAATATTTGAAATATACCAGGGACACCTATAGGATGCAATTGCAATTTAACCCTAGATACGAGTGTCCTCTCATAGTTCCAAAGAGTGAGTGCAGAGAACTCATCCATGACAGAAAAGAGAAAAGGGCAAAGAAAGAAGGAAAAATGCCAACTAGACCCGTAAGGTAAATTACAACTTTAATTCAATAGCATTAATTTTCTCTATGTCTAAAATAAAATTGTGCTACGTCATATCTGACTTCAATATTTTGATGATAGGTTGTCTGACACCTCGAAGGCAACCAAAGCTAGGATTGAAAAGGAGGGCAATCACAAGCTAGGCCAGGGCGGCTACTTGAAATTAGTCGCAAGAATTGTAAGTAGCTAAACATCTTATGATTAATTGTATTTCCTTCCAACATTTTTGTAATCCCATCAAATAACATTAAAAATACACAATCATATGTAATTTAGGGTGATGACTTTGGAACAGAAACTAATTTTGAGGATAAGAAGATCACTTTCTGTTCTGTCTATGAAGCCGTAGTTGAATATCATAGAAGCTTGGGACAGGTCCCAAGATCTAGAATGCCTGATAAGGTAAAAGGTTAACCTTTCAATATGTTTGTTTTCGTCCATAAATTTAATGTCTAACAACTTTGTTTAAATTAGGGGAGAAACAATTTCAACGAGCCAAATAACCCAGTTGTAGATCAGTGTGTTGAGAGTGAAATATTTCCAGAAGAACATGTTCCTAATGTGCAACCTAATCATTGTAGTGGGGGCCAAGACAAAAATGCTACTATCAACGAGGACCATGATGGTAATTAATATCCACTCATAATTTTTTCTAATTATAACTTGATGGTTGTCCTTATAATGTTTTTTGTTTAAATGACAGAGAATGTTTTACTTGAGGATCTCACCAACAGAGAGGAAGATAGGGCAACGGTCCCAATGGTGAGAACTGGTGCACTAGGTAAATAATCTCATTGCAATTTTTTTTATTAATATTACCGAACTAGTTCAATGATATTTAAAAATTGACAATTAAAATTTAATATTATCTGTTTTTGTAGGCGATGCCCCGTCACTGGATGAGACCAGACATCGTGACTATAGAACTAGGTCAGCAGTGTGGGAAAGGCATGAAATAGGAGTAGAGCATGATGATGTTGATGGTGTAATTAGGAGCTTTAGAAATAGGAAGAAGAAAAATAAAATTTAATAATTTAAAATATTGTATTATTATAATATAAATGTTACCATTACCTGGAATTTTTTTTGTGTTATATAAAAAACTCATTTATCTATTTTTATGTCAAGCACTAATTTCAATGTTTCCTTGCATAATTTTTGTTGCATTTTTTTTATTATTTATTGAATATATATATATATATATATATATTTTTTTTTTATTTTTATTTTTTTTTTCTGCTCATGAAAGTAAAAAATGAAATATAGATTTCGTATTGGGGAGTTGAGAGTGATGTGAGGGGGGGAGGGGCCATAAGAGCTTCCACCTTCACGTGGTTGACCCTGTTTAGTAGAGAACAATTTATTGGAGCGATTTAATCTTGGATCAAAACTCCCTCGATCCAACGTAACAACAAAAAAGTCGTTGTTGACTTAGTTGCTACTCTTTTAGATTGTGGGAGGCTTGTTCCAAGTTCAGGCGACTCCAATAAATTCTTCTTGAAATGAAGAGGAGCTTATTCAAGTATATTTTGACATTTTCAACATATGTTATAACATTATCATAAGAATGCATCTTAGAGTAAAAAATACTACATCCATTACTTTTATTTATTGTATAGATAATTATGGATTTTGAATGACTTGGCAGCGCAGGTACAAATCCTCTTGCATCATGAGCAATACAAATTGTCAACCAAGGTCATGTCCAGGATATTGTTTCTTGTGCACTTGACCAGGTTCATAGTGTCACATTTTGTAAGTTCGTTTACAGTTCATAATTCAATATTAAGCTTGTTCATGATTATTATCTAATTTTTTGTATGTTTTTCTTCATCTATTTTATTGTGAGCAACTCTGCATGTTTCTTGTTGTTCACTATGATTTCTCCATTTACCACTCCCAGGATGAATCTCACTTTATTGTCCAATTTCAGCAAATCAAGCTGAAGGTTGTACAATTGGACTTTCTTTCTCTTTTCATAGAATTCAAGATGGATATGATAAAAGTGCTCCAAAACTTGCTTAGGGGTCTCATATTTATGATTCATTCCCTTTGAGCCAAAAAGATGCATGTTACTCGTACTGATTGTAGTAGTCAGTTTGAATTTCCTTAAAAGGCCCTCTTGAAGTGAAATATTCATATTCTCTTCAGAAAATGACACATCCAAATGGACCCTGGTATCAGTATTGTATTCCTTATAGTCCCTTATGAATGGTTCTTTAATCTTATCATTCCCAGTCATCAATGCTTCCAGAAATTCCTTGTAATCCTGAGTCCACTTGCGAACATGAAACTCTATAATCAATAATGTTGTCTCATTAATTTCCTCTATGATGCCACTAATCGTGTAAGACACACAATTATCCTTTATATTTTTTCATTCAATTGTACCCTTAAAACCCTTGTACCAAGGTGCCAAGCGAATGGTGTATTGTCCAGTGCTCCAGGATGTTGAAATGTCCCTTAATCCTAGGCTAATCAATATATAATAATAAAGTGATAAAAAATATACATATCGTAGTATAGGCTTAGATCATATCCAGATCCATAAGCTTATATAGTTTATATGAGGATAGTGTTTCCATAATCTACATTATCTCATAGTGGTCTTTTATAAAAAGTACGTTTCAGTGTTACTCTAGTGTATACTACAATGTCCATATTCATCATACAGGTTAAAGAAAGAGTAATAGCATACAATATTATACCTAATAGATCATCTTGTATTTCAAGAGCTAATGTGGACACCGGTGTAATGTAAGGTCAATAATGAGATATGCTTGTTCCTATTCTAGCTCGATATCATTGAATACGCTCTTTCCAGCTTTGATTAGTGAAAAGAGTTGGATTAGCTTAAGCTAAGTAATTTATTCACCCTTATCTCTCTTCTATGATTCCCATGTATTAGTTACAATGATAACAGTTATATGGAACTAAAAGGAGACTGGTATATATAAGAGACCATATCGTACCTATGATTCCCATCTTAAGCTTAGTAACTATCACTATATCACCTTACTTAAGCTAGTAGTAATCTCTATTGAATCTATAAGCTTATTGATTTCACTATGCTTTTAGTACTAATGAATCAAGTCCATTGAATGAGTGAACAAGATTTTCTTGATGTAACTACACGTAATGGAATAACACATATTCGTATAAACATGATATCCTTAATACAAGTCTTAGATTACAGTGTCCAGGAACTCCATATTCAAGCTAATCTCCTTGTTATGACATAATGATCTGTGTTTCCCTATTCATTTCATACCTTATTAACACTGACTGAAATCATAGTAATAAGTACATAGCCTTACTAGCTCTATTCCAACATGTGTATCTTATAAACCTTAAGTAAAAACACAGTTTGATTGTTAATGTTTATATAATAACTGATCTTGTATGATTGGTTAAGCTTACCAATGATATGAGTGTACCATTACACAAGCCATAGTGAAATTCTCCCTTCTGCCTTCGTTTTGTCAGGCGCGCCGTGTCATTTCGTTTGAGGGCACCCACCCAAACCTGTTTGGGTCGGGTTGTTTCGGTTGAGGGCACCCACCAAAACGCGTTTGGGCATGGTTCTTAGAGCCACCCAACCAGTAAAATTTATTATATGTCGTGTTGCTACATATGGACATATTGACAGTAAAGAGAGATTTCAGTTCATGAGCATGTGGCGTGGGAACAAAACCTATGTAATCCCTATGTGTGGGGCTAATTAACCCTATGCCTACAATGTTTATTGTTTTCATATCAGATTGTGTGGGGGTAGATAACTCGTAGCCATATCACATGGACCCCATTCACTTATGAAGGTTTTGCAAACTTTGCCCCCAATTTGGTTGATCTTGCTCAGCTTGAAAATTTTGAATTTTCATTGATGATTTGTTTTCCTCTTGCTCGAATGCAAAGGAAGATGAATTTCATCTTTTTCCTTCATAATTTCCACATTTTACATCTATTGTATCTATTCATCTATGCTCATTTGGAATCACCACAAGTTGTACCTTTTTTTCTTGCAATGGATTCTTGATGTTGATCTCAACGAGATTTTTCCTCCTCAAAAAAGATATCCTGGTTGTAAGCATGGTTGTGGTATGTTTATATTCAGATGAAAACTACAAATTTTAGCCCTTTATATGCTAGGGGTTACCTTGATATTAACGGTGGTGTATTCATACTCCTTCTGAATAACCAATAAAGGGTCAAGGAAATTGACCAATATGTTGTCAAGTTTTATCTTATCCATCTATGGGGCAAGCTTCTTTTCGGATAACTCCACTGCTTTTGATCTCAATTCTTCTAATTTCTTCCTTCTCTCACATGATACCTAAGCCTTTGCCTTTCTCTTCCCTTATAATTCCATAATAGTTTCATAGTGATGCCAGCCAAATTATTTGGAAAGCCTTAATGGAAATTGAATGTTGCTCCTTTTGAACCAGAGTTAAGATGTTCAAGGAATATTAGCTTCTAGTAGTGTAACTCAGATTATAGAATCAAAAAGATATCTTAATGAGCAACTATTTAATACATGAGACTCACTCATATATTGAGTCAAGTCATATGGATGATAGGGTCATTTTTAGGAATACCAGGGATCCCACAAGTTATATATGTGTAGACCAACAACTTCTTCTTCTCTTCATACCTTTAGGCGCAAGGAATAGAGAATCAAAGCCGCGTCTTCCATAAAAAATTACCTCCTTCATAAATCAGTAAAAAAAAAGGGTCATCAAACAAAAAACCTCAATAGATGTATGGCTCAACCATAGCTCCATATGAATATAGGGAAGGTGATTTTGTATAATCATCAGGCCACTTGTAACCTGTCTCTTTTCTGCTATGGACTCTTAGGTCAATGTGAAAAAATCATCAATCAGTTGCTATGGCTTTCCTTCTGCAAGAAGAGTCATCAAGATATAATGCCATGGATTCTATGGCTCCACCTAAAGCCTTGCATTATTTGATTAGAATTGTGAAGATGAGGGTTTATATGGAGAGACAGAATTAGGGTCTTCTCTATTTCTTATTTCAATACATTATCCATGGGCTGATGAAAAGGCTTGATTCAAGAAGCCATTTATGAGATCTCAATAGAGAAAAGGGTATCATAGATCTGCTTGGTTTCTGATAGGTCCTATTGATGAAGACTGCTTCAAATGTGGTAGAGAAATTGAGTTAATATTACAAAGGGATAGGTTGAAGAATCTGACAACACTTGTTGCAAACTGGGATCATAGACATGTTGAACATTCAATGTTTCTTTTACAGGGATTCAAGATGATGACTTATGATTTGGGTAACATCTGAGCACAATTCTTTTGCCATTTCATAAGTACCAGCCTTAACACTGTTCAACATCCTTACAGTAGTAACATAAAGTAGAAATTTCAGCTTTACAAACTCACTCTATTAGAATTTCGAATCGTTTACTGACAAAACATTGTTCAGAAGTAAAATGATCTCTTAGAGCCGCATCCACTTTTATTGAGACCTAAATAAAACTTTGTGTGAATCCCTTTTGCCTTAAAATGATAACGTGTTATGATTGCCAATACTTTAGTCTGGAATAATCAGACAATCTTACCATACTTCCAGATTTGAGTCAGAGAGAAATTTCATTGATAGGGAGCTTAATGATGTTCCAGATATTCAGATATTAGATCTCCAAAATATTTCATAGTATTTAAGCAAGGGAGATTATAACATATTATACCTTAATTTATAATGAAGCCCTTGATGTGACATATGTGTGCAAAAATACCTTTGTCCCTAGTCTTCTTGTTCATGATTGTGCCTTGATATGAGCAATATGACACATCATAAATCAGTGACTATAAGAACCATTGTGATCCTTTAAAATTTTAAAAATTTAGAGGTCAGACTACTGAAACACGGTTTCCAACTCACTTTGTTTAAGGAGACCAAGAATTCACATTGTCTCAGACATATTTAAATTTTAAATTGTTGAGAAGTCTCCCCTAATTAAGGGTTAATCAATACCGCAACAATTATTCACCTACAATCTCACCTTAGTGACATCCATAGGGTCGCAGGCATATCCATGCTTCAAGGAAGCCTTGAGTAGTATATTAAGGAAAGTCTCTAGGTCAATATCAAGAGAGTATTTTCTGAATCTTCCCCTGATATGAACTGACCTTGACCCAGTATAATGATATTTCAGAGATTTGTTGCAGAAGATTGGGTGGAAATTGAATTTAACCAACCTTCTTATCAACATACCATTAAATGTAATGGATCTGAGCCTCATACTGGGTTTGTGACATGGGCCAAAATTTGTGGCTACCATCAACCATATTCAAATAAATCAAACCCCTTGATCCCTGAAACAATTAGGTCTTCATTTATTTCTTTGATATTCCCGCAGAGATTCAACAAAAAAATCCTTATAATTTCATAACATAAGAGATAAACATAACTAGAAACCCCTTTCAATTATGCCTTCCCTTATATCTTCAAATATTCCTCAAGACCGAGAGAATTCGAGAGTTAAGAATCCGTTGAATGCTTGAGATAGTGCACTTCATGGTCACTTATAATCTTCGATAAAGATCTAAATTTGAAAGAGATGACAGTTGAGCATATCAAGTTGTAGGGAGAGGACAACATGGAGGATTTTCCATGAATTTAGTGGTTGCTTTCTCTGCCTTGGGCTTGCCTTTAGCTAGGCTCTGATACCATTTTAATTTTTCAGGATAACATGTTCTTTGCAAATACAGTTACTTCAGAGATGTTTATTATCCTAGAATACCATTAGAAATCATATAGGTTATTATCATATACACAAAAACTAAAGAAAGAACATATATGATTGAAGAAAAAAACAAGCCAAGATAAGATAACACATGGATATGGTGAAAGCTAGGGAAGAACCCCAGGACTGAGAAAACCCTTTATCAATTATTCTTATTATTCATAAACAAATGTTCAGCAGAGAGAGAGAGAGAGTAAAAGGACTTTAAAGACAACACTGACTTACCAGATAGAATATGTGACCTTAGACTGCAATTCTAAATACTGATAAGGGCTTCCTGAATTAGCCCTTTCTGGTTAGTGTTACTTGAAATTCATTAATATGCTACTAAAGGATTTCCTAAAAGCATTCTAGAATTATTCAAGCACATCATTTCTACCCAAGTAACTACTGAAGATGGTAGCTCCTGGTTGGGGTAAGAGTAATACGGCAATAGCCGATACAAATGTATCCAAAACACTCTTATAAAGTTGTAGCTTCTCTCCATAATATGTTGACCTTCCTTTGATAAAAATTAGTACTTAATCCAGCCCTTAAATAGGCTTCCACATTTCAATGCAGACCCTTTTGAGCGTATACTTATAAAGGTAAGGCCTGCGACCAAATTGAGATGGTCTCCAATAGGCGTGGCCTGCTTATAAGATTACACCCATATGCTTTTATTGATCCTTATGTCTACAGTTAACCTGAAATGTAACTATGATCTTCAACAGAAGATGGATCACCCAAATCAGACCACATATGTATCTAGATAAGACTCTAAGAAGCTCGACCTTCTTCCCAAGCGAATTTTCCCATCAAATAACCCTCACATTACACCAAAGAAGCCCTAAATTCTTTGATGGAGACACCCTTCTCCTGCGACCATCATATGAGAGAGATAGGATGATTTGAATGAGGAAGAATGCTCCTCTTTATAGACAAGATGGAGGAAAGGTTGACCTTAAAATCTGAAGGCAAATTTGAAATTTTAATTTTCAATTTTTCCCACATAAGCATAATCATAACTTATAGAATTTCTTTTTGAATAAACAAGTATTTTTTTGACCAAATTTGACGATCTTTAGATTGATTTCGGTCCTCTCAAAAAGAGGGATTCAATGGAATGATTATCTTCATCAACTAAGCAGACATGAGTGGAATTTGGCCCTAGTTGCTAATTTTTACACTATCTCCGTATTTCTGACAAAATAGGCATCCTGGTTAACATCTGGATAGCCAAATATTATCCAAATGGCTTATTTGACTCTTGTAAAGCTGACTATGTGACAATGTCTATTCTATAAAAAGGAAATTCCAGCTAATCTGAATTCATTCCAAATTTACCTACCCACTTTCCAAATCATCATTTTTCTTCTAACAAGCCACATGCCAATGAGTTGGACCAACAACAAGAAGATTATTTTCAGTTGTTATCTAGTTTTTAAACATCTCAAAAACCTTGCATTACCACATTTCATGCTTATCTGTTACAAAGTAAACAAAAACCTTTATAAATATAGCTCAATGAACATGATTTTTAACTTCTAAGACATTTTGAAGGACTAGACACCCAAGAAATTGACTTTTATAAGTGCGAGATGCCTTGACATCTCTGAATATATCCTAGTTCATCATCATGAACATTAAATTTCCAATTGAGGTGATCAGATATTGATCAACATGGTCCAACCTTATAAAAGAATTCCTTTTATTGGTAATCAATGGATAGGTTTCCTCTAAAATCATCTCCAATTCTTCCAAATAGGTATAGAAGAATCACGATGTAATAGAAGTCAATGTCGAACACTCATCAAGAATCATCTGGCACAATGCCATGAATGCATAATGAACAACAGCTTGAAGGTTTTGAGTACAATTAATATCACATGAAGATAACCATTCTCTTGTACATTAATCCCACATCAATCCTTGATGAAAAGGGTATTGTGGCATGCCATCTGCCAATGAAGGTATAAAGAAAACCCCACTTGTCATCTTTCCATTAAAGAAGGTCCAAATTGAATGTGCAACTATACCAATATTGATGAAAGTCCAAATAATATTAATGTAACTGGAAATGATTTTCCATTCCTGCGATGTCCCCGCTTAAGGATGACACAAACCACAAATCTTAAAAATATTAGTTGTGCCTACTACTAACTATAATGCAAGCCACCTTATCAAATTTTCTTTGATAACTGATCCTTCCCATTATCCTAGTTCGCCTACAGTCGCTCGGCATACTTCCCAGATTCATTTGATGAAAGGGCATTCCCGGAAAACGTGAATGATCATGTCCTCACTATTTTTGTACAAGGGGCATCAACCAACCCCAATCACATACCTTATTTGAAGCACATCCAAGGTTGAGATCTTTATTTCGGAACCACATAAAAAGTTTTTCCTTGGCTGGGCACTTAGATTTCCAAAGCATTTTCCTCCACCACTTTAACTCTGCAGGGACTCGAACTGCAATCACTGTGATGTATCCAAGCTTGGGGACATATTCACCAAAAGGAGAGGAGCTCCACAGAATCTTGTCCTCTCTGTCAGTTAATAAAATTTGACGAGCATTCAGAGAATTTACATATGCATTCCATGATTCATGAAAATCTGCTTCTAATCCCAACTCCCCAGCATTCATCCATCCATGTCTCCAATTGGTAGTTTTGGCTGGGTTTTTGATGTGTGCAATTTTGAACCTAGTGTTGTGCTTTTGTTCAGTATATCAGTTATAAATCTACTAGGAATTAATTTCTAGGTGCTAGGTTCATAATTTAACACAAACAATAGCACCCATATACTGGAAAATAGCCCTGCAATGCTAGTACCTATTAATATTCATTCTTTTCCTTTGTGTTGGTCCAAAACTTAGGTGAAAAGAGATTCTTTTGTGCAATATTCACAATCAAACCTGATTTCATGTCATCCATACATAACTTTTTGTGCATCAAAATATCGATATCTTCATGTTATAACAACTAGTAATATTGTATTTGAATGCTGGTTCATACTGTTGTCTCTGTCAACAACACTCAGTGTTTACAAACAACTGTTTTACATTATGTATTTTCCAAATAGTACCACTCTAAAAAAACAAGGCAACAATTAGCCTTAAAGGCATTGTCCCTGTCACATGTAAATTAGGCTTAGGAGTGGTGCCTTCTTTTCTAGATTTAGCACAAATAATCCTCCTTATGTGAGAGTAAATAAAATTAATCTCATGATCATTGCCCCTCTATGCAAGAAAATTAGTCACAAAGAAGCTCACTTACAGTTCACTCTTTGCAAAAAATAACAACAACATACAACTGATCAATTGTATTCATAACTTGCCAAGGAACTTGTCCTTGAGAAGGCCATCAATTAGCATTGTCCACATCCCTTCGTTAGGGTTATGTCCACTTTGCAATGCATTTTAAAACAACCTTTCCACTTCTTGCACCTTTCCTTCTTTACAAAGTCCAAGAATCACAAAATTGTACAAAGATAGTTGTGGTTCATAACAATTTTCTACCATTCTATCCAAAAGCTCCAGACAATAGACACAGTTTCCCTGTTTACAGTGCCCATTAACAAGAGATGTATAAATTGCTTCATTGGGATAGAGGCCTCTCTCTAACATATTTTTTATCAGCTGGTCTACCTCAAGGAGTCTGCCTGATTTGCATAATTCTGCAATTAAGGCACTATAAGTATCTAGAGTAGGCTGACAATGCTTCTCCTTCATTTTCTCAAGAAGCTTAAATGCAAGAACACTATTTATTTCAAGTGGAATTCCATCCAGGTCATGAATTTCATCCAAGTTATCAGGATCTGAACTACCTACTACATCCTCATCAGGAATCAAGTGTTCTTTTTGTATCTTGTTTTCTTGAACTATACCATTCATAAACTCACAATAAGTTCGATAATTAGGTTGGCATCCTTCATTTATCATCTTCCAGTTTTCCTTCCCTGCAAAGTCCATATATTAGTGCACTGTAAGTGTAGACATTTGGAGAACATCACTACTTTACCATTTTGTCTAATACTTTATATGCAAGATAAATGGCACCGAATCTACATAGTCCATCAACAAGCATGGTATAAGTCACCTGGAGGGAGCTAACCCTTCCCCCAACATCTTACCAAAGACATTATCTGCCTCAAGCACCTTGTTTTCTTTGTGGGCTTGAGTTCTGCTTTTTTGTTTGGTATTCTGTCTAAAACTTTAAAGGTCAGTGCTACAATGTGGATGTTTTGGTTTCTAGGATGATTCCTTCCCATGCTAGAGCAAGGCTATCCTTGGATTTTCCATCAAAGTTAGACTTGGGGCAATATCCATGTTTGTATAATTGGGTAAGATAGCCTATGAATTGAAGTTTATGTGAGCAAGATATTCTTGTCTAAATTTTCCCTTTGTAAACAATATCTATACCTATATGACAAGATAAGGAGAGAAAGCAGGCTTGCAGAAGGGGCAATTTGATGTCATGATGGTTCTCTACTTTTGTTTTTTTATTTACAATTTATGCTTGAAATTGCTCTAATTTTGAAGATATTGAACCCATTGATTTTTATTTAGACTTTTATAATAGTTTTATGGTAACAATGAATTTCGAAGATAGGTTAAGTGTTGTCTTGAAAAAATGGGCCTCTTTGCAAACTCAATTTGCAGACTGACTTTTTAAAATGTCGGAATACTATGAATGGCAATGTGATAACTACAACTTTCATAAAAGTTTAGCTATATATCTAGGGGTGATTGTTAAATTACAAGCCTGCCTTCTGATATGAATTTTAAATTGGCATGGGCTATCAAGTCAATTCATCTTGCAGCCATCCATTTTTTATCTGCATAACGTGAGCCTTTCTGGACCTTCTTTTCTTGTGCGTTTAAAATGTCTTATTGCATCCCAGCTCCTGAGTTCTAATCACATTTCAAAATGGTGCTTCAACCTTTCCATCTTTCAATGTATCATATGTGGGCTTATTTTTTAGTGAAAATAAGTTATATTTTTATTGAATAAAGATATGTCATAGCTGAGAACCCTTACTTTTTCTGCTTTGAGTAACCAAAAAATCATGATTATGCACTGCTAAAGAGGAATACCACTGTCAAATGCCATCCTTGAGAAGGAAAAATGAACATATAAGAAATTTGAATAGATCAGCTTTGAAGCAATATTTATCTATATCTATATCTATATCTCTCTCTCTATATATATATATATAAAATTGGGAAACAAATTTTAGGAACATAGATGGAATAATTTTTAATAAAAAATTAATCAATGAAGGCCTTGAAAAGATTCAATCTGCAATAATCAAGAAATAATAGGGAAAAATCGGCCAATCTTGGCACGCCAGTAATGTTAAACTAAATAATTAAGATTATTTCGAAATAATATTTTTTTTAATTGCATTGGGATTGATTTGATTAATTTGATATTATTTCATATATGGTTTGTAACATTTTAACCAATTGCTTGTGACTATCCCCATGGAAACTCATAATTGCTACATTGATCAATATGGTCTCAATATCTGACAATATTTTACATGGTTTTGAATGCAGATATATTTGGGAAAGTTTCAAATTAGTGGGAGAATGTTGACATTGGTATTTTTGTATGTGGTCTTGAAAGTTTAGAGACAAGCGTAACAAAGGAATGCAGGTCATACAACTTAAGAAACTTGAGAAACTCGAGAAACAAAGTGTGTTTCATTTCAACAGTCATAGCTTTGACATGTAATGAACTAATTATAGAGATATCACTATGACATAATGGCTCATTGTATTATGTTTACATAGGTTTCATATGAAATTCTATAGCTGCCTTTCTATTAGTTTGGCCTATTTCATGAATTGACATGATTATGTAAGGCTCACTAAGGCCAAAATTACCTCACGGGACCTATACAAGTTAAAATATATATGATGTAATTATTGATATGTAAATTAATATCTTTTCATTTGAATTTTATAACTTTCCCAAAGGTTATTTGATAGTCTGCAATAAATTACACAGACAATGACCCTAATGATTTATTAATCTATTAATGTAATATTAATCTGTTTCGGTTATAATATGTTAGGATTTTAATCTTTAGGAAAGCCTAGTGGAAGCAAAAATCTATGTGGCATTGTCTCCAAATGGTATCCTTTTTCAAAGGTGATGCATTCAACATGATTTTCTAATAAGTGGATAGTGGAAAGGTGTATCTTGGGCTTATTGCTTGTTATCTAAAAACTTGTATGCATCTATGTTATAAAAAAATATTTTCTTTTGTGCATGTTTCACTACAGAAGAATGATGAGGATGGATCTTTTAGAACTTCAATAAGAATAGAAAAATGAAAATAGTCTTCTTGACTTTTAAATAATTTCAGGCTCTCCCCTGCAAAGCTTGTTTGATCAAGAGTGACCTTTCCATGGGTCTTTGCCTGTCCTTTCCAAAGGAAGAAATAACAAAGCATATTTTTTAGGACTGTTATTTTCAGGGTCTTGCTGGGCAAAGGTGCAATCTCAGTAGGAAAACATTCTTCAGATGAATTTTCATTGGAGTGCATTCTTGTTGGGATATTCCTGATGTGTGATTTGGGATTTGTTGATTGGTATTGTACACCATTTTTGAGTTTCTGCATCATGTGTTCTCTGGGGACTCCACTACAAATGTGTTAAAAAATGAGGTGAGTTCTTTGGTTGCTTTTTGTTGACGAGGTACATATGAAAATGCTGGAAAAATGATCATTGCTGATTGAGGATGCCAAATTGTTAGACCATGCATCTTATTCTGATTTTATTTTCCTTAAGGAAAAGGATATATATTTCATTGTGTATGCCCTTCCATTTTCATTTTTTTTTTTTTTGGTGAGTAAATAATTCTATATATATAAGAAATATTTTTGAAAAAGTAGGGATCTAAATAGAAATTCCCACTCCAAGGACAATCCTTTGGGCACACTCAGTGTCTTGATTTTTATTTTTATATTTTCTGTCAAAGGCTAGTTGCTCCAATATGACAGTAATTTTAAGTCTTCTCATAATACTTTGTTACACTTGACTTTCATTTTCTTCTTGCAAAATTTCTAGAAATGAATGGATATCTTGTGAATTGTTGTAAACAAAATTAGTTCTATTACCATGCTCAATAGAATTTAATGTTTGTCATTATTTTTCCATGAAAAAGTTGATTATATGCATCTGGTTTTTGTTATGTAGATGTATGAACTATTCTAAACATGTAATAGGAACCTTATTTTTCACTAGTCCTGATACCACCATTTCGATTTTTATAGCCGGTGCATAAAGAATCACTATGCAAAAGTTGAGTAGATGGATGTGGCTTTTATGTTGATGTGTTCCAGATATGTAATAGGAACCTACTATTTCACTTTTCCTGATAATTCCATTGCATTATTTACATTTATATTTTAAAAAAAAAGGAGGTAGTGTGAAGAGTTATCATCTGCATAAAGTGCATACTTTTTCCAAAATGAATGAGAATAATCTAAGACTTGAAAGAATAAATATGTTAGATGGAACTTAAAATTCTGCTCTAAATGCAAAATTGACTCAAGGCAGAAGATATAAAAAAATTCCCATACCACAATTAAATGTGAGCAGTCTAGGCTGCAAAAAAAACCTTAGGATCCACCCTTATTGTCTTTAGCATAAACACTCTAAAAAATGAGAAAGGATTTGTCTTTGTATTAAAATGGAAAATGTGACTATGCCATGATGTAGTAGTTTAAGATTTAGATGAGCTAACTCTAGCTGCTTATTACTTACTAGATTTGAACCAGGAATTTTCAAGTAAGGAGATTTTAAGGTCCTCTCTTATTTTGAAAGATGTATAGCAGCGAAAAATATATCACATACTAACCATTTTTATCCTGATTTTGTTACAAGATGTATTTTAATAAATTCTTAATTACCCAAAAAATCAAAGCATACAGCATGAAGCTACATTAAAGATGATTGTGCTAAGATACTATCTAAACAACACTGTTGATTGAAAAGAGATTCAAACTTCCTATTGCCAACCATTTTCTAGGAATGGAACCTAACCAACATTAAGCTAATTAAGACTTTCTGCATTTAAATTTCACAGGAAATTTAATTCCTCCAGAGCATATGGCTTCTCATTCACTTGAAGTGTTTTGAGCTATAAATTTTCACTCGTAGGTCAGCGAGTCAACCAATTAGCCATTGTCACGTGCCAGCCAAAGGTCACAAGTTTGAATTGTGCATAATCAACAATTGCAAAAGTAAGCCTCTCAACGACCTACTCAGTTTTGCACTTCAACGTGTGACACGACACACAAAAGTTCTCGCATTATCTAGAAGAGTGATGATTCATGTTTACTGACATAAATTTTATCAACTTATCAAATTTTTAACAACAAAGACTCAACGAGAACCGTTTTAACATAATGCTACAATTCATTTGAAGGTAAAGCTCAAGCTCAACTCAAACTAGTACATTTGGCGGAATTTTTTTTTTATAAATATTTTTAGCCAAGCATTGGAAGACCGACGCCTTACCCGCCAGAAAAGCGATGTTTCTTCTTTTAATATTTTTAATTTTTCGTTAGAATACCAACACCCTACATGTTATAAGAGCGACGTTCCTATGTTAAATATTTTTACTTTTTCGTTGGAAGACTGATGCATTACATGTCAGAAGAGCGACGTTTCTTTTTTAAATATTTTTACTTTTTCATCAGATAAGCGACGTTACATAAGCATCGGAAGAGCGACACTTATTTTTTTTAAATATTTTTACTTTTTCGTTGATAAAGAGATGTTACATAAGCATCATAAGAGTGACGTTCTAAACGTCGGATGACATATCATCGGAATTGTGACAGTTTTGAAAATGTCGGAAGAGCGACGGTTTGGAAAACGTTGGAAGAGTGATGGCCTGTAAAACGTCAGAAGATAAATGGTTTGGAAAACGTCGGAAGAGCGACAGTTTGGAAAATTTCAGAAGAGCGACGATTTGGAAAGTCGGAAGAGCGATGGTTTGGTAAACGTCAGAAGAGTGACAGTTGATTGGAAACTTCGGAAAAGGTGTCGCTCTTCCAACACTTTATTGAAGTGTTGGAATTGTGACGCAATGGCTAACCACATTTTTCCTGGCCTCAAATGTCACTCTTGCGATGCCTATGTGTCGAAACAACGATAAATTGGCTGTGGAAAATTGGGCCAAATATGCTAGTGCAACGTCACACGATGCGACACATCGCGCCCAATTGAACAAAGGCACAAGGGAGAAAACAACATACAGGCCGCACGAACATGCACAAGGCACCCGGGTGGTCACAACGTAGAGAATTTGATACCACTGCCCTCAAATGAAATGACTAGACCCGAATGTGTTTCATCGGGCGTCCTCACATGGCGCACCCGAACGAACGAAGGCACAAGGGAGCAAACGTCAAACGGTCTGCTCAAACGTGTACAGGGCACCCATGTGGTCACAACTTAGAAAATTTGATACAGCCTCCCTCAAATGAAATGAGCTAACCCAAATGCATTTCATCAGGTGCCCTTGCACGACGCGACACGAACCGCCCGATAGAACAAAGGAGCAAGGGAGCAAACGAAAAATGGGCCGCACGAATCTGCACAAGGAACTTGGGCAGTCACAACTTAGCAAATTTGATACGAACACCCTTAAATTAAATGACCTAAGCCGAACATGTTTCATCGAGTGCCCTTACACAACGTGACATAGAGTACTCGACCAAATGAAGGCACAATGAAGAAAATAGAAAATGGGTTGCACAAATGTGCACAAGGCACCTAGGTGGTCACAACTTAGAAAATTTGATACGGCCTCCCTAAAATGAAAAGACGCTACCCCAACGCGTTTCATTGGGTGCCCTCATATGACGTGACATGGCATGCTCAACCAAATGAAGGCACAAGGGAGAAAAAAACAAACGGGCTAGACAAAAGTGCAGAAGGGAACCATGTGTTCACAACTTAGCAAATTTGGTACGACCACCCTTAAAAAAAATGACACGACCTAAACACGTTTCATCTGGTGCTCTCACATGTATTTCTCGATGGAATGAAGGTATCAAGGAGCAAACAAAAAATGGGCCACATGAACGTGCACAAGGCACTAGGGCAGTCTCAACTTAGAAAATTTGATACGATCGCCCTGAAACGAAATGATCCGACTTGAACAAGTTTCATCGGGCACCCTCACACGGCATGACACAGTGTGTCTGGCTGAATGAAGGCACAAGTTAGAAAATGGAAAATGGTCCACACGAATGTGCAGAAGGCATCCAGGCAGTCACAACTTAGAAAATTTGATACGACCACCCTCAAACGAAATGACTAGACCCAAATGCGTTTCATTGGGTGCCCTCATATGGCGTGACAGTGTGTGCCCAACTGAATGAAGGAACAAGGGAGAAAACAACAAATGGGTAGGACCAATATGCACAAGGCACTCAGGCGGTCACAACTTAGCAAATTTGATACATAGCCACCCTCAAATCAAATGGCCCAAGTCAAACTCGTGTCATTGGGCTCCATCACACGGCGCGATAGGGCGCGTCCGATCGAACGAACACATAAGGGAGAAAACAGAAAAAGGGGCCGCAAAAACATGCACAAGGCAACTGGGAGGTCACAAGTTAGAAAATTTGATATGCTCTCACTCAAATGAAATGACCCAAATCGAACACATTTCATCAAGCAGCCTCACAACAGCGCGACATGCCGTGCCCAACCAAACAAAGGCACAAGGGAGAAAACAAAAAATGGGCCGCATGAACATATACAAGGCACCAGAGTGGTCACAACTTAGAAAATTTGATACGTCCGCCCTCAATTGAAACAACCCGACCTAAACACATTTCATCTAGCGCCCTCACACGACGCAACATGACGCATCCGACCGAACGAAGGCATAAGGGAACAAACGGAAAATGTGTTGCACAAATGTGAACAAGGCACCCAAGTGGTCACAACATAGGAAATTTGATACGACCACCCTCAAACCAAATGAGCTGAGCCGAAGGTGTTTCATCGGACACCCTCACATGGTGTGACAGGGTGTGCCCAATTGAATGAAGGCCCAAGGGAGTAAACAGAAAATGGGCCGCACGAACGAGCACAAGGCACCTGGGTGGTCACAACTTAGAAAATTTTCTATGACCGCCCACAAAAAAATGACCTGACCCGAACGTGTTTCACGGGGCATCCTCACACAGCGTGACACAGCCCACTTGAATGAACGAAGGCACAAGGGAGAAAATGGAAAACGAGCCGCATAAATGAGCACAAGGCACCCGAGCAGTCATAACTTAGCAAATTTGATATGGCCACCCTCAAAAGAAACGACCCGACCTGAACATGTTTCATTGGGTGCCCTCACACGACGTGACATGGGGCGCCCAACCAATTAAAGGAACAAGGAAGAAAACAACAAACAAGCCCCATGAATGTGCATAAGGGACCTGGGCAGTCATAAATTCGAAAATTTTATAGGGCCACCCTCAAACAAAATGACCCGACCCGAACGCGTTTCATCGGGCACCCTTGCACAGTGTGAAACGATTCGCCCGAATGAATGAAGGCACAAGGGAGAAAATGACAAATGCGCCCCTCAAACATGTACAAGGCACCCGTGCAGTCACAACTTAGCAAATTTTATATGACCTCCCTCAAACAAAATGACTGGACCTGAACGTGTTTCATCGAGCGCCCTCGCATGGCATGACATGACCCGCCTGACCAAACGAAGGAACAAGGGAGAAAATTTAAAATATGATACATAACCGTGCACAAGGAAATCAGGTGGTCACAACTTAGTAAATTTGATACAACCACCCTTAAACGAAATGACTTGACCCAAATGCATTTCATCGGGTGCCCTCACATTGCACAACACAATGCGCTTGATTGAACGAAGGCACAAGGGAGAAAATTATAAAATGTGCCACACGAACGTGCACAAGGCACCCTGGCAGACACAACTTAGAAAATTTGATAAGGCCTCCCTCACAATGGCGTGACACGGCGCGTCCGAATAAACGAAGGCACAAGGGAGCAAACAGAAAACAGGCCACATGAATGTGCACAAGGCATTCGGGAGGTCACAACTTAGCAAATTTGATATGACTACCCTCAAATGAAAAAGCCCGACCTGAACATGTTTCATCAGGCACCCTCACATGGCACGCCTGATTGAACGAAGGAAAAAGGGAGAAAATAGAAAAAGGGGTTGCATGAACATTCTCAAGGCACCTGGGTGGTCATAACTTAGAAAATTTCATATGGCCACTCTCAAATAAAATGACCCGAGCCAAATGCATTTCATCGAGCTCCCTGACACGCCATGAGAGTGTGTGCCCGACCAAATGAAGGCGAAAAGGAGAAAACATTAAATGGGCCACACGAATTTGCACAATGCACCAGGGTAGTCACAACAAAGAAAATTGATATTACCACCCTCAAACAAAATGACTTGACCTGAACGCATTTCATCAGGCGCCCTCACACGACGCAAAATGGTGCACCCGACCAAATGAAGTAACAAGGGAGAAAATGGAAAACGGGCCAAACAAACATGCACAAGGCACCCTCAAATGAAATGACCTGACCCGAACGCGTTTCACCAGGCACCCTCACACGACGCCACACGGCGCACACGATCAAACGAGGGCACAAGGGAGAAAACGGAAAACAGGTCACACGAACATGCACAAGACACTCAAGTGGTCACAACTTTGCAAATTATATATGGCTACCCTCAAACGAAACGACCTGACCTGAAGGCATTTCATTGGTTTCCCTTACACAACATGCTTGACCAAAGGAAAGAAAAAAGGAGAAAACAACAAACAGGCCACACAAACATGCATAAGGCACCCGACCAATCACAACTTTGCAAATTTTATATGGCCACCCTAAAAAAAAATGACCCGAATCGAACGCATTTCATCGTGTGCCCTCACACGGCGCAACACAGCCTACCCAATCGAACGAAGGCATAAGGGAGTGAATGTCAAACGGTCTGCACAAACCTCCACAAGGAAACAGGGTGTTCACAACTTAGTAAATTTGATATAGCCACCCTCAAATGAAACGTCCGACCCGAATGCATTTAATCCGATCCCCTCACATGGCGTGCCTGACTGAACAAAGACATAAGGGAGAAAATGGAAAATGGGTCGCACAAATGTCCACAATTCACCCGGCCGATTATAACTTAGCAGATTTGATACAATCTCCCTCAAACGAAATGACCAAACCCGAACGCATTTCATTGGGTGCCCGCACATGGTGTGACACGGCATGCCCGAACGAACGAAGGCACAAGGGAGAAAATGGAAAATGAGCCCCATGAATGTGCACAAAGCACCCGAGTGGTCACAACTTAGAAAATTTGACACGACTACCCTCAAACGAAATGACCTGAACTGAACATGTTTCATTGAGCACCCTCACACCGCGTGGCCGACCAAACAAAGGCACAAGGGATAAAATAAAAAAATGGCCACACGAATGTGCACAAGGCACCCAGGCGGTCACAACTTATAAAATTTGATACGATTGCCCTTAAACGAAATGACACGACCTAAACACATTTCATCGGGCGCCCTCAGATAGTGCAACACGTCGCACCTGAAAAAACAAAGGCACAAGGGAGAAAATAGAAAATAGGCTGCACGAATGTGAGAAAGGCACCCAGGTGGTCACATCTTAGCAAATTTGATACGGGCACTCTCATACAAAATGACCTGACTCGAACACTTTTCATCGGGCGCTATCACACGGCGCGATACGATGTGGCTGACTGAACAAAGGAACAAGGGAGAAAATGGAAAATGGGCCGCACGAACATGCACAAGGCACCTAGGTGGTCAAAACTTAGCAAATTTGATACAACTGCGCTCAAACTAAATGATCCGACCCGAACACATTTCATCGGGCGCCCTCGCACGGTGCGACATGATGTGCCTGAATGAATGAAGGCATAAGGGAGAAAATGGAAAACGAGCCGCACGAATGTCCATAAGGCTCCCGCGCGGTCACAACTTAGAAAATTTGATACAACCACCCTCAAACGAAACAACCCAACATGAATGCATTTCAAAGGGCACCCTCGCATGACGTGACATGACCCGCCCGATCGAATGAAGGAACAAGGGAGTAAATGGCGAACGAGTCAAATGAATGTGCACAAGGCACCTAGGTGGTCAAAACTTATCAAATTTCATACGGCCACCCTCAAATGAAATGACCAGACATGACTGAGTTTCATCAGGTGCCCTCAAATGAAACGACTTGACACGAACACGTTTCATTGGGTGCCCTCACACGGCGCGACACGACACCCATGACCAGATGAAGGAACAAGGGAAAGAATGAAAAATGGGTCGCAGGAACATGCACAAGGCACTCGAGCATAAAAAATTTATAAAATTTGATATGACCTCCCTAAAAAAAACGACCCGACATGAACGCGTTTCATCGGGCGCCCTCAAATGCCACAACACGACATGCCCAGCTGAATTAAGGCACAAGGGAGAAAAAGGAAAATGGATCACATGAATGTGCATAAGGCACCCAGGTAGTCACAACTTAACGAATTTGATATGGCTGCCCTCAAACAAAATGCCCCGACCATACCTGACCCGACACGACTTATCTGAGCCAACACACCCGACCAAACGAAGGCACAAGGGAGAAAATGGAAAACGGGCCGCACGAATGTGCACAAGGCACTTGGGCGGTAATAAATTAGAAAATTTGATATGACCACCCTCAAACAAAATGACCCAACCCAAACACATTTAATCGGGCACCTTCACGCCGTGCGACATGGGGCACTCGAATAAGCGAAGGCACAAGGGTGAAAATGGAAAACAAACTGCAAAAACATGCACAAGGCACCTAGGAAGTCATAAATTACCAAATTTGATAAGGCTACCCTCAAACAAAATGACCAGAGGTGAACTCGTTTCACAGAGCTCCCTCACATCGCACAACAGGTCGCGCCATTCTAAATGAAATCACAATGAAGAAAATGGAAATTAGGTCGCACGAACATGCACAAGGCACCAGGGCAGTCACAACTTAGCAAATTTGATATAGTTTTCCTCAAGAAAAACAACCTGACCTGAACTCATTTCATCAGGTGCCCTCACACTGTGTCACATGCCGTGCCCAACCGAACGAAGGCAGAAGGAAGAAAATGGAAAACGGGCCACACGAACGTGCACAAGGCACCTGGGCGGCCACAGCTTAGAAAATTAGATATAGCCACCCTCAAACGCAATGACCCGACCCAAACGCATTTCATCAGGCACCCTCGCATGGTGCGACACGGTGCGCCCGACCGAATGAAGGCACAAGGGAGAAAATGACAAACGGAGTGGGAGAACGTGCACAAGACTATCAGGCGGTCACAACTTAGCAAATTTGATACAGCCACCCTCAAATGAAACGACCTGACCTAAACTCATGTCAACAGATACCCTCACACGGTGTGACACAACTAGCCTGACTGAATGAAGGCACAAGCGAGAAAATCACAAATGGGTTGCATGAATGCGCACAAGGCACCCAGGTGGTCATAACTTAGCAAATCTCATACGGCCGCCCTCAAATGAAATAACCAAACCCGACCATGTTTCATCATATGCCCTCAAATGAAATGACCCAACCCATACACCTTTCATTGGGCACCCTCGCACGACGTGACATGGCGCACTTGACCGAACAAAGGCACAAGGGTGAAAATGAAAAATGGGCCACACGAACGTGCACGAGGCACCCGAGCGGTCACAACTTAGCAAATTTCATATAGATGCCCTCAAATGAAATGACCGAACCCAAACGCGTTTCAATGGGAACCCTCGCACGACACGACACATCCCTCTCGAACGAACTAAGGCACAAGGGAGAAAATAGCAAATGGACCAAACAAATGTGCACAAGGCACCTGGGTGGTCACAACTTAGTAAATTTGATATGGCCACCCTCAAACAAAACGACTTGACCCGAATGCATTTCATCGAATGCGCTCACACCGTGCAACATGGCATGCCCGACCAAATGAAGGCACAAGGGAGCAACGAAAAACACGTCACACGAATGTACATAAGGCACTTTGGAAATCACAACTTAAAAAATTTTATATGACTGCCCTCAAACCAAATGACCTGAGCCGAACCCGTGTCATGGGGCTCCTTCACACAGTGCGATAGGGCATGCCCGACTGAACGAAGGCACAAGGGAGAAAATGGAAAATAGGCCACACGAACATGCCCAAGGGACTTGGGCCACCCTCTAAGGAAACGACCTGACCCGAACGCATTTCATCGGGTGCCCTCAAACAAAATGACCCGACCCAAACGCATTTCATCGGGCGCCCTCACATGTCGCGACACGACGCACCCGACTAAATGAAGGCACAAGGGATAAAATGGAAAATACAGTACACAAACATGCACAAGGCACCAAATTGGTCACAACTTAGCAAATTTGATATGGCCTCCCTCAAATGAAATGACTCGATCGAAATGCATTTCATCGGGCACGCTCACATGGTGAAACACAATGCACATAACTGAATGAAGGCACAAGGGAGAAAATGGAAAATGGGTCGGACGAACGTGCCCAAGGCATAGTGGAAATCACAACTTAACAAATTTGATACGGCTTCCCTTAAAAAAATGACCTGAACTAAACGTGTTTCATTAGACGCCCTCACATAGCACGACACGACACACCCGACCGAATGAGGCGCAAGCGAGAAAATGAAAAACAAGTTGCACGAACATGCACAAGGACCCCAGGCGGTCACAACTTAGAAAATTTGATACGGCCACCATCAAACGAAACGACCCAACCCAAACGTGTTTTATCGGGTGCCCTCACACTGTGTGACACAACGTGCTCGACTGAACAAAGGCACAAGTGAGAAAACGTAAAACGGGCCACACAAACATGCATAAGGCACCCGAGCAGTCAGCACTTAGCGAATTTGATAGAGCCACCCTCAAATGAAATGACCAGATATGAACGCGTTTCATCAGCTGCCCTAACATAGCGCGACAGAGTGTGCCCAATCAAACGAAGTCAGAATAGAGAAAATGGAAAATGGGTCACATGAATGTGCAAAAGGAACTCAGGTGGTCACAAATTAGCAAATTTGATATGAGCACCATCACACGAAATGACCCAATTTGAACGTGTTTCATCGGGTGCCCTAACATAGCGCCACATGGCGTGCCTGACCAAACGAAGCCACAAGGGAGAAAATGACAAACGGGCTGCACGAACATGCACAAGGCGACCGAGTGGTCACAACTTAAAAAATTTGATACGACTTCCCTCCACGGAAAGGACCCGACCTGAATGAATTTCATCGGACGCCCTCACATGGTGTGACACATCCCGCTCGAATAAAAGAAGACACAAGGGAGAAAACGACAAATGGGTCACATGAATGAGCACAAGGAAACTTGGCAGTCACAACTTAGAAAATTTTATACTTCTGCCATCAAATGAAATGACCCGACCCGAACGCATTTCGTCGGGCACTCTCGCATGACATGCCTGACTGAACAAAGGCACAAGGGAGTAAATGACAAACGGGTCGCACAAAAATGCACAAGGTACCTGGGTGGTCACAACTCAACAAATTTGATACGCCCACCCTCAATTTAAATGACCCAACCCGAACCTGTTTCATCGGGAACCCTAAAATGAAACAACATGACCTAAGAACGTTTCATTGGGCATCCTCACATGACGCGACATGACGTGCTCGATCGAACGAATTTACAAGGAAGAAAATGGAAAACGAGACACACGAACTTGCACAAGGCACCCGGGCAGTCACAATTTAGCATATTTGATATGGATGCCCTCAAATGAAATGATCTCACCCAAACATATTTCATCGGGTGCCCTCAGACTGCGTGACATGACACTCTCAAAAAAATGAAGGCACAAGGGAGAAAACTAAAAACGAGCTGCAAAAATGTGCACAAAGCACGTGGGCAGTGATAGCTTAGCAAATTGATATGGCTGCCCTCAAACCAAATGACCCAAGCCGAACACATTTCATCTAGCTCCCTCACATGCCGCGACAGGGAGTGCCCGACCGAACCAAGGCATAAGGGAGAGAACAGAAAAGAGGCCGCATGAATGTTCACAAGGCACTCGGGAAGTCACAACTTAAAAAATTTGATACGGCCACCCTCAAATGAAACGACCCAACCTAAAAAAATTTCATTGGGTGTCCTCACAAGGCACGACATGGCCCACCCAACCGAACGAAGGTAGAAGGGAGAAAATGACAAATGGGCCACATGAATGAGCACAAGGCACCTGGGCAGCCATAACTTAGCAAATTTGATACGATCGCCCTCAAACGAAATGACCTGACACCAATGCATTGCATCGAGTGCCCTCACACTGCACGACACAATGCGCTTGATTGAATGAAGGCACAAAAGATAAAATGAAAAACAGGTCACACAAATGAGCATAAGACACCCGTGTGGTCACAACTTCGCAAATTTGATACGGATGCCCTGAAATGAAACAACCTGACCTGTGTTGGGATCCTGTGATTTGGCCGATTGGTAAACCAAATGACAAGGAGACATATACACCAGTCTTTAGAGCTCTAGGATCTATCCCTCCTAGTCTCAGAGAGGGATCTCTCAATATATTTGCAAATATATGACTTGTTTGCTTTGAAAAGGGTTGATTTTAGGCTAGTTATTAAGCATGAGTTTGTTTGATTATTTTGTGGGACATGACGATCTAGGCACCATATATAGAAAAGGGAAATCTCTAAGTTATTGGGAAATGGAGTAAAATGGAGGTTTGTAACAATTTTGTAGATGAATTAGGGATATCAAAGGGAAAATCTAACTTGGATTTTGGATCTACAAAGTTTTTAGGTGAAATGAAATGGACATCAAGTATTTAGAATGAAAAAAAGAACTAAGGGCAATTAAGAATCCTTAATTATATGTACTCTTCAACAAAGGGACTTAAAGCATCATTTGAACATAAAGAATTATTTTATAGACAAGGCTAACCATGAATTCTACAAATTACACTTCAGCAAATAACAATTTCAAGACAAACTTTCAAAATGAACTCTAAGAGTCGAGGAACACTATATTTCATCAAATATTTCACTCTCAAGGATAAGAAAACATTCAAGAATCACAAATAACCACAATCATAGAAGAGGGAACTCCTAAACATCTGTGACTGCAATTATGAAGACCTTCAAAACAATTATTTGAGCAAGTACAAAGGGTATGATCAAAACAAACCTCTTTGTCAGACTTTAGACAATGGTACTTTGAAGGGAGACTTCAAAAACAATTTTTTTTTAAAGTGTCTACAAGAAGCAAGGAAAACCATAAATCATCTTGAGGGAAATTGTATTACACTATTCTTGAAATAAAAAAGCTTAAGGGTTTAAAAGCAGTTAAACTACTCAATCAAACATTCAGCAGATGAAAACATAAAGACAATGAAGAGTAAACAGGTCTAAGGTGCTTCCAGGAGACATTTCTTAGCCTAAAACTTTTACTCTAATGCAAGAAAGAGATGATGAAAAAATAATGAAAACAAGGAAAAAATTAAATGGTTTAGAATAATTCACCAACAACCAAGCTTAGGGATCCAATGGCAGAGATTTCTCTATCCACGAATAGGTCAAAACATCCACAGGTTCCAGTACATCAACTTCTCTTCAATCTCAACAGAACTATGTATTACTTCAAAGAGTTACCAAAATTCCCCCCTCGTACAATGAGTTTGAATGTAGTATTTATGCTGCAAATGAGGAGGTGGAAACATCTAGGGTTCAAAATGTCATTAATGACATAGTAAATGCACTCCCATCCTTCAAAAAAACCATGCAAGGCATAAGGTAGGAATGTTTCTCAACTAATCCTCTATGTATTAAATCTATTTTTACTTCCCTAGGATAAAATAGCTAAAAATATTGACTTTGAGGCTCTTTCTGTCTTTTACAATAACTGTCTAACAGTTTATAAAATATATTTTTGTGTAATAACTACCAATTTTCCCTTTGGGGTATAAAGTAAGTGAAAGGTGTCACTTTTGATTTATTAGGTGAATAATTGACCCTTTGATGTATCTAAGACTATCTTAAAGCCTAAGTTCCCTTGTTTTTATCATTAAAATTGTGTTTTTAAGGCCCTTTAGCCTTGATCTGCATTTTTAAATTAATCTTCTTTAATATCCTTTAACACTTCATCAGATTTATTTTAACCTTTTAATCCTCTATTGCTTGGGCCTGTAATTATCCTTTTGTTGACTATATTCACCTTTAAATTGATTTTAACCTTGAGACCGTGTGATAAAAATTTCTAATCTTTGGTCTTTGTGTGAAATCCTTATTCTTCAACCTTCTCTATCTTTGTTTCTTTACACTTTTCCTCTTGACATGGACCAGTTTTTAATCCCCTTTCATTGGTTCTTGGTCTTTAACCCTTTGTTTCTTCCATTGTGCTTTTCCTTTCGTTGTTTTGGACAGAGGACCTTAATGCATGGGGGTTTGATTTGAATAATAAATTTTCATGCAACGTTTGATTAAAAGACCCAGATTTATGCCCTGGAAATTTCCTTTATTCATTTAATTGTCTTCAACGGATGATGATCTTCGACCCTGTCCCTTTACAGACAGTGGGAAGGGTTTTTACCTTTAAAACTACCATCAAACCTGCAAAAGACAAAGAAAATGTTAATAAAACCATGCAGGGACATAAATATTTCTTCGAAGTCTGGTAGAGGAGGTTGCAAAGAGGCAGAATGCATGGAGGAAGGGTTTTAATGGCGGAGGGAGAAAAAAAGGTTTTAAATAGTTTTGGCATGAAAATGGGCATAGGTGGTTTTGGAAAACCATTGGTGGTTTTCAAGCGACAAACGGGTGGTGAGTGGTTTTCATTGAATCAAACGCGATCCAATTATGACGTGCCACATGTCCTCCGCAATACCACTGGTCTCACATGGCTTTTGGTTGTTAGACCTCGGACGCAGAAATCACACGATATGAGATATCGACTGTTTGATGAGAAAGGGTGGATCCAACGGTCGGGAGAGCAACGTGATGGGAAAGGTGCGCAGGCGGGGAAATAGTGGAAGCCAGGTGGCAGCGAGCGATTGGATGAGGGGTTTCTGTAGTGAATGGTAGACCCTGGTGGAGTTGGGTTGTCATGTTTAAATGATGACCATCGGATCTTATAATATCTATGGCATGGATTGATCAGTAGGGATAAATGGGTGGGAGGTTGGATGGTGAAGGGGAAGGACGGTGACCATTGGATGGTCAGGATGGACGACGGAGATCTATCGAGAAATAACAGAAGCGCGGGGAAGTGGTCCTATGGAAGATAACGCGACTAGGAGCCAGGGAGAAGGGGCTTATCACAACAGGAAATCGATAAAGAAGAAAGACAAGGGGGAGGGAGAAAAAAGGGAATTCCAATGCGATGGAGGGGCTAATAACTGAGCACTAGGACACGATCCCGTGGGGGAATATGTGACCAGGCACTAAGGATAGGGTGCTAATTGCATTGGGGGGTAAAAATTGCAAACGAAATGCGGGTTCAAAGAAGAAAAGCTGATTCGACAGGGGTTTGGGTGCTTGGTCATAACGCTTGGACATATGGGCAAAAAGGGCCAATTATTTTAAACCCTCAGGGGTTTATACCTTCCAACTGAAAAAGACTGCTTTTTAGGAAAAAGTGGGCTTTTAGGCCAATTTTTAAGATTTTCGATAGTTAAAAAGGGTAGTTTAAACCGTAAAAAGGGGTTTTTGTGGGTTTAAAGGGGCTTTTCATGGGTAGATGAAGGTTGAAATAAGAAGGGAAAAAAAGGGGATCTTTGGAAAATGGGGCCTTAGAAAACAACTTCTTTGGGAACAACAGGCTTACTTGGTGGATTTATTTTTAAGGAAATAACAATATTTTGAAGGGAACAATGGGCTAAGGAACAATACTGTTAAGGAACAGTAATAGGGAACAACAATGTTAAGGAACAACACTGGTAAGGAACAACAATCCTAAGGAACAACAGTTTAGGGAACAACATTGCTAAGGAACAACATTTTTAAGGAACAACAAGATAACCATTTTAGGAAAAATAGATGAAGATTTTGGTGAAATGACAGACTTGGAGAGATGAAGTTCGTGAGATTTCTAGAATTCATAATGTTTTTTACAATTTTGTTCTAGAAATCTGGGTTTTTCAAGTTTATTCATCTTTGGATAAAATCTTATTTATGGATGACTAACAGTGGCTCCATTTGGGGAGGACAACTATCCTTTTAGGTGTCCAAAACCTCAGTTTACAGATCTCTGGTTTTAGTAGATCAGTGCCTTATCCATTGGGCATATTTCTTCTTTTCTTGCTGATCCTTTTCGGAAAAGGACAACCTTTATCAATCTGCAACATGTAGTTTCTTCAAAACAACATCTCTACCTACCCAACCTTACTTGTTCTAGCATTTTTTCTTCTTCCTTTGAGTGCATTTGAACTAGCAAACTCTTTGACATTTTATTTTTGAAAACAAAAATAAACTATCTAATCCTATCCTTATTTCTTCCTTAAGTTCATATTAAACTGTTGAACCCATTAATTCTCTACCTTAGCAACTATATGTCAGGATTAAACTGTCTGGCAGATTTTATTCTCTATTTTCTAAAACAAAAATTTAAAAATAGTCAAATCAGGAATAGATAGTTTGATCTGCTAAGGCGTTTATGGCTGCATGTACAAGCTGCACATAGACTTTATTTGCATAAAATGAAACAAAATTGTGAAGGCTTAAGATTTGAAATTTAAAGACATCCTTCTATTCTTTCTCAGCTCCGATTTGATCTATTTAGAGCTATATCCTTTCTATCCTAATCTATTCTACTGATAAGCCAACTCTAAAAACTCTTATCAATCTGCACTTCTACTAACTTATCAACATAAATTTAAAGAATGTTCATCCATGATTAGGCTAGATGACTGAACAATATATCATTTTTTAATTAGCAGTGGCACTTAGATTTTCTCACTTTCATAAAATTACCTTTCTTGGGTATGGGGATGTACCTCTTTTGAATCTGCCCTCTTTTCCTTTTCTATTTTTTGTGTTTTTTCTTCTTTTTTCAAATTGAAACAGCAATGTTATACACAATGGAAAACATAAAAACTTTGAAATTTATGACTTTTGGCAAAAATAGTGCTTGAGCATCTTTCCATTGACAGGACCTCCAAATAAATCTTTTCCATTCAACTCTTGCAGAGAGAAATCTTTATGACCCCTCATAGAATGAATAATATAGGGACCTTTCCACAGATTTTCAAATTTTCCATGTTTTCCCTTTTCCTCCTTTCTAGAATCCCACTTTAGAGCTATATTCCCAAATTGGAAATCATTCTCTTTAGTCCTTTTGTCAAATAATTTCTTGATACTCTCCTACACTGTTTGTGTTCTGTTGTACACTTCCTCTCTACTCTTCTCTAAATGAATGGTCTGATTTATCCTTCTCTGCATATCATTTTCCTCAGATTGTACTTCTTGGAGCAGTTTCATGACTGTAACTCCTAAAGAGGTTGGGAAGACTGCATCCATGCCATAAACCACCTGATAGGGGGACATATTTATCGAATTTTTTGTGGTTAATCAATCAGCCCTAAAAGCATGAACAAGCTTACTATGCCATGATTTCTGATTCTGCTCCAACAGTTTTTTGATAATATTTACAAGGCTTTTGTTGGAGGATTCAACTAATCCATTTATTTGGGGATAGTAGGCAATGGAATGACCCAATTTAATATGATATTTATAGCAAAAGTCAATCATTTTCTTATATTTTAAGGCAACAACATTGTCTGTGATAATTTTTATTGGACAACCAAATCTGGATAGTATGTTGGTTTCAAGGAACTTGATAATGACAAAGTTAGCAGCATTCCTAGAGGGTATGGCTTCTATCCACTTGGTAAAATAATCAGTGGAAGTGAGGATCCACTTATTTTGGGCTGATGATGATGGGTGAATTTCCCCAATGAAGTACAAGCCCCATTGTTGAAAGGGAGCCTCAACACTGATGGGATGTAAGGGTAAGGGTAAGATTTTTCTTTTGCCATAAAAAATTTGACACTTATGGCAATACATGACAAGTTTATGAGTATCCAGGAAAAGGGTGGGCCAATAGTAACCAGATCTGAGGATTTTATTTGTTGTGGTCTTCTAGTACAGATGTCCTCCACATTCTCCCTCATGCATCTCATGCATGATTTTTCCTGCATCAACCTCAAGTAGACATTTAAGAAATATTCCAACAACATTTTTCCAATATAAAACCCCATCTAATGTGAAATAATTCAAAACCTTCTTTTTAAAAAATATGGCTTTAGCTTTAGACAAATAAGGGAGGGTATTCATATAAAGCAGCACATATATGATATCAGCATACCAAGGTGAATTTACAAACGTTTCTGTTAGTATGAATCCTTTGTCGATGTGTACGAAAAAAGACCACTTTAGCTATGCATAACTAATAGCCCTAACATCAAAAGTGGCTGCCAATATCTTCATATCTGCAGTTAGTTGATCAAGACAAGAGCTACAAAAAACTAGATCTATGCATAGAAAGACATTAAGCAGTAAAAAGAATGGCTTGCTCCATATATCCAATAGACAAGACAAGAAAAATTTTTGAAAGAATTTTTGTATTAAGGGCACCTGGGAGGAAAACAAGAAGATGTTTCCAATTCTCCTCAATGGGATGGGTTCTTGGAAGTCCTCAGCACTTCTGATCTAGCATTTCTCTCTCCTGTTGGTGTAGAAAACCCAGACAAAGATAGAACTCAAAGGGAGCTCACACAACAAATAATGGAAAATATGAAAATGAAAATGGCTCAAAGTCAGACCAAGAGTTTAGATCCAGAGTGATCTAATAGGCAACAAAAGGTGAAGAATGGTAGGAAAAACCCTCCTATTTATAAGAAAATATTGGGTCATTCTAGATCTTGGTGCATGATTAAAATAATGTTAACCAAATCTAGATCCACCTTTTATGGAATATTTTATTATATTTGTTGGAGGGAAAAAGTAGTTGACTTGGGTAAAATCCATTTATTTGTTAATAATAAATAAATAAATGATTTATTTATCTTTTTAAGGAAGTGGTTGAAGGATAATCAAATAAATAATGATTTATTTAATTATTTGTGGGTGACTTGGTCATATTTAACAAGGAATATTATCTAAATAAGATTTAAATAATTATTCCTAGAAAATAATAAGATAAATAAAGGTTTATCTAATTAATTTCTTTGTTTTGGGTTAAATATGATTAGGAATAATAATTAAATTATGGTTTAATTAATTATTCTATGAGGAAAATCAAACAAATATAGGTTTGTTTAATATTTCCTTTTGGGGTTTCCTATTTAGACCATAAACAACCTAATAAATGTGGTTTATTAAGTTATTTTACATAGTGAAAGCGATTTTACTTAGGGTAAAATTGGTCTTACATGGTGTAATTGGGTCCATCTAATGATGATAGGTTAGATGACCAAAAAATGGTGTAACATATTGCCCCCCAGCATGCGAGTGTTAGGAGCAAATCGTATGACCGAAGTACGTTGTAAGAACTCAATCACCAGACATCAAGAGGGAAGTCAGAGAGAGAAATGTGAGGTAGACTAAGGTGCTGAAGAACTAGACCCTGAGGAGACGAGACTTACAAGTGCAACAACTCTCTTTTATGAGAGGGTACTTGTGCTAAAGGCGGCGGGGGAGGCATACCTATATCCGCCGAGACAAAGTAAAAAAGAATAGTGTGTCCAGTAAACAAGGGACCGAACCATAAAGTACAGCCAGCATAATCATGAGCTAGATAAAAATACAATGAAGAATCCCACATACATGCTGTGCCTGGGATAACAGCCAGGACTTATACAATAATATCTGAGTACATGAGATACAAATACAACCCAAATGCCCCCTGTAAATGGGGAAGGGCTCACAAAATCTGACTGATACATGCAAATCAAAGAGGTGCTGCAAGCGGCTAAGGCCGACATCATCAAATATATGGAGCTACATCAAGGGCTGCAATGAAGAGGTCATCCGGGCATGTGGGGGGCTACCTGCAGGGCCACCCCCTCAGGAGGGCTGAGACATCTCACACACACCCGGGAATCACCAAGAGCTGCTGCTGCATCACTGAACCATCAAGTATACGGATCTCGATCATGCTGAAAGGAGCTGGAGTGGAGAAACAATCAAGTCAAATGGAAATGAGAGATCCCTTTGCCTGATCCGAGGCACCGAACAAGAGTGGAAGCTGGAACCAAGGTACACCGCCCTCTAGACCTGTCTTCTGGAATGAAGAAGTTGATGTCGACAGAAGGAGGTCCGCCATAGGTGAGGCAATGAGAGATCCTCAACTAAGGCACGAGAGAAAATAGTAGAGCGACGGACAGACTAATACCAATGATGATGGTGGAATGGAGGGGACTGAGTAGCGAATGGACGACTTCCCTTGCTAGAGCATAAAGGGCATGAATGACATGGCAGCGACTGACACAATATCATCAGGGATAAGGGACAGTGGGACTGAAGGCCATAATGTGCGACACAAGAGAGAAACTAAGCAATGAGGGATGGAGGACTATATCGGGGTACAAAGGGACTCGGGATAGACCCCATGAATGTGATGATGACTCCACTTGGATGCTCTAAACAAGGGCGACTCGATGGTGCTTCCACACAGTAAAGGTCCAATGGGGGACCATGAAAACATGAGTACAAGATGGTAACTCACGACGAAAATCAACACGAACAAAGAAAAGTAAGGAGGCAAAGTGGTGCCCCAAGTACAAGTGTTATAAGTGAAGAAATGTGATTTTAAGGAGAGGTGAAGTGACCCATCTTGGACAAAATGTGTCCTGGTGAAGTATAAAATCACAAAAAACTAACAGATACCCATTTGAGGGCTCGGTGAGAGCTTTCCAACGTTGCAGACAGTTTTTCAAACGGAGCTACGGTATGGTCGCAGCAGGCGAAAGAAGAAAAAAGGGTTCTCTTTTAATAAGGCAGTTTTCCCTCCAAATCCACTCATTTGCTAGTGTTGCTGTGGTGAATGTAGAGAGGAGAGAAGGCCCTAAATCTTGCGACGAGTGTAGCGGACAAACCGACCGTTGGAATCAAGATCCGTAAGTGGCAGGTAAGAGGCCTAACCTTACTCTTTCATTTTGATGGATTGAAAGATCGGATTAGGGCCCAGAATCTCAGGAACAACCGCCCTTGCATCTTTGCGGCTGGGTCACACTTTTTGGGCCAAAATATGCGACCTAGGACGTAGGTTTTGAGCCAAAAGGTGAAACCTGTCCCAGGATTTGGCAAAAAAGTGCGACCTAGAAGATGAGGGGGTTTTAGTGCTGTTTGATGGCTGAGAGTTTGGTTTTTTGTGTTTGGTTACAATATTCCCTATCTGTAGGCTGACAAAGATGATGTTTTTGTACAGATATGGAAGATATACGGGTGAACTGGAGAGAGAGAGACCTGGGTACATTGCGGGCAGAGATCCAGGCAGATCAGGGTGTCCGTCGTGTGTTGGCCAGGTTTGGGGTTCTGAAGTTTTTGGAGAACCCATTGATGAGATATGGAGAGCCCTTGTTGGCCCGGATTATCAATTATTGGGATCCAGAGCATGAGGTCTTTGTAGTGCAGGGGCACAGGATCAAACTGACAGTCCAGGATGTGTATTTCCTGACAGGTCTCTTGCCACTGGGGATGGTGGGAAAAACGCAGCCAGTGTTACCACGGGGGCGGAACATCATGGAGTATGTGGAGAGGTAGTGCCGACCGGGTCTCCAAGTCAAAGGGACGCGGATACCGATCGGGGACCTAGAGAGACTGGAGACCCGGGGAGTGGCCGCAGTGGTGCTGCGGATCCTGGGCAGCCAGGCGTTCCATCACATCACTGGGGGGCAGATGATGATCGTAGAGAGTGTGTTGAGTGGGACCTACTATGGGTGGGCCCAAATGATGTTGGTGTCGTTAAAACGACAGTTGTCGCTTTGCAAGCAGCAAGTGAACCACGATTGCTCGTACGGGACTTTATTGTGCGCCTTCTTCTTTGAGAAGATCCCGACCTTATGACCTCGTATACATCTTCCAAATGGGGGCCCGAGAGAGCCCAGGATGCGCCGGTGGGGGCGGCTACTATGCAGAGGTGGAGGAGGGGCAGTCGGGCGAGTGTTTCGACCTGAGTTCTTTGCCCATTGGGATCAGATGCCGTTATACATAGACGACTATCCATATATTGGGATGAGTTATTGTGGGGATCCAGACCTGTTAGTCATCAGTATTTTTCACTTGTTAGTGATGACTAGATCTATAGCTGAGTTTTCTAGAAGCTGATCTCCATATGTCAATTTTTCATTTAGAAAACCCTCATAAAACTGTTTTTCGCCTTCCTACTTTTCAGCCTGCACATGTCAAGGTGAAACCTCATTATCACTATCCCATCTAGCTTTAACCCTACTAGTCTTCCCATCAGCTCTAAAATGACAATCCAAGTCTGTCTAAAAACCTCCCCTAAGTTAGGAAGTGGCGTTTTAAGGCATTTTACCCTTGGCAACCATCAAAAGGCCAAAAAAACCTCCATATGCTACAGACCAATCATGACAGACCTCCCACTCTGCAAATGAAATTTATCATAGCCCTAATTCATGCCACTTACACACCCCTAAGTCTCAGCAATGCATAGACCACAATCTCAAGCTGATTTTAGGTGTTTTACAGTGTTTTATGGATTTGACAAAGATAGGAAACATGTCATCATCTCAGAAGAAATTTCTTGAATCTACATTTAGAAGAACAACTGCTTCTCAATGTAAACATGAGCCTGAGATATATCTGCAAAACAGAGAGTTTCTCATAAAAACCTGGCAGCTCCATTCAGCATGAAAACACAGTAGAAGAAAGACAACATTGTCAAACAGACTTGTAATTTGTCATGGCCAAGAACCTCCTTCATCTATAAGCAGAGGGTTAAGGCGCCTCCTTCATCCAAAAGCAAAGGGCGATGGCTAATATTGATTTGAAGAAATTACAAAACTGACTATAAGCACAGGTTTGTTTTTACTAGACAGTGAAACAATGATTCAAGGTTTCTGAAGGAAAGTGATGATCAAAACAGGGCTAAGATTTGAAATATGCAAGACAAAAGAAAGCAGGGTTTTTGGTCTTATGTCCTACGAAAGAAGATAAATTGAAATTTCCAGCATCATCATCATGGCACATCAAAAAAGGACTCCATTGATCAAAGCTATCATAACAAAATATCTCTGCAGGGATGTTAATATGAATGGCTCAAATCAGTGCTGAGCAAGAAGACATTTCAGTAAAAAGGACCTCTGTGTGATTTTATGTTTATGTTGGGCTATGGGATAAAGTCTATGGTTCCAGATAAACATAGAGACAAGGCAGGCAAGTAGTACACAGCCCCAGATATAAGACATCTTGATATCAGTCAAAGCACCAGTGTAAGTCCAGTTGTTGCAAGCTACACACCACCACAAAGAAAAATGTATCCTTTAGATGCAGCAGGTTTGGTGATTTCAGAACTCCATTAGAAGAAAATGGCTAGTAAGAGCTTTGGTGTTTATGAGTATCTCTAGCTGCTTTTACACCTCATATGTTTGTCTCCTCAACACAAGGATATTAAAAGGTTATGATCTGAGTTTTGAAACCTTGGAAAAGCATGTAAAGATAATCAGGTATGTCATAAATGAAAGTAACTCCAATCATAGATAGGTGTCTTTTTAAAAAAATGTTTATCACAGCTGGCAAAGGCAATCTGGGCTTTTATTATCAAGAGACATCATCACTGAAAAGATTGTTTAAATGTCCAAAAGGGGTCATTTGACATACTGTTAGTTTTGGGAAGCTTGAAACAAATGCAAGTCTTCATTATCCAAGGGAAAGAGATATCATAATGATATATTTTGAGCAGAGAAGTGTATTGGAAAAATGTGCCCTTCTTAATCAAAAGACCATGGCAAACTCTGAAAAAATGCAGCAAGTTTTTGACACTTACAGTTTGGGAAAAAGTTTGAAGAGACACCTGGAAACAGAAACTATCAAAACAAGTTAAGAAGACAAGCCCTCTCCTTTCAAATAGCAAAGCAGTTTTCAGTATTTTTTAACAGTTTTAGAGTGGGTTTTACATAATGAATATCACCATCAGTGTTAACAAATGGCAGAGAATGGTCTACAGTTCACTAGGTATTTTTCATAGTTGGAGCTTCTATGTTAAAATGTCTCCAAAGGGGTCAACAGCGGCAAAGGTCATTTTTTCAAATATATGAGCACAATGAACAAAGTTAGCATTTGCAAAGTTTCTTATCATGAGAAAAAGCGAAGGAGTCTTAGCTATTATCTCGCAAAGGGTAAGAATTTCGTGTTTTAAATGACAAAGGCTTTTAAATGTTTTCATAAAACCTCAATAAGTATATCAAAGGGTTTTCCCTTTTTTCAAAGGCAAGAGGTAAAGACTGCTTCCCACACGTTTTTGCAAACTCCAAATGTGAACAAAGAACCCTTTTTTCTGCCCTCAAGACCGGAGGAAAGAATTTTGAACGAAATAACAGAGTTTTAGAGGTTTTTAACCTGCGCCGCGCGCCAGGAAAAGCGTGCGGCGCTCCTGGAACAAGATTTTCAAAGGGTTGTAACGTGCGCGCGGCGCTCCTGTAGCGGCGCGCGGCACTCCTGTTGGTGCCGGTCCTGTCGGCCCAACAGTGACCCGAAAACAAAAGTTTGCGCGACGTTCTTCACTGTTAAAGCGCCGCGCATATGTTCAACGTGAAAAAAGCCTCCAAACTGATTTAAAAGCTACTCCAACTCCTTAAGAAGCATTGTCATCAAGTTTTGAAGGTATTCTATGTACCCCCCTGATTTTTGCAAAAATGTTGAGTGGTGGAAAAGAGTTGAAAATCATGATATGAATCACAGTTTTAAGTTTTGTAGGTTTGTTTGAAAAGTGAGTTATGCTGTGGTCGTGTTAGTTGAATGGTGAAATAGCCCGAATGGTAGTTCCCTCTTGAATGTTTCAAAACTTATAAGCTGCCCTCCAAACAGTTGTTAAACAGTACAAACAGTGTCCAAAAGAGAGAAACAGAGTTTTAAAGGGAAAAACAGTGGGTTATTTTTCTTCAAAAACAGTGGTCATTCCACAAGCTTCTTTGACCTTTCAAAGATCTCTTCAAGGTGTTGAAGAGACAAAACATGTCTTGACCTTCCAGTTCATAAAACATAGCAGTAAGTAAAGTTACCTTTCGCAGTTCAAGGTATTGTCAAACTAATATGAGAGACAGTGGAGCATAAAGAAGGCAGTTTTGTTTGAAGGGGATTTTTATTGTTGAAAGATACAGACTTTTGTGACCACATAAAAACATTGCAAGAGCTGTCACCTTGTCCTATTTACAGTGGTATTTATTGAATGTATGCACTTTGTGATTGGCTATATTTGTGAGTTTTGAAGCCATTGATGGAGTGGCCTACCAACAGGAAGGCAAGGTTTTAAAGCTAAGAGGATTGTGTTTGGCCTTTTTCTGAAAAAGGGTAAGGGTGTCCTACTGCCTAAAAAACCAAATTTGGGTGTCCTTCCACAGAAAAGAATCACTTTGACTGTGTATCTCTATTGACTATGTATTTGGTCTTGAAATATACTGGTTAAATGGCAGGCAAAGGGTAAAAACAGTGGTTTGAAAAGAGCAGGGATTTTTGTGTTTAAAAGGTCATCTCTGTAAGGTAGAAACAAGAAAAAACCACTATCACCTCTTTGACCTTAAAACAAGCTGCAGTATTTAAAGCTGACACTACCATTTGTAGATGAATGTCATAAAAAGGCAAAGATAGATCAATGTGTTGATTGTGAGAAAAGGTTGTTGTTGACTGACTACAGGGTTGTTTTTGTTCACACCAAGACTTAAGGAGCTAGTGACCTTACACCATCACAGTAACTCATTGACTGTTTAACTTTTATTGACTGTGTTTTTGGCCTTGAGTTTACTTATTGAGTAACATACCAAGTGAAAGGCATTATGTTGGAAAGAGGTAGAGGGTGGCATGTTAAAGGACATTTTCACACTACCTTTGAGACCATTGCTTCTTACAGTAATTCAATAGGCTAAGACAGATCTTTGTTTGAGGAAGGACATGAAAATGAAGAAAAAGATAAAGAACAGGAAATTGAAACAAAGCAGCAGCATGACAGTGATGAACAAGGAGGCTAAAGAGAAGCGCCCGGCACGGAAAGAGAAGAAAGGCACATACGAACTTGACATTTTGGCTTCAGTTTCGGAGAATGTTTCTTAGGACCCTTGAGGGTCATGCACACCAATTTTGAGCCTATTTTAACAACTTTTGGTTTTTTGGCATTTTTTGAGTTTTTGGTCAAAGACTCATAAATTCACCATTTCATTTTGAGCATTCGTCAAGGGAGGAGAATGGTATCATCAGATGCCATAATTTCATGAGCATGTCCTCAGCAATTTTCAGAGCATTTGGAGATCATTTTCCCCCTCAAAACAGCGAAAAAGGCTCGCATTTTGCACACTCTACCCGGTCTATCAGCAGACTGTAATTTTCTGGCTTTTTACACACAGGTGCAGATTTGGAGGACTTCTGGGCATTAGATTGGAGAAATTTTAGTTGTGACAGAAAGTAGACACTCAGAGCTTTCCAACGAGCTATCATGAGCCTCGTTTTGACATCAGGAAAGCTGCAAAATGTTTCTAGAAATTCAGAAGACATTTTGCTCATGAAAATTTGAAGTATTTTTGTAATTTTTGAACCTCTAAAATCTGCTTTTTCCAAATGTGCGTTTAGCTATTTTTGCACATGAAAAATGATGTAAAGTCAATTAAATTCCCTTTTTTAGCATTTTTTAGATATTTTATGAGATATTTTGTGCCTTGGGCTTTGAAAATCCTCAAGGACAAGTTTAGATATTTATTTTGAACCAATGGCTAGCTAGTTGCCTTGGTTGGTTTTCCTCCTTCTTGGCCTATATATTCCAAGAGGATTCATTGTAATAGAAGGCTGAACTTGAGAAGAGAAGCAATATATTGGTCATATGAGCTTTGGAGAAAATACTTGTGTTATGCTTTTGGATTGCCTCTTGAATATTCTTGGATGGATGATGAAGGATTGTTGATGGATTCCATGACATGGTAGAATGGTATAGTGTCTCTTGCTTCGTTGTTGTCTTCTAGTTTTCATTCATGATACATGTTTCTTGCTTGCTATATATCAGTAGAGATTAAATTTGAGATATGCCCATGGAGGCACCTCAAAATTCCTGAATCTTCATAGCTTTTATGTTTTCTTATTCCTTAGTTGCATTAAAGAATTCTTAACTGCACTTTAATAACTTGAGGATATTGTTGCTAGTTTCATTAATAGTTCTATGCATGTTGAGTAGGATGTATGGTGTGCCCTGATTACCTATGACTGTCCATAGTTCCATCCATGAAACTATCTCTTTGACTAATTAAGATTATCATTTTGTTTGAACCAAGGAGGCCTAGTCCCGATCTAGCCCTTTGCCTAAAAAATATGCAAATATTGTTGTTCAAAGTGCCCAATAACTTGAAGTACTGTGTTTAGGCATTCCGGCATAGTGTTTTGAGTTGTTAGTCCGTCTTATGTGTTTTCCCCAAATTCTAATAGCCATTTCCAAAAGTTAGAGGGTCTTATACTTCTATGCATGGCTTGAATGTTTGTTTCTATTTATTGATTAGTTTATAGTTACATTTTGCATGATTAATGGTTTTCCCTACCATGTTTATGTTATCTATTGAACCAGTGATGCTTGAAACTCTTTGTTGTTCACAAACTTGATGTCCATTTACTCCATTTTTCCCAAAGATCCTTTCTACCTTGAATCAAATCGGCCCTTCAACAGCCTTGTATCGTCATCTAATAGCTTTCTTGACTTTTTGACCCCATAGCCCAGTTAATCCACATCTTGTTATCTATTTTATATATTTGATCAGTTTCATCCATCACTACCTAAAACAACTTAAAAAACCAAAAACTTACTTCATAACTAGCCTAAAATCAGAACACAATAAACAAACACACAGATATCCCTTACGCATATAGAGAGAGCCCTCTCTGAGTCCAGGAAGGCTAGGTCCTTGGGCTCCAAAGATTGGTTTGATGTTACACTGTCATTTGGCTTGCCAATCAGCCAAATCACGGGACCCTAACAGGACCTGCCACTTCCGCCTGGTCGATTATGGGGACCTGATGGTAAGTGGCAAGTAACTACTCTTTTTTGGGCATGTTAAAGTTAGTGAATAGTAGATATGGTACTGATTCATGTACTTTTGGTATGCAGATATAGCTCCGGTAAAACCGGCCGGATATATGGGATGACTAACAGCATCGGGAGCTGCAGGGCCGAGTGGGTCGAGAGAAGCGCGCAATGAGGATGCGGTCGCCCTGCTAGAGGACATCCACCGTAGATGCGAGAGGTTGCTGACCGGAGTTTCAGAGCGTGGGTGGCAAGACTTAGACGACCAGTACGTGGAGCCATGTATTGGTCTACCCTCGGAATGGCGAGGTGTCATGCGGTGCATGGCGATGGCCGGTCAAGGCATACGTGATCTACGAGCTGCAGGAGCAGAGCCATTGGCTTGGGATCCGCCAGATAGTGAGTAGGTGGGGGGCATGTGGTGCCCCCTAGTGTGTATGTAGGGGCAGGTGGTGCCCCCAGTTTTGAGTTTTTGTAACATGCGATGGGCATGTCATATGTATCAGAGTAGATGGACTCTAAACACATGTTTTGCGACACATATTATGGATATGCATCTTTGTTAATGATTATGAATGTTATTGTATTGTATGAAATGCGTGTGATAAATCCCAATCTAGAACATGGCTTGCAATACTATCTACATAGTGATTCTGTTCTCGAGGTACATGGTTGAAAGTTATGGTTTCAAATTCACGTATCAAGAGTTTCACTTGTAAATATTGGCTAAAAGCACAGGGTTATGCACACGATAAACACCATTTAGTTGCATGAAAAGAAGTAGGGAATCTAAATGAACATGCAGATGGAGGATGTGATGAAAGAGGGCATCGGCTAAGAGACCACGCACTGCATCATATTCGGCCTGATTGTTGGTGGCAGTACCAATGCAGACCCTGTTTGAGAGAACAAGGGCATGCAAGGGGGTGAAAATGGCCCAACTTTCCGAGGCTAGATTCCGGGAGTAACGACTTGCACCATCGTCGTAACCGATATAGGGTGGGGACGAGAGGTCTTGCGGAATGGTGTTACAAGACAACAAATGGGGGGAAGAGATGCAATGACGACAGAGTGAGTGTACAGAAGACATCGAGCGGCAACTGCGGGAGGGAGTGTGATGAGCAGGATGACCATGAATCATATACAAACTAGAGGGTGATATATGAGGGTTGTAGGAGGCATGGCGGGCACTCGAGCTACGGAGGTCAATAGAGATACGGGTGGAGTGATCTCGTGTATGGGCAGAAAAGAGGGGGTCAAGGGTGGTTGCTGAAGGGGGATCAGGTGAAACAACAGGGGAGGATGCAAAGGGACTGTGCTCCAAGGGTCTCACAAAGGATAATAGGTAAAGAATGGTCGTAGTAGACTCCGTCATCTGAACATTAGGGGGGGGGGATGTCGATGGGAGCGGGGGGATCCTCAAGCTGGCCCGAAGCATACTGCGTGAGTATGAGAGAGGCAGATTGATTTTGTTCAACCTCATACTCTCGGACTACTTCTAAAGAGGCGCAGTAATGCATCAGGTGAGGAAAATGGTGGGTGTAATGGCCATGCACACCACACAAAGCACAGGGTTTTCTAGTGCGAATAGTTTTTGGGTTCTTGGTTACAGAAGAGGACGGAAGAGAAGGGTCGGAGACCGTACACTCTGGGAATGCAACTTTAACCATGGGTTGAATGCGGGGCAACTCAGGACAAGTATGGGTGGCATGACCGACGACATCACACAAGGCACAAGGCTTGGCGGGTGGAGGGGGAGCAGGGTCAGTCGGAGTGGCCTTGTCTTTAGATGCCCACTTGCGAGCTTTGCCTTTCTTTCCTGGAGCTGTCACCATGGGGGTAGGGTCCTGGGGAGGCGCAGGGGGCATGGTAGCGATGGAGGAAGCGAGGGGGACTGGTTGAACTGGTGTCAAAGAAAGATAGGGTTTGGGGTGACCAGGAGGGGTAGCGGCTGGAGCTTCAAGGTACTAGACGGGTATACCTAGGGTTAGGTTAGGGAGAGAGAGGGTGGCCATGACGGGGACCGAATAGACTCCAGGAGGGGGAGCCAGGAACGGTATCTGACCAGCGGGATAATGACCAGGAGGAATAGCTCCGAGATGGTTAAGGCCTGGGGGAACCGATCCAGGGGGATAAAAGGGTTCAGGGATACCAGTTGTAGGAGAAGGGCTAGAAGGAGGAGGTCCGGCTGGCGGAGATGAAGGGCTAGGAGCGGGTTGCGGTGGGCGAGGTTGAGTCTGAGGTTGCTGAATAGCCGAAGCGGGTCGCTTAAGGGCAGCCCGAGACGATTGCATCATGCAAACATTCGACAAGCTAGGATCAGAGACAAGAGGAAGGGGGAGACCAGGAAAATTTCCAAGCAGGGAGGAATCTTTGTTGACGCCGGGGGAGACACTGGTCAAGGAATCGACGCTTTTCTTATTGGCTACAGAAGAGATGGTTGTCTCAGGGGAGGTCTGAGACTTTGGCTCATGATAGGTCAACTGGTCGATGGTGACTATCTTCCCATTGTGAGGAAAAGACATCTTGCGAAAAACCGCGGATGGGACAATAGACATGGCGTAGGTGTAGCTTTGCCCCAATAGAATGTTGTAGTCTAGAGAGGCGTCGATGACTTCGACGTCAACGCAAACAATCTTACCAGCAAGGGTGATAGGACAATTATGAAAAAGGCCAATGGGCTGAGAGGCGTGGCCATCCCACGCTCGAAGGGTGATCATGGAAGGGGCCAAGTCAGGAGATCTGAGTTGCTTCCAAACCGAAGCAGACATCACACAGGTGGATGCCCCCTCATCAATTATACATCGAGAAACGTTGGCATTCTGGATTTTGACTGGGATTTGGAAGGCGACGGAAGCAGGAAGAGGAGGATGTTCTGATTGATGGGCATCGAAAACAATCATTTGGTCATCAGCAGGATCTAAAGTGCCCACGGAAGATAGCAGAGCCTTCTTTTGGGAAGGGCACGATTGGAGGAGTTCCAATGTGGAAATGGCAGCAGGAGATTGCACCAAATCATCTACTATGCTATACGAATGAGTAGCTCGACCAGAAGCAGCATTTCGACGTAATGGTCCTTTAGGAATCTTGGTATGAACCTCAACTTTTGGTTGAGGAATATGTAAGGGGCCAATGGATGTCGAAAGAGGCTCTGTAGAACCTGAAGAAGGGGACTCAGGGGCAGACTGAGCGGGAGGCTTGGGGTACTGGCGAGACCGAGTTTGAAGGTGAAGGTTGACGGTTGGGGAAGGATCAGAATTCATCATGAGGATCTGGTAATCAGAGGAACCAGAAGGGGAAGGTTGAGTGGCGGCCTGTCCGTTAGGTGGTTGGGCAGCCATGAATCCTTACTGAGGGAAAGGATCAGTAAACACAGCTGGTTGAGTAGTGGCCACATTAGGGGGAGCATGAGGGGAGGCATGTTGTCCTCGCAATGTGGCTTGAGACTCCCACAACTGCTGCATATGTGGTAAGAGGGGACAATCGTGGGTGTAATGACCATAAACACCGCAACACAAACAAGGCTTATTTGTGCTAAGAGACCTGTCCGGCTTGGGCTGAGTGCCCTGTTACTAGTTAGCAGTGTTAGGGTCAATACCTTGAGGATTGGGCCCACGAGTACCAGGGGCAGATTGGTTTGGATTGCATCTCCGCCTTCTTTGAGAAGAAGGAGGATTAGTCGCACCCTGCTGTGCAAATACTTTCCCTGGAGGGGGCTGTAGGTGCGGTTGCGGGGTTGGAGGAGGCAAGGGAGATAGAAGCACATATGCTAGAGGAGCTGGCGCACCAGGCTGCAGATAAGGGTAATGGTTAGGTTGGGAAACATTGAGGTAAGAAGGAGGTTGGGAAAAAGGATGAGGCATGCCGTATCCTGGATACATGCTACCTGGAGGGGGGAAAGTGCTAGAGGTACTGGCCCCTCCCTGAGGGAGACCATAGCCCATAGGAGGTTGAGCATACAGATGAGAAAGGGCTCCAACGATACCGTCAGCAGAATGAGATGCCCCTGGGGCGTTAGCACCTCCGGGCCTGGGGAGGTCAGGAAGGACGGTATAAACATAACCAGACTGAGCATAGATCAGGTCATATTTCAAGGTTATTTGGAGGGCGGATTCTTCGGTTTGAGGGAAGTGGGAGGCGACATATTTTCCAGTGGGAGCTAAGAGAGTGCAAAGGAACCAGTCCATATAAACCCGATCTTCGAAGGGGGGAGCTCGACATAAGCTTCGTCTGCGCCGCCATTCCTGGATGTGAGTGGAAAGGCGGGTCGAAGAGGTTTGCTTGAAAGAGGTCAAAAGCTTCGTACCAGTATCACATCGGAGAGGGAGCTGGAAATAAGATAAAAATGCTTGGGCAATGGTCGCAAAGGTGGTATGGGAAGAGGTGGCTTGGTCAACATACCATTTGGAAGCTTCGCCGGTAAGCGTGCATTGTAACAACTGAAGATAGATGGAATCATCGGTAATGGAATTGGAGGAACACCACATGTGGAAAGATCGGACGTGATTGGTTGGATCTTCTCCAGCAAGGCCTTCGAACTTAGGGATGTTGGAGGGGATCTTGGTTGGAATAGCAGGCCAACCAAAATCATGGCAGATAGGGTCATTGATCAACTAATTGAAATTGGGGAGGCTAAGGCCTGCGATGTATGGTAGCAAGGGTGCGGCCGAGGTAGTTCCTGTGGTGGTTCCGCTAGTAGTAGTTCCGACATTAGGGTCGGGAGCTACGCTAGTGTTAGGCCCTGGACTAGACATAGTGAAGGTGACAGGGGGAGAACCAGAAATAAAAGGAGAACACAATGAATCAGAAGAGGAGTCGGAATGTGGACTCGGAGGAGGACTGGCTCGACGACGACGGGACGGAGCAGGTCGATCGACCGGAAACTGAGGGTGAAGGCCAAGAAGCCTCCGGGAAGTGCGCCTTGGGGGCGCAATGGTGGCAACACAAACACAGCACGAGGGGAAGAAGAATGACCGACAGAGGAAGGGAGGTGCAGAATCAAGTGATTACAATGTCGAAACAAGGGCAAAAAGGTGCAGTGTTAATTGATTTTAAAGTCTTTGCTTGGCGGTGTAAACCAGGCTCTTCTTCGCTTAGGGTGAGTGTGTGGCGTGCGTTAATTTTAATTTTTAAACCCTTTTTGTTTTGAGAGAAAGAGAAAAAGTGTGTTGCGTAACTGAAAATAATGCTGCAAAAACAGTATATAATGCTGAAATAACAGAAAATTAACAGCTACTATTGCATCAATTCAACCCAAAAAGGCGGGTCTCTCAAAAATAATCTAAGAGAGGGAAAAAATATAGTCAAAACACACTAAAAAGAGGCCAATAGATCTAGGTTCAAAAAGGGACAGGGATCTAAAGGGAAAAGCTGCTGAAAAGAGGTGCAGATCACAGCCAAGAGGCAGAGGCAAGGTGGCTGGAAAGAAGGAGGAAATCAGCAAAAAGCAGAAGGGGCAAGGAGGAGGCCCTAAAAGTAGATCCAAAAAAATCTTCAGGAGGTGATTTGAAAGGGAGAAGAGCTGATTAGAAGAGGTCTGAAAAGGAGGTATCAGATCTGGAAAAAAGGGGGGCTGAAACTCTGAAAAAAACAGACTTGAAACAGATAAAAATTCTTCCACCAAAAGTGGAGGGTACTGAAGCCCTAGGGGGCTATTTTCCCACTTAGAGGAGAAAAACAGATTAGAAACAGGTTGAAACGGGCTGAGACAGAGGCTGGAAAACCCTGACAGAAGCTTCAGAAAAACCCAGAAAAATTGCAGAAAAACAGCAGAAAAATTGGCAGGTCATAGGTTCTGACCTGTTTTTAGTGCAGGTCACGGAAAATGGGCTGAAAAGTGCGACCTGGAGGTCCAGGTTGCATTTTATGGGCTGAAAAGTGCGACCTGAAGCTTCGGGTGTCCCGGCGGCAGATTTCCAGAAAAGTTTCCGTCTCAATTGTGGCTGATGTCTGTCACCTGCGCAATAGGGCCAGAAACACGCGGAAGTTAGAAATTTGAATGTTTTAGGGTTTTATAGGGGAAAAACACCATGAAAATAGGAAAAACAAAAAGCTGAAAAGAAACCCTAGGGTCTGAAGTAGCTGGATATGCAAGAATATGAAAACGACAGCGGTCGTAATTGAAAACCCGTGTGGAGTCGCCAATTGTTAGTATGAATCCTTTGTCGATGTGTACAAAAAAAGACCACTTTAGCTACGCATAACTAATAGCCCTAACATCAAAAGTGGCTGCCAATATCTTCAGATCTGTAGTTAGTTGATCAAGACAAGAGCTGCAAAAAACTAGATCTATGCATAGAAAGACATTAATTAAAGAAAAGAAGGGTTTGCTCCATATATCCAATAAGACAAGACAAGAACAATTTTTGAAAGAATTTTTTGTATTAAGGGCACTGGGAGGGAAAATAAGATGTTTCCACCCTCTCAATGGGATGGTTCTCGAAGTCCTCAAGACTTGCATCTAGCATTTCTCTCTCCCCGTTCGTGTAGAAAACCCAAACAAACATAGAACTCAAAGGGAGCTCACAAAGCAAATAAGGGAGAATGTGACAATGATAATGGCTCAAAGTTAGACCAAGAGTATAGATCTAGAGTGATCTAATGCAATTAAAGGTGACCAATGAATGGGAAAACCCTTCTATTTATAACAAAATATTAGGGCGGTCTAGAACTTGGTGCATGAATAAAATATTATTAATCAAATTCTAGAACCACCCTTTAGGAATATTTTATTATATTTGCTGGAGGGAAAAGGATTTTTGACTTGGGTCAATTCCTTTATTTATAAATAATAAATAAATAAATGATTTATTTATTATTTTATGGATGTGGTTGAGTAATAATCAAAGAAATAATGATTTATTTAATTATTTAAGGGTGATTTAGTCATATTCAACAAAGAATATTATTTAAATAAGGTTTAAATAATTATTCTTAGGAAATAATAAGACAAATAATGATTTATCTAATTAATTTCCTTGTTTTGGGTTAAATATAACCAGAAATATTAATTAAACTACTGTTTAACTAATTATTCCTTGAGGAAAATCAAACAAATGTATATTTATTTAATATTTCCTTATGGGGTTTCCGTTTAGACCATAAACAACTTAATAAAGGCGATTTACTAAGTTATTTTCATAGTGAAAGCAATTTTACTTGGGGTAAAATTGGTCTTACATGGTGTACTTGGGTCCACCTAATGATGATAGGTTAGATGACCAAAAAATGGTGTAACAATTTCTTTAATGAATGGAGCTGCTAATTCTTATTTCTTCTAAGATATCAACCATATTCATATCAAGTGCTTGGAAATTTGACCTTCGACTCAAACCCATGAGTCCATGAGTTTTTCTAATCCTCGTCCTGATTAGTTTGTACCTGATTAAGTCATATTATAGAATAATATCAATCCATTTTCCCCTTTTACCATCAGGGTCTTGACTTAGAATATCTTTGACAACAGTATGTGGGACAAAAGAAATGATGTGAGAATGCAAAATGTAGGCTATAAAGTCTTTCAATGCTTTTACCAAGGCTAAGGCTTGTTTCTCCATGATGTTATACTTGAGTGGAGCATCTCTTAAAGCCTTAATAAAAAATGATATTGGTTATTCATGCCCCATGTCATTCTTTTGTAGTAATATTGTAGCTATTGTATGTTCATATGCCAAAGAAAAGATATAAAAATCCTTGGTGAAATCAGGACTAATAAGAACTGGTGTTTGAGTTAAAGCTTGTTTCACTAGTTCAAATGATTGTTTAGCCTGTATTGTCCATTTAACACCTACATCTTTCTTAAGCATGTTTGTGATATTTCTCAATAGCTCAGCAAGGTTAGGGATGAATCTCCTTAAAAAATTTATCTTCCCAATGAAAGATTGTAATTCCTTAAGGTTTCTAGGATGGCTGATCTTCAATATGCCATCAATCCTTTTAGGGTCTATTTTGATTCCCTCTTTAGAAATTATGTGGCCAAGAAGCTTTCCTTCTTGAAGACCAAAGAGTGTCTTTTTGGGATTCAAAGACAAGCCATATTTCCTACATTTCTCAAAAAAATTTCTTAAATGTAGCAAGTGTTCTTCATCAGTTTTAGAGAAAACAGTAATGTCATCGAGGTAAACGATTATAAAATGGCCTATGTCTTTTGAAAAGGCTATGTCCATGGCCCTTTGGAAGGTAGCCCCTGCATTCATTAAACCAAATGGCATTTAGACATACATGAATATACCCCAAGGTGTAGTAAAAGCAGTTTTATGTTGGTCACTTGGGAGTACTAAAACCTGATTGTAACCTGAGAACCCATCCAGCAGTGAAATTCTTTTAGACCCAACCACCCTTTGAAGTATATGATCCATTTTTGGCAAGGGATAGTTATCTTTAAGGGAGGCTCTATTTAGATTTCTGAAATCAATGCAAAGTCTAATTTCCCCAGTCTTTTTCCTAACAGATACTAAGTTGGAAACCCATTGAATACCTAATAGTAACTATGATCCCAGCATCATACATTTCTTAATCTCTTTCTCAACTAAAGGCAATAAAACAGGGTTTATCATTCTGAGTTTTTGTTTGAAAGGTTTCTTATTTTCCTTAAGAGGAATTTTGTGTTGAATGATGCTGGTATCATATGATTTTAGATCCTTGTATCCCCATGCAAATACATCTTTAAATTCTTTGAACAGGTCTATGTATTACTGTTTAATATGAGCTGGGAGAGTGTTGGACAACTTGATCATTTTGGGTTCTGCTGGGCTGCCTATGTTATGTTCTTCTATGTATGTTTTTGTAGGCTCCATCCTTGGTTCTTTGGCTACATCATTGAAATCGAAAAGTTGTTCTAATGGTGTAAGACCTCTTGGAATTGTATCATTTTTACATTGTAAAACTTCCAGGTCTTTCTGGTTCGTACTGTCAATTATTTCTGCTGTAAATGGATGTTTAAAATGGTTTATATCAACAGAAAAAGACAATGTTGTTTCAGGGTTTTGTTCTTCACTAAAATAGTCTTCCTCGTGGCTTAAAATAGGTGTTGGCATGGTGAATTCATTCTTTGATTGCAGGAAATCATCTATGTGTTTGTCTCCTTCAAATACCTACCAATAATCTTGATTATCAAATATTGCAAGTCTGTTTTTTATCTTTACATCAAATTGTTCATTGGTCTCTGGTATTTGGTAATTACTAGCAACAAAGGCAAGTTCATTTGCTATATGATTTTGGGCTCTTGGGATGAAAATGAGTTCATATTTTTCAAAGGTTTTCAGGAGATCAAGAGCAGCATTCCTATATTCTCTGAGTTTTGGGTTTTTGGTTGAATACTCCCCTTTAATCTGTCTGATAATTAGCTCAGAATCCCCTTGGAATGATATTCTTTTGGCCCCTAAATATTTAAGTAAATGCAAGCCAATAAGGAGGGCTTCATATTTAGCAATGTTATTTGTGCATGGAAAATCCAGTTTATAGGAAAATCCTTTGTTTGTGTTTTGTATCCATACACTAGTCCCTGCACTTAGTTTACTACAAGAGCCATCAAAGTTTATTTTCCAAGGTATTTCAATTTCTCTTTAATTTTCTTTCTGTTGTTCAAGGCTGCTAAAATATGGATTGTTCTTTTCTTGAATTGATGACAGATTTGATTGTTCTGGTAGACTAAATTCTCCTTTGTTTTCCTTTTCTTGTTGGCTGATTTCATCTTCATTATATAAGATAAAGGAATCCAAATCTAAATGGACAGAGTAGATAGGAGAATTGTTTGGTCTATCTATGTTTCTCACCATGTATTTCATGTGGGATTCCCTGTATAGTCTTCTAGTTTGGTTAAACATTGGGATGGTGGCATAAGACATGTCCATTTGGAGGCTTCCTTGAATTTTGGCTCCCCATGATCTAGATAAAAGCATGCCATATTTAGGGGGAATGTCAGCTACCACTATGTCCATTACTAGACTCTTAGCAGGAATTTGTGACAAGTTAACACACAAATCCTTAATTAGGCCTAAGCATTTGACCTTGTTGGAATCAAAAGAATACATTTCTTTGTATGGTTTAGTAATTTCTAAGCCTAGGCTTTCCATTACTGCTTTAGGCATAAGATTGTGAGAAGCACCTGAGTCTAGCATGGCATTATGCAAGATTTTCTCATGTATATTCAAGCTGACATAAAAGGGAGGGATAGTGCCTTCTTGGTATTTCCCTTCAACTTCAGGACCAAACAATAATTCTGGTTTATCATCCACCAAGTTTAAAGTATCAGTGTCACTGCCCATATTCAAAGCTTTTGAAACTTGTTTTTTATATAAATCCTGAGTTACTAGTTCAGCTAAGGGTATGGTGATTTTAATCTTGGCAATTTCCCCTTCAAGGCTGAAAGGAACTATTGTTTTTGACATATTTACATCTGTTTTTTCATCTACAATTCTTTCAGCAATTTTGACTTGCTGAACTTTATTTGAATTGTTATTTGGGACAGATTTGTTACGGCCACTAGCATAAGTACTAGGGAAGTTTTGTTCAACACTTTGTTGAATGTTTTTGTCTTTATTTTGGTCATTTTTCTTGGTTAAAGTGTTGGTGTTACTTGCTGTTTTCTTAGGCTGATTTTCTGATGTTTTTTTAATAGCAGTACTAGTGTTTTTGTCATTGGAATTCTCTGGGTTGCCTTTGCTTCTAAGATTTTATTGCTTGTGTACCTCCATGATAGCATTTTCAAACCCCAATCTGTAATCTTCAGAATCCTCATTATTATATTCATTTTGTTCTGAAGAGAAGAATCCTTGTTCTTCTTCAGTGAGAAAAACATCTATCTCACTGTCACATCCTAACAAGTTTATATGATTTTCTTCCAACCTTTCAACTTCCCTTTCTTCTTCTTGATCAACATATTTTTATTGAAAGGGAGGCCTAATTTGTTGGTCATTGTCTCTCTGCCTATCTTGATTAGGGTCTCTTCTGAGATTTTGGTTTCTATTTCTGTTTTGGTTTTCTCTAGGAGGTACTCTATCATTCAGATTTATCTTTTCCAGCATCCTCTCCATTACCTTTACTAAGTTATCAATCTTGGTATCTGATGATGAGATTGAAGCCATTGTATTATCTTTGTATGTAACTCTTTTTTCTGCTCTCAACCTAGTTCTCTTCTCAATCATATTTGCCTCTACACTCATGGCTCCCCTCTGCATATCTTCTAAAGTTGAAGGGTCTCTTTCACTTAGCTGATAGGCCATTTCAGGGTCAAAGCCTTCTGTCAATTTAGCCAAGGCTAAGCCCAGTGGAGGTTTCATGTCTGGAGGAAGTGCATTATACACACTATTGAATCTAGTGCAGTAATTATGGACACTTTCCCCAATATTTCTTTTGAGGTTAGTATAGTCTGAAAGGATTTAGAGAGGGTTTTTTCTAATTTCCCATTTGTTTATGAATGCTTAATATAAAGAAGGGAGATAATTTATGCTATGAGGAGCTAAGTTTTTAAACCATTTCTTGACTTCTCCTCTCAAACTTTGAGCAAAAATTCTCATCTTAATGGTCTCTTCTTCTATTTCCATGTAATCAAAAGCATCATTCATTTTGTCTACATGTTGTTGGGCAGTAGTAGGTTAATTTGCAGTGAAATGGGGAATTTTGGATTGGTAATAATTTGGTAAAGGAGCCATAGGATGTGGTAACACTAGTGGAGCATACCATGCTCCCATGATTGGAAATAATGGGGGATTTACAAGAGGGAAAGTGGGCTGAAATGGAGTGTTTTGAACAGTGGATGTGTGGATAAGAGTGGAAGAAACACATGGGCTAGCAAACTGATGATGAGCAGATTTATTGTGGAAGGAGTTGAAATGATGGAGAAGCTGAGAATCAGGTGGAGTAGAAGGTGAGCCCTCTTTGCTAAAGCTCTGTTGCAAATCTGTGGTTTCAAAATCAACTTGGTTTAAATCACTCTGAGACTTATTTCTAAATAGGTTCTTTGTGTGAGGTAAGAGTGAGGATCTTTCAAGACTGTGAGGTTTTCAGGGATAGATCTTATTCTTGGAATGGTCCTATCAGTAGTTGGTTTTCCAGGTCTAGAAGTTTGCCACAAAATCCTCTCTGGATTGTCAACTATGGTAGGGGGATTAGGATCTGGATGGGATATAGTGTTGATCCTAAGTGAAGCCAGATTTTAGTTTTTCAAAATTTAGAGAGGAGGAGGTTTTTAGGACTGTTTTTCAAAAAAATTCCTCTCACGGTGATTTCTATAATAGGATAACTAGGCTTCTAAACTTCCTCAAGGCTGGTTAACACAATCCTAAGGAAATCTCGAGATCTAGTGAGGTAATAGGCCTACCGGGGCTAGTGGAGTCGCATGTGGAAATTTTTAGCTTTTGTAGAGGTAAAATGTCTTTTGATCCACCACAATTGGTTTATTTCAAAACCAATCTAAAATGTTTTTGGGGTTTTCTGAGTTTCTATGGTTGTTTGAAAGAATAATGAGTCTATAAGAGCTTGCTAGACAACTATGAACTCAGTGGTCCCACCGTGATCGCCAGAATGTTGGGATCCTGTGATTTGGCCGATTGGTAAACCAAATGACAAGGCAACATGTAAACCAGTCTTTAGAGCTCTAGGATCTAGCCCTCCTAGTCTCAGACATGGATCTCTCAATTTGTTTGCAAAGATATGACTTGTTTGCTTTAAAAAAAGGTTGATTTTAGGCTAGTTATTAAGCATGAGTTTGTTTGATTGTTTTATGGGACATGATGACCTAGGCAGCATAGATAGAAAAGGGAAATCTCTAATTCATTGGGCAATGGAGTCAAGCAGAAGTTTGTAACAAGTTTGTAGATGAATTAGGGGTATCAGAGGGCAAATCTAACTTGGTTGTTGGATCTACAAAGTTTCAGGTGAAATGAAATGAACATTAAGGGTTTAGAATGAAACGTAGAACTAAGTGCAATTAAGAATCCTTAATTATATGTACCCTTCAACAAAGGGACTTAAAGCATCATTTGAACATGAAGAAGTATTTTATAGATAGGGCTAACCATGAATTCTACAAATCACACTTCAACAAATAATAATTTCAAGACAAACTTTCAAAATGAAATCTAAGAGTCGAGGAACGCTCTATTTCATTAAAGATTTCACTTTCAAGGATAAGAAAACATTCAAGGTTCATAAATAACTGCATTCATAGAAGAGGGAACTCCTAAACATCTATGATTACAGCTATAAAGACCTTCAAAATAATTACTTGAGCAAGTATAAAGGATATGATCAAAACAGACCTCTTTGGTAGACTTTGGACAATGGTACTTTGAAGGGAGACTTCAAAAACAGTTTTCAAAGGGGAGCAGGCAAGCAGGGAGAACCATAAATCATTCTTGAGGCCACTGTATTGAACTATTCTTGAAATAAACAAGCTTAAGGGTTGAAAAGATGTTAAACTACTCAATCAAACATTCAGCAGATGAAAAACATAAAGATAGTGAAGAGTAAATAGGTCTAAGGTGCTTCCAAGAGACATTTCTTAGCCTAAAACTTTTACTCTACTGCAAGCAAGAGATGATGAAAACATAATGAAAACAGGAAAAAAATTAAACAGTTTAGAATACTTCACCAACAGCCAAGCTCAGGGATCCAATGACAGAGCTTTCTACATCCACAAATAGGTCAAAACATCCATAGGTTCCAATACATCAATTTCTCTTCAATCTCAGCAGAACTATGTATTACTTCAAAGAGTTATCAAATGCCCCTTATACAATAAGTTCGAATGTAGTATTTATGCTGCAAATGAGGAGGTGGAAACATCTAGGGTTCAAAATGTCATTAATGACATAGTAAATGCACTCCTATCCTTAAAAACCATGCAAGGCATAAGGTAGGAATGTCTCTCAACTACTTCTCTAAGTATTAAATCTGTCTTTACTTCTTGAGGATAAAATAGCTGAAAAGATTGACTTTGAGGCTCTTTTCTGCCTTTTACAATAACTGTCTGACAGTTTATAAAATATCTTTTTGTGTAATAACTGCCAATTTTCCCTTTGAGGTATAAAGTAAGTGAAAGATGTCACTTTTGATTTATTAAGTGAATAACTCCCACTTTGATGTATCTGATACTATATTTAAGCCTAAGTTCCCTTGATTTTATCATTAAAACTGTGTTTTTAGGGCCCTTTAGCCTTGATCTTCCTTTTTAAATTAATCTTCTTTAATGTCCTTTAACACTTCATTGGATTTCTTTTAACCTTTTAATCCTCTGTTTCTTGGGCCTATAACTATCCTTTTGCTGACTATATTCACCTTAAAAATTCTTTTAACCTTGAGACTGTGGGATTAAAATTTCTATTATTTGGTCTTTGTGCGTAATCCTTCATCTTCAATCTTCTCTGTCTTTGTTGCTTTACACTTTTCTTACTGACTTGGACTAGTTTTTAATCCCCATTCTTTGGTTCTTGGTCTTTTACCCTTTGTTTCTTCCACTGTGCTTTTCCTTTCGTTGTTGTGGAAAGAGGACCTTAATGCGTGGGGGTTTTATTTGAATACCAAATTTTTATGCAATATTTGATTAAAAGACCTGGATTTATGCCCTAGAAATTTCTTTTCTTCATTTAATAGTCTTCAACGGATGATGATGTTCAACCCTGTCACTTTACAGACAGTGGGAAGGGTTTTTACTGTTAAAACTGCCATCAAACCTGCACAAAACAAACAAAATGTTAATAAAACCATGCAGGGTCAGAAATATTGCTTCAGAGGCTGGTGGAGGAGGTTGCAGAGAGGCGAAATGCATGGAGGAAGAGTTTTAATGGCGGAGGGTGAAAAAAAGGTTTTAAATGGACTTTGCTGTGAAAATGTCACAAGTGGTTTTGGAAAACCATTAGCAGTTTTCACGTGACAAACAAGTGGTAAGTGGTTTGCGTTGAATTGAACATGATATAATTATATCACGCCACGCGTCCTCTACAATACCACCGGTCTTGCACGGCCTTTGGTTCTTAAACCTCAGACACAGAAATCGTGTGATATGTGATATCGATCGTTGGATGAGAAGGGGTGGATCTAACGATCAGGAGAGCAACGCGATGGGAAAGGTGCGTGGGTGGGGAAATAGTGGAAGCCAGGTGGCAGCGAGCAATTGGATGAGGGGTTTGTGTAGTGACTGGTAGGCCTCGGTGGAGTTGGTTTGTTAGGTATAGATGATGACCGTCGGATATTGTAAGATCTACAGCATGGATTAATCGGCAGGTATAAATGGGTGGGAGGTTGGATGGTGAAGGGGAATGATGGTGACCATTTGATTGTTGGGATGGATGACAGAGATCCTTCGAGAAATAACATAGGTGCGAGGAAGTGGTCCTGTGGAAGATAGGGCAACCAGGAGCCAAAGAGAAGGGGCTTATTGTGTCGGTCAATCGGTAAAGAATAAAGATAAGGGGGAGGGAGAAAAAATGGAATTTCAATGCGATGGAGGGCTAATAACTGAGTACTAGGGCACGGTCTCGTGGGGGAATATGTGACCAGGGGCGAAGGATAAGGTGCTAATCGCATGATCCAGGTGGATATTGGTGGTCACCCGCCTATTCCACTTGGGGCTCCACCATTGTCTATTTCATTTTTTCAGTTTCGGCACAGTTTACTATTTTTAGCAGTTTTTCGGGTCCTAAACTTCCGGAGCCGTTTTGAGGCCCTAAACGAAGTTTTTTGGGAAAACGGAGGGCAACATGGGTCCTTTATTTATAAAAAGACTATTTTTTAGGCCCGAAAATGGGTTTTTAGGCCAAATTGGAAGTTCTGATAGGTGAAAGGGGTGTTTTAAATCAAAACAATAGTGAGTGTATTGGTTAAAAGAGGGTTTTTCGAACCATATAAAGGGGTTATGAAGGTTTGGGGGGTTTTTTAGGGAAAATGGAGGGTAAATGAGAAAGGAAAAGAATGAACTGGGCTTAGAAAATGATGGAAAAAATGGCCTACATATAGTCTCTTTTTGTTCAATAGTGTTTCTTGAGGATTCTGAATAAGGAACAACTGCAACAGCTTAGGGAACAATAGCTGCTAAGGAAAAACAACTTAAGGAATAACACTTTAGGGAACAGTAGCTACTAAGGAACAACAATATAATATTTTTAGGAAAAACAGATGAAGATTTTGGTGAAATGATAGACTTAGAAAGATGAAGGTCGTGAGATTTCTAGAACTCATAAAGTTTTTTTGCAATTTTGTTCTAGAAATCTGGGTTTGTCAAATTTAGTCATCTTTGGATAAATTCAGAATTATGGATGACTAACATGACAATCATTGAACATAGAATCTTTACCTGATTGGGTTCTCAGCAATCCCAACACAAATTCCACGCTAATGCATTCCCATGGTGCTTCCAACATTGGAAATGGTGTGTACAATTAATATTTTAATTCCTTTTCTTACCAAGCTGACAAATTCTACAATTCTCAATCGATTTATTCTCATTCCTGGATCCAAGAATGGAGTTCAGTCACCATTTCATATTTCCTTGCCACCAAATTTCCATGCATTAGAAAAATATGCATTAGTTTCATATAAATTCTTTATTTCCTTCTGTTAGAGTCAGCCTTTGCAGCCTTCCTCCAGTGATCAAACATGCTCTTTCAAAGTGATTTTAAAGTGTCAAGGTCAAATTTTGTCATTTCAAAGAGTCTTCAAGCAAAATTTGATCACTAGGCATTAGGTCTAGGGTTGGTCTTCACTCTTTTCAAATTTGTCCAAATGTCAGTCCATGTCACCATTCAGCTGAGTGTACCATCATTCAGAGGGTTTTCATCATCATGTCAAGTTCCGTTGGGTCATTTTACACCTCTGTCATGCTTCAGTTGTGCCTTGGTAAAGTCCATTTCCCTCTCCTAGGGTTTTGGAGGTAATTTCTCTTGGATGGTCAAATCATCGAAAAACTTGTATCCCGATGTTCATACACCTTCCCCTATCATTAATTCACCTAATTAAACACTTCCCATCACTGAGATCCCCCAAATTCCTCATTTTTGCACAAACCCTAGTTTCTTGCCACAACTTGGCAATTTTCTAGGCTAGGCCTGTGTTTTACCCTTTTGGACCCCTTCCCCTCACTCAATCTCTGAGATTCCACTTTCCTCTGCTTCCTAACATCCCTCCCTACTTCCAAAAATTTCCCCAAGAATTTAGAAGCCCCCTATCCCCTTCATTTCGCTTCATTTCGACAAAATCCCTTGTTCCACACATCGGGATAAGTTTCACTCAAAAGATGTTTCAGAGCAATTAAAGATGAATTTGGGAAAACTGAGAGAGGTTTTTGTCCAAAACATGCCAAGGAAGAAAAACCTCCTTCACTTTTTACACAGGTATCATGGTTTTGGAGAAATGTCAAAAATACCGTTGCCTCAGGAGAATTGAATGCACCTCTGAAGTGACCTTGGGAAAATCAAGATTTCTCCTAGCATGGTTGGCCAAATGACTTGCATGATGAGTCAAATGATAACTAGACAGAAATACCTTTCCAATGAGCTATCATGAGCTCAATTTGGACTTGAGGAAGACCTTCAAAAGTTGACTGCAACAGCGCTCTGCCTTGAGGCAGCCTCATTCTGCTCATTTTGACTAGTGTTGGGAGATTTAGTTTTTGACAGGGTCAGTGGAATCCAAATTGTATAATTCCACTTTTTTTGGAAATTAGACTCCAATATCTTTCCAACGAGCTATCATACGCCCGATTTGGACACCGGGAAGGCCTCCAAAAGCTTTCTGCAAAATGCACTATGAGGCAAGAGCGACCCACCTGGGCAGAGCGACCCACTTGGGCATTTTTCACAGTGTAAAAATGAATGGGAGCGACCCACCTGGGCAGAGCGACCCACGCATCAACAGAGGTTCGAAAATTCGTTTTGAGCGCCCAGTCTTGTTTGGGATCGCCCCCATCGGCCTTCAAACAGGTTTTTAGCAATTGCTTGATGTTTTTAAATGCGTTGGTGGCATCATTGACGATTTCAAACACTTCAAATGGAGGATTTAAACCCCACAGTCATGGCAATATCATTTTTCAGGGTTTTAAAATGAATATGGATGGTGGCATGATGTTTGTCTCCTATTTTATGTCAGTGATATATCCAGCCTTGCATATATTATCAAAAACCATATTATTCTCATACCCATTATATCATTGTGACCATTGCTATTACTTTACCATGTTTAAGACTTTCGTTCCATGGTGACTGTGGTTGTATTGTGTCTCACTGCCCAATGTTAAAAACACTCTCATAACTCCGTTTCATTGCCCATTGACCCTTATAACTCTGTTGTAATTGTTCATAGACAAACACATTCATATGATGCCATGCTCCCTTTGACAAGATTTGTTCAATATTCTGAAGGTTGCCTGCTCCCTTTGGTCAAAGTTTCACTTGCATTTAAAACAGAGATTGTGCCTCTTTTCCAAACCATTTAAAACAGAGATATTTTCATGGTTTATTTCCTTATGGTGTTTTGACGGTGGGGATATTTGTTGGGTGTTGAAACACACATCATAACTTTGTTTGCACTGCTTTCATACCAGTATACATAGTGCCAATAGCTTGGTCAGGGCCATGTCAGAGACAGAGTCAGTGTATGAGCAGGAGTCGGACAGTGACTCAATCGTTGAGGTTGATGCACTGAGATGGAGCATACCAGTGCACCAGTAGTGGTAACATATCAGAGAAGCCACAGAGCTTTGTTTCGACATCACGACGAGTACTATCTCCACCCGGGGTGGAAGGGGTCGCGTTGACTTCATCAGCAACGCGAGTACTATCTCCACATGGCGTGGAAGGGGTCTCGCCTTCTTCATCAGCGTAGGTACATTCACAGGATCATGATAGAGACCAACACATACAACCGAGACAATGTTTTCACCACAGGAGCTGGCATGCACCAGGAGAGCACTAAAATGGCGGAAAAGGCCTAATCCACTTCGGATTTTGGCCGAGGCTTCATTGACTAGGCAGGACACATGATGGAGGACCTCCGCTCCGAATTTGGGCAAATTCGGAGAAAATTTTGTCATTTTCAAATTTTTGGTCTAAAAAACAGGTTTTGCAGTTACGTGGGTCGCGCGCTCATGCGCTCAATTTTTTTTGGGACACTTGCTGGAGGATATTTTTACATTTTTGGATTTTTCATGGTTAATTATGCATCCTCTGAAGTCAATTTGGTATTTCATCAAAATCTGGATGTTCAAACAGCTCAAAAACACCATGAAAACCACCTTACTGCCACCTTTTGCACCAGCAGGGAGTACCTCTGGGAGAATGAGGTTTTGGAGGGTCAAATCAACTCCAAATTCATAAATTCCACTTGGGTTGGAAAGTAGACATCCAGGGCTTTCCAACGAGCTATCATGAGCTCAATTTGGATGCCGGGAAGTACCTCAAATTCAGCCTGGAACATGAGCGACCCACACGGCTCAAGAGCGACCCACTTGAAATTTTTCCTGAATTTTCAGCTGCCAGCTCAGTTTTTCGCCTAGTATGGACCAGTTTTGCTTATGGATAGAATTTTTGGGTTTTTATGATGTAAATTCATGTTTGGCATGTAACTTTGGCTTATTTTTATCTCTTCTGGAAGATTCACTCTCAAATGAGTAAAAAATCATGTAATGGATCAGTTTCCACTCTTTTAGAGGCAAGTTGTTAGCTGCCTAGATTGTAGTTCCATGATTAGAATTGGTTGAAACTGATCCCTGAAGAGGGAATTCGACCCCTAGAGGTGGGGAAAGGTGTTAGAGTGATCTATATGATGTAATTTATCAATCATTTTCAGAGGTTGGAGAGGTTGGACTCTTGGGATACTTTTGATATCATTGTACATACTTTTCATATTTTGGCTAAGGAAAGATCAGGGGTTTTGCGGCACTTGTTGGGATCCTTGTGGTGTTCTGTTCTTGATGGTGTTTCTTCTTTGTTTACTGTAAGTTTCTTCATGTTTGATGTATGCCATCCTTTCATTATGCTTCTGAACTAAGTTGAATGAGTGAAATAAGGTTGAATCCATTGTTTTCAGTGCTTGGCCTTTGAATTCAGTTAGTTCTATATGTTTTCAGCTGTTTGGAGAGGATCCAAGTTCTTCTTTGCCCTCTTCAGCTCCTCGTCGATCTAATCTATCCATATATCCAATTTAAAGCATCAAGATCATCACCTATCTCGCCCCAGCTTGAACTCTGCAAAGGTCTGACCTTATCCCCGGACCCAAAATTTGTTTTCCCATTACTCCAGCGAAAACCCAAAAAACCAAAAAACAAACATTCTTATCTTTTTACTAGCCTAAAATCATTTCCTATTGTAAGTCATCTCGCATCCTACTTGCTTATTATCTCGAGATTGACGGAGAGAGCCCTCTCCTGTCCTCGTAGGGCTAGCTACGAGGCTGAGCATGGTTTGATGTAGCCTTGAGTTTTACTTCATTTCAAATTTCAGGCATTTGAGTGCTAACATGACTGACTGTAAGTCCCACCATGATCGCCACAATGTTAGAGTGGTGATGAGGTGGCGATGAACCACCAGATACTATCTGTTAAGGGCTTCTGAAAGGTTTAGGGAAGTCTAAGTTTGTTTCTCACTCAGATTCCCACTGTGATCGCCAGAATGTTAGGGTGGTGATGAGGTGGCGATAAATCAATAGATACTACTTGAAAAGAGTGTTTCTGAGGTTCTAAGGAGGACTTATGATGTTATTTTCTCAGATTCCCACCGTGATCGCTAGAATTTTAGTGTCCCGTGATTTGGTAGATTGGTAGACCAAATGCACAGGGTAACATGAAACCAGCCTTTGGGCTCCTAGGACCTAGCCTTCCTGGACTCAGAGAGGGCTCTCTCTATTGTATGCAAAGGATGTGAACTTTTTTGCTTTAGATGGTTTATTTTAGGCTAGTTGTGAAGTTTAGAGTTTTTGTTTGTTTGGTTGGGTAAAATGATCAAGTGGAATAGGTGGAATGAGAGGTCATAAAATCATTGGGCTATGGAGTCTATGAAATTCATGGATATCTCAACAATGAGTCGGAGTGCATCACAGGGAAAATCTAGTGTAGTCAATGGATCTTTTAAGGTTATGTGTGAAGTGAGGTGGACATTAAGTTGGGAAAACAAGGCAGGGTAAAGGGTAGTTAAGAATCTTTTGTCATAAACCCATAAACAAGAAGGTCTCAAATACTGATAAGAAAAATATAATAATCATGAGATATGGAAAACCATTTACTCAATGACAATACTTTTAAACAAATAGACATTCAAGATGAACAATTTAGTGAAGCACAGGAAGCAAGAAATCCTATCTAACTTCAGTGATTTCAAAAGAAAGTTTGAAAACATATAAGGTAACAAATAACATTAACAAATGAAGAGGGAACTCCTAGACATCATCAATCAAGCTATAAAGAACTTTGAGGAAAACTGATAAGCATGGGAAAAGGGAAAGATCAGAACAAGACCTCCTTGACTTAACCTAACAAGTAATACTTCAAAGAGAGATTTCAAAACAGAGTTTAGATAGCATCAAATAAGCAGGGCTTGCCATAAAAAATATTTGGAAACTAGCATATTAATCCATTGCTGAAATAAACAAGCATAAAGAGGCCTAAGGATCAACTAAGAATTCCTTAAACACACCCAACAAAGTAAAACATAAAGACGGTAGCAAACAGGAAGACTAAGATGCCTCAAACAACATTTCATAGCCTATACTTTTCTGATCTACTACAACATAGAAAAATGGACATAATGATAAACAAGATAACATGAACAAATTAGAGACACATCACCATTCACCAAGCTCAGGGATCCTGCAAGCAAGCTTTCATCATCATCAATCAAGCATATCATTCACAAGCTCCATAACACCAAATTGCTCTTCAACCTCAAAGAACCATGTATTTCTCTCAAAACTCATAAAAATCCAACATTTACAATGAGTCCTCAATTCTCTATTTATCATCAAGGAGGAGAAAAACCTAATAGAGTATCTAGACGCCCATATGCCAATTAGAAATGTCACTATTGTCCTTAATACCTTGCAAGGCCCAAGGCACAAAATATCTAAAACGGAATATCTTTTCGTGCATTTTTAGCAAAGAAATTGACGTTTGAGGTCTAAAAACCCTCCTAAAACTTGCCAAGCATACATTTTTGACTTTCCCTTTGCTAAGGGCGCAACACTATGTTTAAGAGGAATTTTCATGCCAAGGGCGTAGCACAGGAGCAGGAAAAATGGATCATCTTGCAGCAGTGTTTTGAAGGCCTTCCTGATGTCGGAAAAGGCTCTGTGATGGCTCATTAGAAAGCCCTTGAAGTCTACCTTCCAGATCAACCCTTGGTTCTCTGATCTGACCAATATAACCTATCCAAAAACCAAAAATTCCAATGCTGGTAAAGGCGCAGCACATGTCCTGAAAAGCAGGCAGAATGGTGAAAAATTGGGTTTTTTTGACCCTTTTCGAGTACCAAAACAACTCCAATTGATCTGAAAATTTGTGAGCATGCTATATTAGTGATGAGGATTCCAAAAATGTAAGCCTTTCCTCCTAAATATGCTTTGAGAAAAACCGTAGCACCATGTGTACTACCCCCTTGGCCTCAAAATTCGCAAAAAACAAAAACTTGTCAAAATTCTCCCAAATTTGGTGGATGAGTGCCTCATGGGTTTTGGGAGACCTGTAGAGAGGCTTGTGCTGAGATTCCAAGCCTATCTTGGCCCTTCCTCCCTATGTAAAGGGATTTTTTCTACTAGGGCTAATTCTTCCTCCCTTTGTTTAGCCAATGCTTTCTTCAATCCCATGGTTCTAGGTCTTCTCCTAGATTGTCTTTCTTCATCACTACTCTCCTCATAAATTTCTATTAACTCTTATATTTTTATTTGTGCCTTTTGGTATTCTTTTTAGGCTTTGAGGGCTCTAGCTTCATAGATTTCTATTCGTGTCCCCAGCTGCCTATTCTCCAAGTCAAGGGCATCATTCACACTCTTGGCCGTTTCCAAATGTGCTTGGAGATCTTTGATTTGTACATTTCTATCTTGGAGGAGAATATTTGTGATTATTGCTTCATTATCCTCATTATTATCTACATGAATGATCTCAAATTCCCTCTCCACCTCATGGTCTTCTTCTTCTTCCTTTACCCTTTTTTCCCTTTGTCTAGTGGCTGAGCTGACGTAGATGGCAAGGTCCCTTGACGTTTGGAGGTAGCAAACACTTGCCTTGATCCTATTTGATATGTGAGAGGCAGAAAATAAAATTTTTTTACTAGAACACTGCTTTCATGACTGACTTCAAGATTACCTTTCCTTTCATCAATGATCCCTATATTTGTGTCTTCTTCATGTTGTTCTTGACTGCCCTCTTGAGAGGTGTTTTCATTTTCCTTCATGCTAATATCACTGTCATGACCTTCACCACTATCATCAATCTCTTGAATTCTTTTTGGGTTCATGGTGTCACTGCTAGAGGTGTCTTTGTCAATTTCTTCATCACTTTTTTAAGCATTTTCATCATTTCCATCCTCTTCCATATCTTCTTCAGTGTCATTTTTTTCTAAACTGTCCTCTTCATCAGAGTCATTGTTTTGCCCACTGCCATTGTCTTCATCTTCTGCATCTGTCTCTTCTTTTAATTTTGTCTTTTCATCATCTTTCCCTTCTTCATTTGTCTCTTCTTCACTGCTTGGCCCATTGTTTTCTTCTTTATCTTCACTGTTTTTCTCATCCAAATCTGCCTCTGTCTCTTGACTGTCATTTTCCTTTTGGGGAGAGGATTCATGTGTGGATGAGGAATCATGGTCAGTAGGGGTTGATGGAGGAATGGAGGAAGGTAGATGATATGAAGAGCGTAAACTTTGTAGAGGAAGAGGTTGTGGATTTGTGAAAACATCATGGGCGATGAACACTTCCCATGAGATACCCTGTTTCTCTAATTGATGCAACACAATCATCTTGATGAGAGAATAGTGGAAAAGACTTTGCATTTGTTGTGAACTTGAGGTCTTCTTTGTACAATGTATGACATCTTGTCAATACTTCTAAAAAGATAATCGGGAAAATGTAGCAGCTTGGCCCTAGTGAAATGCATAAGTAGTCTTATATGGTAGGAATAAAGTCTAGAAAACCTCCCTTCGCATGTAAAATAATTCATGATGACTTTCATTAATGGGAAATATCTTTGCAATAAATGGGAAAAGGGAAAAATAGCTTTGCAATCAGCTTGGTATCTTGGTTTCAAGAAATGATGATAATGGCTTAGGTCTAAATTCATCTGCTTGAACCATTTTTCTCCTAGGCAAGGTATCCCAGTGGCCATGGCAATTGTATTGGTGGACAACTCAAAATTCACTCCAACTAGATGCACTTGACGGTCATGGAGGTTGAGGATCAAAATTCTGGTCAACTCAGGGTGACTTTGGACTCTTTGTACTTTCTCATAGAAGTCAAAGCAACCTACCTCTTGAAAATATGCATTTTTTGTAGGGGAGGCTGTCAATTCCTTAGTGTTTATAGGCTCAAACTTGTTCACTATCCCACCCTTTCTCTGTTGTCCTCTAGGCCTTTGGCCTTCCTCATCACTGTCAACACTACCTTCTCTTGGCATTTTATCCTTTACTCTTGTCTTGAAATCAAAAAACCAGAAAATTGTTTATGAAAGGATATGGAGAGGGCAAGTGATATGATAATGAGAAAGGCAGTGATTTGAAATTTTGGAGGGGAAATGATGAGTGAAGAAGGACACCTTGGGCCTTAGTGTGTTTTTAGCATGTAGGTGGATGGATGCTCTTCAATCAGCAATTTTGTTTAGCATGGGGACCCAACTTCTCTTTTAGGGTTTTTCTTTCCTTTACATTTCTTACTAAGTTTGACTTTTAAAATTGCATGAGAGGGGTTATAGGTCAAAATACCTCTTAAAAATCCTTCAGGAGGTGTCAAGCAAATAATTTGAAAATATTTGAGGAATTTGGAGGCTTGAAACAACTTGAAAAGCTCCCTGGTTGAAGAAAAACAGACAGGAGTGAAGTATGGGCCAGTCGGGTGGCTTTTGCAAGACCTGAATAGACAAGTGCGCAGCATAGGAGCTGTTGGGTGGGTTCTGCACGCCCTTGTGCGTAGTTTCGGGAGCTATCAGGAAACTTCTGCACGCCCCTGCATGTAGCACTGGGCGGAAAATGCACGCTATCGAGCAGTCCTGCACACAGTTGAATAGTCTAGCGCGCAACGTCGGAGGTGAGGCTCGGGCCTATCAGGTGAGCAGGGGCTCAGGCTATCGGGCTTTGCACTGAACGTGCCCTGTGTGTAACGCACTCCCACAGGCACGTAGCACCCCATTGAAAATTCTACAGAATGCATGCACAGGCGCATATCACAACTTCTCAAGTGCGTAGCGCAGGTATTTTTCAGGGGCATAGCACAATTTTCTTGCCCAAACATCTGCTAGAAAATTCTGAAATTTTTGAAAACCTTCCACCTTCTTTTCAAATGATAAATGGATGTGAGTGATAATGAAATGCTTTTTATACCCTTGGATTTTAATAAATTGAAAACCAAAACCCACTTTGCTAATGTTTTGCTTTTGGTCTTTTTATCTCTTTACCGATATTTCCTTTTCTTTTGCAGGTGGTGACTTGAACATAAAAAATGACCTTTTGGTAGTTGATTTGAAAACACAACCTTTTTCCTTTGGCCACTTCTATTTGTTGTAGGTGCCATAACACAGTTTTTTGTTTTCTTTGTCATTCTTTGGAATCTTGACAACTTTAGTCACTTACTCAGCAAACTCATGATTTGCCTGGTGTTCCATTTTGACACTTTGACCTTATGATCTCTTTCCTTTGACCATTTTGATGAATATTGGCTATACTTGAGAGTTTTGTCTCCTTCGCACTGATACTCTTTGTGATTTCTCCCTTTGGTGTAGTGAAAAATTTTTGCCTTGACAAACCATGTAAGTCACCTTGAACATCCTTTTTGAAAACCTCTTGCTGTCATGGTGAAGGTCCATCATTTTCCTTTTTAATAAAACTTCAATTCATGTTTAGTGATGTTGATGTACCTCTATCCTTGTGGCCTTTTTGCATGTACTCCTTGATGGGCAACACCTTTTATTCAATCAGTCATTAGACCCTGATTTTCTTTGTTCATAGGCCTACTGTCTCTCTCTTGATGTGGTTGCTCTTAGGGATGTTTTACCCTTCTTACCTTACCTCTTTTTCCATTGATGTCCCTCTCATTCATTCATGCAGAAATTTCTAAGATGGGCAACTATCTTTTGCAGAGGTTGTGCTTTGACCAAGGAGGTCCTTTCTTGAACAATTTTTGATACCCTTTGGACAATCATGAGCTAACCCTCCTTTTCATTTGATTTCATCTTTGGGCACATGTAAAATAGTGAGTTTAGAAAACCAAAACAATGAATAACCTATGAGACCCTACATGACCTATTGGGAGGCATTTTGGACTTTGCCTTTAGCTGAACACTTAACTTAGGGTTTGTAGGTGTAAAACAGAGTATTGAAAAATCTTTATGCATTGCAATCCTAGAAATTGATAACTTTGGTTTATCTAAAGAGCCCAGAAAGGTAGCTTAAAACCACCAATGCTTGAGGAATTTGGTGAATAGGGGAAAAGGTTAGGCTACTTGGGCAATCCAAGGTGTAAGTAGAAGGGTTAGGCAAACAAAAATAGAGTGGTAAGGTCAAAGGTGGCAAACATAGTGAGAATTAGTGACATAAGCCCATGATTTGGACTTTTGGGAGTGATAGACTGGCCATCCCTTGATAGAGTAGTAGAACAGTGAAAAATTTATCCTAAGGATAATGAAGGCAATGAGATTTCTAGAACTCACAAGATTCATGAATTTTGTTTATAGAAATCTAGGATAAGAATTTAGTCATCTACAAAGGCAAAAATTACTGATGACTAACAATGGCTCCACTTGGGGAGGACAGCTCCTTTTCAGAAGGTGTCCAGAATTTCAGATCTCTTGGTTTCATGAAGACCAGTGCCTCATCCAGAGGGCAGATTTTTCTTCTTTATTTTGATGATGCTTGCTTTAAGTTATGGTCTTAATAATCTAAAAAATGATTACTCCAACTTCATCTTCTACCTACCCATCTTATTTTGCCTAGTATTTTTTCTTCCTTGGGTGCACTTAAACTGGCAAACCCCTGACATTTCTTTTCTTTTGAAATCAAAAACAAACTATCTACTTGTACCCTTATTACTTCCAAGGATTTAGATTATGCTAATGAACTCTTTTTATTCTCTACCTAGTCTAACTGAATGTCAATATTAGGCTGTATGACAGACTTCATTCTCTAAGCTATAAACATGAAATTGAAAGCATGGTTTAAATCAGAATTAGGCAATCTGACTAACCATGGGTTGTGGCATTAGAACAAGCTGCACACAAACATTCTTTTTGTACAAACAAAACTATAAAATAAGGGATGTGATTTATCATTTGGTAAGAATCCCTATCTTTCTCTTTGGTTTAGATTTAAGCATGTGGAACCAGTATCTTTCATTCCTAATCTATTTCCTTTTGACAAGTCAAGATTAAATGATTTGACAAGCTCTCTTTCACTAACTTATCAACATAGATTTAAAGCATGTTTAGCCATGATTAGGCTAGATGACTGAACAAGGTCTTATTTTTGAACAAGTAGTGGCATTTAGGCTTGCACACTATCAGTACTACTATTTTTTGGGTATGGGGTTGTACCTTTTTTCAAATCTGCCCTCTTTTTCTTTCTTTTTTTGTTTTTGTGTTTTTGTGAATTTTCTCATGCAATTTTTATGTACAATGAATGAAAAATTTTAAACTAAGGGTTTTTACAGCAATTTTACTTGAGCATCCTGTCCTCAAAAGGATCTCCTAACATTATTTTTCCATTCTGTTAGGTAAACATGACTCGGGGTAGAGTCAATGTTGACTAGGGTAAATAGTAGTGGTTTTGGCGCACATGGTATTGTGCATCCATGGTTTTAGCCCATGGTATTGCATGTAATTGAGCCTATAAGAGGTTGGGAATACTGCATTGTAAGGTAGGCCTGGAGGTGAGTGATGAAGGTTCACTTGGCCGGATTGGCCAGGGTTGTGGCCAATGGTTAATGAAATTTCATTGGTTGGGTTTTTCCCCAGAGTTTGGGGTTTTCCCGGATAAACATATGTGTTTATGTTAATGATTTGTTGCTGGCATTTTATGTTTATTTCTCTTGGTAAATTCTTTATTGTTTCCGTTGTGCATACATTCAGCTCTTGAAAATAGAAATCATAGTTACCTCCATTTGAAAGCATGGTATAAGGATTTTTCCAAAAAAATTCAAACAAGCCATGCTCTCCTTAGTATTTCCTCTTTGATTCTTGCTTCCAAAACTTGTGTCTGTCAAAGAACCTCCTTAGGTGAAAAAGGTACTCTTTATCAGCTTCACAATAGATAATGGTGTCATCAATGTATATCATAGTGAAGAAGTTGAAAATAGGGGCCATGGCTCTTTGGAAGGCATCTTCAACACTCCTTAATCCAGGGAGCATTTGGTCAAACATGTATTTGCTCCAAGGAACTTTGAAAATGGCTTTATGTTGATTGATCAGAAGAGGTATCATCTGATGATAACCTGAAACACAATCATGTAAAGACATCTCGTTAGAAATTCCTACCCTTTGTATAGGATGAGTTATCTTGGGAAAAGGGTATTTGTACTTCATGGAGGTTTTGTCTAGGTACCTAAAGTCTATACACAGTCTGCATCCTTTGGCTTTCTTTGTTAGTGACAAAATGTTTCCAAGGATTTCATTGTTTCTCTTGGAAGGAGACCTCATTTGAATAATGCATTTGTCACAAGGTTTTAAGCTTTCATCAATATATATACAAGCATCTTGAATCTTCTTGCATAGCCTTATGTATTTCAGTTTTGTGTGTAATGACAGAGTTCTAGATAACTTAATTATTTTGGGTCTTGCTAGGCTGCCCACATTATACTCCTTTATATCAATTTCAGTAGACACTCCTTTAGGATCCATAGCAATATTTGTGAGAGTCAACAGTCCTTCTAAAAGGACAAAAATATTTGATGCTGAGGTGTCTATGTAAGGCAAAAACATAAGACTCTTTTGACCTGGATTCCCAAATATTTCTGTTATGTGAGGGTATTTCAGCACTTCTGGATTGACAAAAGGGAAAATTTATATTTTCGAGGTTTGTCCTTTATTTGAGAAATCTGATTCAGATTCCAAACTGATTTTTGGTTTTGAAATTTCATTTTCAGTTTGCAAAAAATCAAGTTCAATTTTATCATCATGTGGTTGTTCAGGGTTGTTATCGTGTTGACTTTTGAGTTCCTCATGCAGAGACTAGTTTGACTGTTGTAGTGTGTCTAGGTCTGTCTCAACTTTACTTACCTACTCATTAATTTCCTCTTCATTACACAAGATGAAATAATCAAGATCTGAGTGAATGGAATAGGGACAAGAGTGTTGTTTGGCCTATCTAGGCTACTAACCATATACTTCATATGTAACTCTCGGTATAGTCTCCTTGTCTAGTTAAAAACATGGATGGTAGCATAGGACATGTCAAGCTGGAGGTTCCCCTAAAGCTTGGCTCCCCAATATCTGGATAAAAGCATATCATACTTGGGGGGAATATCAGCAACAACTATGTCCATGACTAGACTCTTAGCAAGTATTTGCGCCAGTTTGACGCAAAGATCCTTGATTAGGCCCAAACATTTGACTCTACTCGAATCGAAAGAGTATAAGTCTTTGTAAGGTTTGGTTATTTCTAGGACTAATCTTTCCATCACTACCTTAGGCATGAGCTTGTGCAAGGCACCAGAATCTAGCATAGTATTGTGTAATATTTTTTCATGTATGTTTAGGCTAACATAGAAAGGAGGGACAACTCCTTCTTGGTATTTTCCCTCAAATTCGGGACCAAACAACAACTCTATTTTGTCATCAGTCAAGTTTAGCATGTTTGTATCATTCCCTATGTCCAAAAATTTCAAAACTTGGGACCTGTACATGTCTTGAGTTACCAATTCAATGAGAGGTATGGTTATCTTGATTTTAGCGATCTCTCCTTCAAAACTGAAAGGTACTTGTGTTTTAGACATATTTACATCAGTTTTATCAACCATAAAGTTTTCTACATTTTTAATTTGCTGATTATGATTTGGGGCTTTGGACAAAAGAGTTTTCTCAGGGCCACTAGTAGAGGTACTAGGGCAGCTTGTGTCACCACTTGGTTGGTTAGTTTTGTCTCTATTTGGATCAGTTTTCTTAGCCATAGTGTTGACATTGTTTTTTGTCTTCTTAGGAGCACTTTCAGGTGTTTTCCTAACAACCTATTTGGTTTTTCTTGGGGTAATCTTGGTTCTTCTTGCTCCTAAGGTCATATTACCTATGGACTTCCATTATTTCATTTTCAAATCCCAACCTGTAGTCTTCAGATTCTTCATAGTTAGTTCCAGATTGATCTGGGGAAAAGAACTCTTGTTCTTCTTGAGTGAGAAAAACATTATCTTCATTATCTGAACCTATTAAGTTTACATGGCTTTCTTCTGGTTCTTCATTCTCTCTTCCCTCTTCATCAAGATAATTTTCTTGGAAAGGGGGCCTAATCTGTTGGTCATTGTCTCTTTGTCGGATTTGGGGAGGGTCTCTTCTGAAGTTCTGATTTCGATTTATGTTTTGGGGAATTGGTTGATTCTCTATAGGGGGCACCTTTTCATTTAAGTTTATCCTTTCCATCATTATCTTCGTGGTTCTAATTAGGCTGTCTATATTGGCATCAGAAGAAGAGGTTGAGGCTATGGTTTCATCTTTGTAACTGACTCTTTTTTCTGACCTCATCCTAGCTCTCTTCTCAATCAAGTTGGCTTTTGCACCTGTTATAGCATCATTTCTCACCTTCATATGATTCATGATTGCTTTTATGGCTTTGGGCACCCATTCCTACATACTTGGACAAAATTCACTAAAAAACATTGTTAAAATCCCCATACGGGGTTATGCCTAGACTTTTCCGCGTGTATACGCGAGTCCACATGTAATTTTCCGCGTATGCCATTAAAATCATTAAAAATATATATATAAATTCCCTATTTTCGGGCTGGGTTGATGGTTACTCTGGTAGTTCAACCACCCTAGCACGTGGCCAACTATTTCCAACTGATGAAACTACTTTGAGGGAGTATAAAAGCCCCTCATGTGCATGGCCTAAGGGAGAGAGAAATTATTGATATTATACTCTGTTGGAATCCTTTATCCAAGTCTGAATTCCCGTGCCTCCTGCACTTCCCAGTTCATTACAGGAAACCCTTGTTTCCTGGAGATGCTCATCTCTCTATATGTCATCTCGTATGCACCAGTTCGGAAGGAATCTTAGCGAGGCAAGGGTGGGACGGATCCGGACGACGGTCTGCTCGAAGATCGTGGAAGGATTCAGGTGATCTCTCCACTCGTTATTTCTGTACATGCTATTTATAATACAGAAGAACCATCTTGTTCCCGAAATATACGTGTTAGTGTCCGCTTGCATATATGAGAATATTTTTATTTAAGCATTTATTATGGTTTATCTAATGTTTCATATGGATTTCACTAACATTTAGAGTAGATATATGCTGTACAACCAGTTCTTCGTGCTTGTTTCTTCTTGTATTTCAGGTTAAGAAGGAAGAAGGGTTGCTGGGGGTTTGGACCCCGCTGGATCTGCTTCAACCGTAGGACCTACGGGTAAGTTCCTCGATCTGCTCTATTTAGTTTTTCATGAACATGTATGGTTGTGTGAGTCCTTCTTGAGTAGCATGCCCTGCTCTGTGGAGGTTGTAACCCAACAAACCTCTAGGGTGATTTTCCCCGAAATAGAACTGGCGACTCTGCTGGGGATTGCATTCTTGTGATTCCCCTGTTGGGTGGTTTCAGCTGTTTGATAGGTTTCCAACAGTTTTAACTTCTATTTCCAGTCCAGTTTACTCTTTCTCAGTCAGACTGAAGTCCTGGTTTCTTATCCAGGCTTGATCCTTTTTGTTTTTCATTATCTACCTTTATATACGCGGGTTTGTCTGCACACAGTCACGTATACATGCATTTTTTGTTAAAGGGAGTCGCGTATACGCGTGTTTCCTTTAGCACAGTGGCGTATGCACGCTTGTTGATCAACTGTAAAGTTGCGTATACCTAGGCAGATTTTGAAATTTTGGATTCCTTGGCTTTTTAGTCCTTTCTGTCTGTGGAGACCTGTTCCTGCAGTGTCTTTGTACCCTCTGGATTGTGAAGAAAGTGGTCTTTGGTCTTTTCTCTCTTTTGTTTGATTGAAAACTAGTCTTTTTGGAAAAGTGTTGTTTCTTGTGCTGGCATTTCTGGTTTGAGTACCAAGATCTCTTTCTGGGGATTCTTGGCTGTTCTGCTTCATCAGAACAGAGAGCTCCTGCTCATTTACTCTTTCCTATCTTTGTGTTTTTCTTTGCACTACGATTTTTGCCCGTTTCTTGGTTGGTTTTCTTGAGTTCAGTCGGCTAGGTCTTGTTGCAACTTTTGAGGAGTCTTTCTTGGTTCTTTGAAGTTTTTGTTTGCGGCAAGGTTGTACTATTCTTCTAGGCTGAGTGGCTGAGTTTTCTTGTCTTCTTTTGCTCATATTGATCTTGCTACTAGTTAGCCCTATAAGATTTGGAGCATTTTTGAAGTTTTTGCTTGGTCTTTTCGAACTCTTCCCTTATAAAATTCAAAAGCTCAAAAAACATTTCGCTTTGTTGTTTGCTTTTGTTTTTTCATTTTTGTTTTCGTTTCTTTGTGTCTTTTGAAGCTTTGTTGAGGTTTCTTGCCTTTGGATTTTGGCTTGTTTTGGAAAGGAGTTGTCATTGATTTCTTCCTCTTGTTTTTAAGCGTTTTTGGTGTCTTCATATTAAGAGTTCTTGATTTTGGGAACTAGCTTTCTGGACAACCAAAAAGAGATAAAACTGAAGGACTTTTGGGAAATTTCACTCTGCTTTAGGAGATTTTGCATCTTAGAATTTGCATGCTTGTAGTGATTTGCATCAGGTGCACTTAAGCATTTAGTCATTTTCATAGTTTTTGTGAGTGTGAGTTTTTTATCTGAAAAGAAAAATACAATTTTTAATCTCGTAGAACCTGTGTAGAAGTTTCTTTTCATCGAAAGACAATAACTGCATTTGCATGTAGTTTGGTTTTTATTAATTTCTTTCTGTGTCAAAACACCATAAGTTTCATTTCCGCATCCCTTTGACTTAACATAACAGCCAATTAAAATAAGCGATTTAATTTAAAATCAACTAGCAAGTTTTCTAAATGTCATACACCAACTAGCTAGGTTGTAGGGCCTTGGATTAGGTGAGTGGAGAGTTAACTCTCCAAGGTTGCTCAAACAAAACATAGAAGTTGATTAATTGAGCGAAATCCAACTCCATTAGGTGGACCAGGAAAGCTCTCCTCCAGAGAGTCAAGCGCGAGGGGAAGTGAAGGCTGAGAAGAGGGATACCCCCTCTCTAATTAGCTGAATCTGACCTCAAGACCGTTCCGCCCGGCTTCTGACATGGATTGGTGCCCATAGTTTCCACTCCTAGGTTCCACACAGGTGACTGCGGGGGGGAATACCCGTGGTACCTGAGGCAGACGTCGCATCACTTTCAGCAGTACTTCTGGGGGGTGCCCTTGCGAAGCTTGGGTGCTTGAGCTGGCAAAGGTTGTCGTTAGGAGGTCGGCGTAACTGTTTCTGATACCTTCGCTAGTTGTTCTGGGCCCTAATCATCCCAGACTGCTTTCGGGAGGTCCTATATTTCGCTTTCCTGTATTTTGGTGTCCGGTCCTCATCACCCGGAGCGGAAATACTTGAAGGCTGTTTGCTTGATTGTATCTCAGGGATTTTTCTTATAGTGAGTGCTCTTTGCTCCTAGCTTGCTTAGCTTTATATTTTTTGAGTCTAATTAAAATTTGTTAAAGTGGTTGATCAAGCGCCTTGTCGATCGAGGAGAATCCGGGGGTTATCTCCCGAGAGTCCAGAGCCTTCTTCGAGAAGGCGTAGGAGTGATTTAGCAGGTGGTTACCACCCTGTGACGTCTGACGCAGTGGAGAGAGATCCTCCACAAGGGTCTGAAGGTTTCATAGCTGATTCTGGTGTCGGTTCCGAGAGGAGTGTTCCGCTCACCTCGCGAGTTTTATTTCCTCAGGAAGAAGATTTTCAAATTGAGGAATTACCTGAACCTCCTGGGTCAGGTCCATCTCCTCTTCCTCCTGATTATCCGTTCGTTGTGCAATACATCGAACCTGAGTCAGAGAGACCAGAAGATCCTCCATATTATTCATACCTTTCGATAGCCACGACTGGGAACGTGGCTTCTGCTGTGAGTGCTTCAGGCATTCAGACTCCTGCTTCTGTTGAAGGAGGGGGCACTATTGCTTTATCTTCAATTGCTTCTAGTGCTGCTGTGTTTGGCTCTGGTTTCACCCAAGCACACGCTTCTCATTCTGGTCCCTTCTGTTTCGGAATGCCCACTAGTGGGATTCCTTCTTTTTCCTTTTCCACTGTTGCAGCTGGATCTACGCCCATGTCTTCCATGGCTAGTGGATCAGCTTCTTTTCAGGGGTTCCCCTTTGGAACTGGGCATGTTCCTAGTTCCAATCCTTCTTTAGGGTCCTTTCCGTTTACTTCTCAGACCCAGAGTTTCAATCCTTGGTCTGGAGGTCAGAATTCGACCACTTTTACAGGATGGAACCCTGTATTCACTAAAGTGGGGGCAGGGAATCAATTTTACGCTGGTCACCAAGGGAATACTTCTTTCCCTTCGTCGAGTGCTTATCAGACCTTTTCTCCTCTTTCTAATGCCTGGAACCCCTATCAGGGGCTTTCCTCTTCATTTCATACTTCAGCGGGGGGAACTGGTCCGGTCTTTGGTAACTCTGCGTTGGGAGGAGGTTCTTCTCCTTTTTCTATGAGTTCTTTTTGGCAACCTGGTGCCTCATCAAATCCAGGGTATTCTTTTCAGAATGTTGGGAATCCATCCCATCAAGGATGGAATCCTCAGGCTCCGCCTCGCTTACCTTTTATGGCAACGTTAAACTTGCCAGATCTGTCGAAGTTGACTAATGATCCGATTCGTTATAGTCCGGGGTGGCCTCCGGTTCCCACCAAACTTCCTTCAGACATTCCAAAGTTTGAAGGTAAGAATGGAGAAGATCCGGCTGACCACATCACTACTTTCCATTTATGGTGTTCTTCGAACTCCCTAATCGATGATTCGATTAGGTTGAGATTATTTCAACGCACCCTAACTGGAAACGCCGCCAAATGGTATATTGAGCTAACTGGGGGCAGTTTTGCTACATTTGGAGAACTGGCTGTTACATTTCTGAACCATTTTCAGTTGCCTGTCCGATATGATGCTGGGACTGAACTCCTAGCTAATTTTAAGCAGGACGATGCAACCCACATTTCTGATCACATTCAGGAATGGAGGAGAAGGAAGAGGCTTATTAAAGCTCATATTCCAGGTGAATTCCTTTTGGAATGGTTTCTGAAATCCCTGCAGTCAGATATTTCGAAAGATGTATCACTTTCTGGGGTATTTTCCGAGGAGCAGGCCATTTTTAGGGCCCAGCAGCTGGAATTGATCTATTCTCAGTCTAGGGTCCTCCATAAATATCTACCCAATGCTCCTCACTCCAAATTAGATTTATCTAAAACTAAGCCCGGTCCTCATGGTGACGGACTGATTGGATCGATCAATAGTGGTGCAGCCAGCCTGCTTACTCAATTGCAGCAGTTGTCTTTACAATCTGCTCCTTCTGGTCAGGCTGTGCCTGCTGAGTCATCGCCTTCCCAATATTTGTCGATAAATGCTGTCCAAACTTCCGATCCCAAAGGAAATCAACAATCCGAAGGGAAGAAGAAGGGACGAAATAATAAGAAAAAGGGCAAGAATGGGAAGGGTAATGCGAATAAAACCAACGAGCATGTTGGTGAGGGTCCAAAGGAGAAAAGGAAAGTGAAGTTTCCATGCAAGCTATGTGCTGGAGACCATCTTACGCACCTTTGCCCTAAAATTCAGGATGCGCAGCGCTTGTTAGCCCAGCAGGGTTCTTCTAGTTCCCAGGCTGTGTTAACAAACCCTTTTCCCCAAGGGAAACAATTAGTTGTTGGCGCGAATCAAAATCCTGGGGCTTCCTCTGGGGGCACCCAGGAAGGGGAAATTCCATCGAACATTTTCATGATGAGTGCTCACGCGGATATCGCTATGAGATCCCGTGATTATGGCGGAGAAGAGTCTTCAAAAGCTAAGGATATTCCCGATGCTACTGAGCCGCTTCACATTACCAAGCCTACTGTTGAGTCTATGCCTCGGATGCCCAAAGCATCTTCTAAGCGATCGACGATTAATCCAAATGCTAGGGCGGCCCAGAACTACTCGATTGTGGAAGATCTGGCGCAGAGTCCTTGTGCTATGTTACCTTTAGAGGTACTCTAGTCTTGTCTGGCTCAGCGCAGTGCTTTGCTCACTGCCATTGGGGCTATTGATCCAAAAAATTCTCTTTTGATTAATTTTGATATGAATAATTTTAAGAAGAGACTCCCCCATCACATGGCTTTTCATATTAAATCATCGTACCGGAAGTGTAATATCTTTCGAACAGTTGTTGATGAGGGTGCTTCCACATGCGTGATGTCTCTCACATGTTGGAAGACAATTGGATCTCCCAAAGCTGTTCCCAGTTTTACTTGGGGTAAAACTGGTCTTACATGGTGTACTTGGGTCCATCTAATGATGAAAGGTTAGATGACCAAAAAATGGTGTAACACCTACTGTTGAGTCTATGCCTCGGATGCCCAAAGCATCTTCTAAGCGATCGACGATTAATCCAAATGCTAGGGCTGCCCGGAACTACTCGATTGTGGAAGATCTGGCACAGAGTCCTTGTGCTATGTCGGCTTTAGAGGTACTCCAGTCTTGTTCGGCTCAGCACAGTGCTTTGCTCACTGCCATTGGGGCTATAGATCCAAAAAATTCTCTTCTGATTACTTTTGATATGACTAATTTTAAGAAGAGACTCCCCCATCACATGGATTTTCATATTAAATCATCGTACCGGAAGTGTAATATCTTTCAAACGGTTGTTGATGAAGGTGCTTCCACATGCGTGATGTCTCTCACATGTTGGAGGACAATTGGATCTCCCAAAGCTGTTCCATCTATCACTCTTCTGACTGCATTCGATGGTCATTCTCACAGACCCCATGGTATTGTCCCAGCTTTGCCCATCTGTGTTGGGGGCAAAACTGTCAATATAGAGGTTGAGGTAGTTGACGCAAGCTTGGACTACAACCTTTTGTTGGGGAGAAACTAGATTTATGAGATGGATGCCATTGCATCCTCATTATTTCGGATTATATGTTTCCCCCACGAAGGGAGGATTGTTACAGTGGATCAACTGGACTGTCCTCCTGTAGACCCGAATGCGTCTACTGACTCATTTGTTCCTAAGTTGGATAATACTAAGGCGCCTGTTGAGAATTTAGGAGTTGGAATGTATTCTTCCTTGATGGGTACTTTTGATATTCCTCCTCCTACAGTTCATATTAATTCAATTTCATCCTCCAAGGCTCCTCTTCGAAGAGAGTTCTTTAGAAATCATTATTTTTCGGACCCTTGGACCTTACCTTCCCCTACAGCCACATTAGTGGAAGGTCAAGTGGGTGGAATGGCATTTCCGATGTCTGCAGCTGAGATTGCTTATCAGTCTATTGTTGACTCTGCAGAATCCATCCCAACTCCTCTTTCACCGGAAGAGTTGGATGGAGATGTGGCTCCGGCTTGGACACTTAGTTCTTCTTCGGCCCAGGATTGCCTTGATACCACTCTTCCATCTGAAGAGGCCATCCTGGAAGCCATGACTGGTATAGATAGACTGTGGGATGATTTGCATCATCGGTCTTACTTCTTACCTGACTTGAGCGAAGTTGAAACAAGTTTTCCAAGTCCTCAGTCTCCTGGTCCTGTTCACCCAGTCTTGAACCCTTTAGCACCAACACAGGTTTATGCTGAAGGGAACATGGTTGTGATTTCTCCTACTATCCCGGTGAACATTTCCAGGGATCCAAATATTATCGAGAATGTCTTCATCGGAGCTGAATGTTCCCGTGAAGAGGTTCAAATTTACACCGAGCTCTTTAAAGAGTATAGGGATGTATTCGCTTGGTCTTATGAGGAAATGCCTGGAATAGATCCATCTATTGTCCAGCATGAGATCAAGATGTATGAAAACGCTAAGCCGGTCAGGAAAAAACTTCGTCCGGTCAATCCTAGGAAGGCAGCAGCTATCAAAGCTGAGGTTGAGAAGCTGCTTAAGGCGGGATTCATTTTCCCTGTTCCTTTGACTGAATGGGTTTCAAATCCCATTCCTGTAGATAAAAAGCAAGGAACGATTCGAGTTTGCATCGATTTCAGAGATCTAAATAAAGCATGTCCTAAAGATAATTACCCCACACCATTTATTGATCAGATCATTGACAAGTGTGCCGGTAATGAGATTTTCTCCTTCATGGACGGTTTCTCCGGATATAATCAGATTACTATCCATCCTGAAGATCAGCATAAGACTTCCTTTATTTGTCCTTGGGGTACTTTTGCATACAAGAAGATGCCTTTTGGTCCTAAAAATGCTGGGGCTACCTTTCAGCGGGCCATGTCATATGCCTTCCACGACATCAAAAAGATTATCGAGGCGTACTTGGATGATTTAGCTGCTCATTCTCGAAAGAGGATGGATCATCCTGCTCACCTCCGGCAAATATTTGAAAGATGTCGTTTCTATAAGATTAGATTGAATCCGAACAAGTGCGTTTTCGCGGTTACATTCAGCCGGTTATTGGGATTCATTGTGTCTAGGGAAGGGATTAGGGTAGATCCCTTTAAGGTTGAGGCAATACTTCGGTTGCCTCCCCTGTCCTCTATCCGTCAACTTCAAAGTCTACAAGGAAAGTCTAATTTTCTTCAAATATTTATCGTAAATTATGCTGAAGTTACAAAGGGATTTATGAGATTGTTGAAGAAGGGAGTTCCATTTCTTTGGGATGACTATGCTCAACGCTCATTCGATGCTTTGAAGAAAGCATTGACCTCTGCTCCTTTATTGAGTCCACCTGATTATAACAGGGATTTCCTTTTGTATATGGCAGCATCAGAATCTACTATTGGTATGGTTCTGGTTCAGGAGGATGATTCTCTTGCAGAGCATGTTATATACTACCTTAGTCGAGGCTTGGTAGGACCTGAACTCCGGTACACTCCGATAGAAAAGTTAGCTTTAGCAACAGTTCATGCTGTGCAGCGACTCCGACATTACATTATTCTTCGAAAAACTTATGTTTTGGCAGCAACCAATCCATTTCAGTTTGTCCTCAGTAGGCGAGTGATTGGGGGAAAATACAATAGATGGATTGTAATTTTACAGGAATTTGATCTTGAGTTTATGTCTGGCAAGTCCAAGAAATCATTAGTTTTCGCGGAATTGATCTCCGAGTTGCCCTGTGGGGAAGAGATGATCTATGATGAATCCTTTCCGGATGAACATTTGTTTCTTATCTCTTCACAGGATCCTTGGTATGGAGATATAATTGTGTATCTTCAGACTGTGAAGTTTCCCTCTACTTTTTCGAAAGATAAGCGTCGTAAGCTGCGTCACTTGGCCAAGAATTATTTGATTATTGGTGATGCTTTATATCGTCGAGGGGTTGATTCAATCCTGATACGTTGCTTAACTCTCGAAGAAGCTGAGGCTGTGCTGAATGATTCCCACAGTGGAGCTTGTGGGGGTCATTTATCTGGGCTTGCTACAGCCCAAAAAATCTTGCGTGCTGGGTACTTTTGGCCCTTGATTTTCAAGGATTGTATCGAATCGGTCAAAAAGTGTCATCCGTGTCAAGTCTATACTTGAAAAATGCGCGCTCATCCAGCTCCGCTTTTTCCAGTCATTACTGTCGGTCCCTTTACAAAGTGGGGTATTGATTATACTACTTGTAACCCGCCTTCGACTAAAGGTCACAAGTACATTATTGTAGCAGTAGACTACTTTACGAAGTGGGTCGAGGCTATGCCTACTTTTAGGAATGATGGTGAGACTGCAGCTCTTTTTCTTTTCAACCAGGTTATTACTCGTTTTGGTATTCCTAGGGAGATTGTCACTGATCATGGCAGTCATTTTCAGAATAGCATGATGGCTAAGTTGGCTCTAAAATTAGGTTTCCGGCAGGAGCATTCATCTCCGTATTATCCTCAAGCCAATGGGCAAGTGGAAGCTGTGAATAAATCCTTGAAGACAATTCTTCAAAGGACAATTGATAAAGCTAGATCCAATTGGCATATTATGCTATATCCTGCACTTTGGGCATACAGGACGTCAGTGAAAACTGCAACTGGCTTTACTCCGTTTCAGCTAGTGCACGGGGTGGAATCCGTATTTCCTATTGAATGCGAGATTCCTTCTCTTAAATTAGCTGTTGAACTTCTTCCTGACACTTCTATTCTGGTAGAACGGCTTCTTCATCTGGAACATCTCGATGAGTAGCGTCGGGATGCCGCCATGATGAATGAAGCGCATAAAAACCGAGTTAAAGTTCAGTACGATAAGGCGGTCAAACCCAGGGTTTTTTCGGAAGGTGACCTTGTTTTGGTCTATGCCCAAGAAAAAGATGCCCTAGGGGCAGGAAAGTTTAAGTCTATGTGGTATGGCCCCTATATCGTTAAAAAAGTCCTTAAGAAAGGAGCATACACCTTGGTTGATTTTGAAGGGAACGAGTTGCCGGAGCCCCGAAATGGGCTCTATTTGAAGAAGTATTATGCCTAGGCTTCGACCTGGCATGTTGCTTTTGTATATAGTAGTTTTTCTTTGTACATATCTGGTTGATTTTCGATCTTTGATGAGTTGGTGATGTTTTTGATCTGCTTTGGCAGGTTGTGTTGGATGTCATGAGTCATTTTGGTTTCGCCGATGGTGCTAGTAGACACACCCGGAACTTAGCTTCCGTGGCTTGGGTGCTTCATTATCCTTCCGGTCAGCTGTTAGTATCAAGAGGGGTCTGCATTGGTCCTGCTTCCAATAATATAGCAGAATACACTGCAGTTGTTTATCTACTCTCGGAGCCAATATCTTTGGGTGTTGATTCGTTGGTAGTTTTCTTGGACTCTCAGCTAGTGGTGTTGCAGTTGAATAATACTTATCGGGTTCGAGATCCATTTTTATTACGGTTGTTCTTGAGGGTAAGTTTGTTACAAATATCATTTCAATTTTTAACTTTCATTCATATTCCTCGAGTTGACAATTGGTTGGCTGACTCATTAGCTAATCAGGCACTGGATTGGCATATTAATCATTCCATACAATAAAATTCAATCATCGAAAACATCATACATTTTGATACATTTATCACGTCACATCAAACATTGCTGTATATATATCATCAGAGTGTTAGAAAACTTTACAAAATTTGGATCCATAAGGTCATACAAAATTTGGGCTTATGCCCGATCATGTTCAGTCTCAAAAAATATACAGTCATCTGATACATAATATCTATCTACTCCTGAGGTCCCTGCCCAGAAGTCGTGTTCCTATAGAACATGATCGCGGTGGCAACTCGGCGGAATAACCGTACCCAGTCTCGGGGCACTCCTACCACCCGTCTCTGGACGGCTTCCGGCAGATCTTCCACGGCAGCCATAGGTATTTGGCGGGTTAACCCCTCCAAGTTCCTCTGTACAACCTGGAGGGTCCTGTCTGAATCCACTGTATCTGCTTCGCCCCTGCGACGCTTGTGGCGCGGGAAACCCTCAGGTCGAACTGGTCCAATATCTGTATCATGATCATGTTTACATTGTCAGTCATTATGAATCCAATCAAAAACATGTTTATTTTCATTTTTTCATACATATTTGAAAAAATCCAAAAAAATTATATAAGTCAAAAAATTTTGCAAACTTACCGACTGTACCCCATGCTGTGCCTGGTGGAAGAACAAGATCTGGATCTCCACGAAAGTCCATCCCGGCATAGGGATAGTCGTCCACAACAATGATTTGTTCTCCCCACCAAAGGAAGAACTCATCATCCCAAGTGGTCTGGGGAACTTCACTTCCCCCTAATCTCTTCATCATGTCTGCCCAATGGGCAATTCTTGGATCTCTAGGGATATTGATGGTAGAGATGACTCTGGGTCTCAATGCTGGTATCTTCTCGAAGAAGAATGTCATCAAAATTGTACCGTATCCAAAGTGTTTTGTCTTTTCTTGGCGGATTGAGGTCAATTGTTGCTTCATGTTCAGTAAAAGGGCTGTGCACCAATCATATACATGAGTCAAGCATTCCACAGCTATGCTCATTTGCGTCCTGGACGCCTGATGTAGGGAGGAAGATCCTGCCACTCTACCAATGGTGAAAAGGAGGATTTTCATGTGCAAATCCCTTAAATCTTTAATTGCAATCTGAGTTCCAAATTTCTTGGAACCCTCTACGCAATACACGTGGACATAATCTTCCACGGTTAAACCTCCCAGGGGCTTCCCGTGCAAGTCTATTGGTTCCCCCCTCCGGGAGAGTCCAGTGATAAAATATATGTCTTCCACTTCAATGCGTATTGGCATCTGATCTATCATAAAGCAGTCCTCTTCTGGTTCCTAGTAATTCACGAGCATTTCTAACAACTGGACATTGCTTTTCATATTTGGAATTTTGAAAAATTTGAGCAATCCGCAATTCCGAAGAATATTTTGCGATGCTCGATCTTGCATGACTTCTTGATCAATTGCACTGTGTTCACGCTCTCTCCATGAGATTGTCATCCTGTCAAAATTCAATAAATCCTTCATTAGCCACGCATTTTTCATTTTGGCCTGCGCATACGCGGCTTTCTTTATGCACAGTCGCGTGTATACGTGACTTTACCGTTACCAACCTGCGTATGCGCAAGCCCGTGTTTTTTAGCAAGGGTTTCTATGGTGAAAATCACTAAATTTTAATTTATAAACGGACAAAATGATTTGCAAGGATGATTGAGGAGCCTACCTGACAAATTCGGTGCGATTCGACGGTCGGTTGCTCCTGATTTGACGAAAGAAGTTTTTTGCTCCAGAGCACTTTTTTCCAAATCAGCAATGTAATAATGAACCAAATATGAGGTAATTTGCCTATTTATGCCTAAAAAGTTGAAAATTTTCGCAAAAAATTGTTATGCTTATTTTTTCGATCTATCTTAAGCTGCATAACCCGGATGCTTGGAAGTGCCCAGTTTGGTATGTTTTCAGGTACATTTTGATGATTTTGAGATTTTTCCTGGTTTTTGATCCATGATTACCGACTCGTCACGGCAGGTATATGATCTTCACTGGCATATAGGTTAGGGAAATCACTTTCCGTTGCATCTTGCATACTAGCCTTCATACTGATCACTTGCCATAGGGTCGATCCCATCAGGTCATGACTATTACACCCATTTCACTCGTCGATTATTTAATCATGACTTGGTGGTAGAGCCTTCCTTTACATGGGCTTCCTAGTTAGTTCCTCGCTATCACTTGTTGCCCATGTTGCGATTTATGTAGGCTCGGGAGTCCTCTTTAGTCCTGCCATGACTTATGTGTTGAAGCTTCATTCTTCTTCTTCCTCACTATCATTTTTCTGGCTATCACCCTAGAGGCTCCCTGGTGTCATTAAGTTGTATTACTACATTGCATATTGGATACTTGTTTATCCTGGCCTTTAGCCAGCTTCATTTGGACTCGATGTTTAAGCCAACTTTTGACCTTGACTATCTGTACAAGTTAACCATTGCATGCACTTAGCTATCATGACTTGACACCCTTTTACCCATGGATGGAACGTTCCTTTGAGTATCGCTTACCAGTTTCCGCCACCTTGCATTGAGCATAGGATTGTTCCAATCCCAGGAACTAGTGCATCTGATTTTTTGATACTCGTTCTATCCATTGTACCATAGCATTCTTTTATTCCTTTTCAGGCTTATTATATGAAAAAGACAAAAAAATCAAATATAACAAAAAGAGTGGGAACGGGATGTTACTTCGTAATTTGATGGCAGTACAGTGTCAGTTTGTCGCCCTTGAACAAAGCACATACACTTATATATTTCCTTCATTTGGGATGGTTTTAGTTTTGACCTAGGTTCAGCTTTTGCCTTGTTTCACTGGTCAGTCCTCCCCCGATTGGTTATCTCTTCCAATCATATGGAGAGTTTGTTTTTTCCTCCTGCATAACAGACTTATACAGTGTCATTTTTTATTGCCATGGTCATCACGAGTCATGATTTTGTTCAAGGTAAGTTTAACCAGAGTCGGCCATTCTGCGGTGTCTCTTGACTCATTATTCAGTCGGCCTTCCTGGTCTTGTCGGTATCTTGTTCTATCACATCAGATGTTTTGGTCTTCTACTCGTGCTGGTTTGAGAAGGTCTCCATTGACTTCTTGCTGGCGAGTTTGCCTCTCATCGACTACGACATATTGCTCTGAGAGTAAACCTAGAGCCGCACCCTGGCCCTATTTCCATCATTGATAGGTGACCTTGTGCTCAGCATTTGATCATCATTATGGGTCTTTGACTGAGTGGTTTCCCCTGTGTTCGACGTCAGCATACATTATCACACTTTGGATTCGTGCAGTACCTTGATTTCCATTTGACCCTATCGGTGGATTTCTCGCCTCTGTGTCAGCTTTCATTATTGGTTGGTTCAGAGGGTTTCTTCCGTGCGCTAGCTTCATCTTGTGCATGTCGAAAACGTACTTCGGTTTTGGTTCCATCACTCTACTTCGTCTGATTCCTTCCAAATCTTGGCCTGCGGGTTACACTCGCGCTGGACTGATGTGGGATGCCTTAATGCCTTCCTTCCAGCAGATATTTTCCCATCGACTCCGACTCATTGCTCTGGGAATAAGGTCTAGAGTCTTTTTGTCGGTACCTTAGGGTTTGCAATCATCAGTGGCAGACTCTTCGCTATCGACAGTGGGGATTCATCATTGCCTCCTGATTGGTAGATTCTCTCAAGTGTTCGACTTCAACTCATTCATTCGCACTTGTTAGATTGTACTGGGGCACCTTGACACTCATTTTCATTATTGGTGGGTTGTCTCACGTTGGTTAACGGTATACATCATTGACCGGTAATCCAACGATTTCTCACATGGTCGACTTCAGCTCATTTATTCCCATTGTGTAGAATTGTGCCATAGTGATCAGTGAAGACCTCGAGTTGCATCAACATTTCTCAGTTCACTTTTGACAGTCCATTATCAGAAATTGTGAGAGAGCAGAAACGCACAAGATTTACACATAAAATAACAATTTCTATATCCAAATAATGAGAGATACATCAAATATATATAGGTGAACTAATCCTAATCTTAGAGAGAGAAGTTGAGAGAATCTCTCAACTTCCTCAACAACCCAATCCAAGATATACTAAAGTAAGCATAATCCTAACTAATACTAATACCCTCCCTTAATGCTTACTTTACAAAACATATAATAATTAATCACAATTACAACAGTGTAAAATTTCGTCTCTTTGTCTGATCTGGTCTTCATTAACACTTGTACCCACTCTGAGATCTCATAGGAAACACTCTTTTCTCCACCATTTTCGAGCTACCATTCAACCCATTTAAAATACATTTGTTTCTGACCAGCAATAATGAACTTTGCAAGATCAACAGTATTGACAACTCGGCTCGTCGGGGCTTCCGCGATAAAGCTGACAAGTGATGAACCATCCTATGGACCAATCACCATCTGTCGGATATTTCGCTTTCGGCTATCCATCAGTGGCTAGGCAAATGGTTTGACTACTGAATGTGTTCAAGAGCTAATCTAACAACTTGACCTGCTTGTAACCTGTAACTGATGCTCCTTGGCCTGTAGCACAACAAGATCAACATATAACAAATTCACACAATCAAATTAGCCAATTGTTCTCTCGTCCCTGTAGAACGTCAAGAACGAATAATTTAAATAATGCTAAATTGTTCATAGTTTGTTCTCTTCTACACAAATCGCACACCCGTAGATAAAATCCCTAATCCCTAATCCAAAAAATACATTTACATTAGAATCGATGATGGTTATCATCTACACACGAACAATAAAGAATCTATGTAACAACACTAATAACACGCTAAAGCCTTCATATCCCAATTATATTAACGCTGAAATTCTATGCGAAGCTGGAACTTCACTAGTGGCCATGAACATCTGTAGAAGTGTTGAAGTCGTTTGTGGCCGCTAAGGGTGGTAAGGGCGGTAGATCTTTTCCAACCCACACACCTAACTCTATGGCCAATTCGATGGTAGTCACCACCTTGTGAATGCTACACATGGCGCCTGGGAACTGATGTTGTCCAGAACCATAGTAAGCGTTGAGGCAGTTCAGCAGATTCTCATTGCAGTTGACCTTGAGATAACCGATGTTCCCAACGCAATTATCATGAGTTTTGCAGCAGCTGTCCAGTCCATCGTAGGGAGCTTCGTCATGGCATCCAGTGTACAAACACACATTAAAACCCAGGCTGAGCGATTCAAGATTTGTCAAATTCCCCACCGAAACAGGGAACTCTCCAGAGAATCGATTTTTAGGCAGGTCCAGATATTTCAGAGTTTTCAATTTTGAAAGGTCAGGAAATGACCCGTTCAGTAAATTGTAGCTCAGATTCAATTGTTCCAACCGACTGCAATTCGAAAATTTTGGAGGGAAATTCCCATAAAGAGAATTTTGATCTAGTTCAAAGATTATCAAGCTCTCGAGATTGCAGATATCAGGCAGAATACGATCACTCAGAGAACGTCCATAAAGTTGTATGCGAGTCACAGCAGCTTCATCGTTACAATCAATCCCTCTCCATCTACATGGAGAATCCTCAGATCCATCCCAATCCGTGAGTGCATTTGTGGGATCCTCCAGAGCCTCTTTCATCCTCAGAAGTATTTGTATCTGAGTCTCTTGTGCTGCAAAAACTGTAGGAACCCCAAAATCGACCAGAGCCCATGATGTGAATATACAGAAAATGAAGATACAGACCTTAGTCTCCCTCTCCCTCATGGTTGCTAACCCTCTGCTACCCTACTGTCATTGCAGAAATAATTAAAGGCCACCTCTTCTTATATAAACCTGCACTCTACAATATCTACGATGTTGGCGCAGAGATTGGTCTTTTGGAAGACAATATATGTCCCCATGAATTAACTAGAAATCAAAAGAACAATGCTCCCTTTGAGCGTAGAGCTGCTGGAGGCGTGATAAGTATTAAAAACTGGAAATAAAAATCAAATAACAACTATATAAAACACAAAACATTTCACTCAAACGCTTATGTACAGAGATACACAAACTCTCACATTTTCTTGGCCTTCCTGTGAGGGAATTAAGCCAGAACTGGCTCTAATACCATATCAGAAATTGTGAGAGAGCAGAAACGCACAAGATTTACACACAAAATAATAATTTCTATATCCAAATAATGAGAAATACATCAAATATATATAGGTGAACTAATCCTAATCTTAGAGAGAGAAGTTGAGAGAATCTCTCAACTTCCTCAACAACCCAATCCAAGATATACTAAAGTAAGCATAATCCTAACTAATTATAATATCCATTCAGTTTCTGCGAGTGATGTCGTCCACCCTTATATGTTGCAGTTCAGTACAGCAGCATCCTATATGTTGGCTCCCGAGTTGCGTGATTGTACCGTTTTTTCCACCTCTTATAATTCGGTACTTGGAGATTCAGTTACTTATATGATCAGAAATCCAGTTGCACCATCCTTGATCAACTTTCTATATGTGATACTTGGACATTGATTCAGACTTATATTTCTGGGTCATGCTCAGATGATTCATTGTGTACTTTCAGTTCAACTATACTTGTATACATTTTCGATCTATTATATACTTTCTATATGATGTATTTTTGACTGAGCATGGGTATGCCTGCCTCAGCATGAGTTGAATCTCTGTTTTCTTTCATTGGTTTTTTGGCAGGCTGAAATCTGGTGAAGTCCTCTCTTGTCCTTGCGAAGTTCTTTCTATGTGCATAATACATTTCGGCCATCATGTACCCCTTTTGACCTCATATATTAGGGGGCATCTGTTATAGCATCATTTCTCACCTTCATATGATTCATGATTGCTTTTATGGCTTTGGGCACCCATTCCTACAGAGCTGGACAAAATTCACTTAAAAACAGTGTTAAAATCCCCATACGCGGTTATGCCCAGACTTTTCCGCGTGTATACGTGAGTCCACATGTACTTTTCCGCGTATGCCATTAAAATCATTAAAAAATATATAAAAAATCCCTATTGTCAGGTTGGGTTGATGGTTACTCTGGTAGTTCAACCACCCCAGCACGTGGCCAACTGTTTCCAACTGTTGAAACTACTTTGAGGGAGTATAAAAGTCCCTCATGTGCATGGCCTAAGGGAGAGAGAAATTATTGATATTATACTCTGTTGGTATTCCCTATCCAAGTCTGAATTCCCATGCCTCCTGCACTTCCCAGTTCATTACAGGAAACCCTTATTTCCTGGAGATGCTCATCTCCCTATATGTCATCTCGTATGCACCAGTTCGGAAGGAATCTTAGCGAGGCAAGGGTGGGATCAATCCGGATGACGGTCTGCTCAAAGATCGTGGAAGGATTCAGGTGATCTCTCCACTTGTTATTTTTGTACATGCTATTTATAATACAGAAGAACCATCTTGTTCCCGAAATATACGTGTTAGTGTCCGCTTGCATATATGAGAATATTGTTATTTAAGCATTTATTATGGTTTATCTAATGTTTCATATGTATTTCACTAACATTTAGAGTAGATATATGCTGTACAACCAGTTCTTCATGCTTGTTTCGTCTTGTCTTTCAGGTTAAGAAGGAAGAAGGGTTGCTGGGGGTTTGGACCCCTCGGGATCTGCTTCAACCGTAGGACCTACGGGTAAGTTCCTCGATCTGCTCTATTTAGTTTTTCATGAACATGTATGGTTGTGTGAGTCCTTCTTGAGTAGCATTCCCTGCTTTGTGGAGGTTGTAACCCAACAAACCTCTAGGGTGATTTTCCCTGAAACAGTAGCAGAAAAGAAAAATTACGAGGCCATGACCAGGAAATCCCAAATAAGTGTATCATGTGTCAAATTCAATAAATGTGTTGGTGTTCCCATGTTTTGGCCAGATTGGCAAGACCAAAAGATGAGACAACATCAGAACCACTTTGGGGCCCTAGGATCTAGCCCTCCTGGACCCGGAGAGGGATCTCTCCAATAGAGCAAAGAATGATATGTCTTTAAAGCTCGAATTGAGATGTTAGGCTAGTTATGAAGCACAAAGGGGGGTTTAAAGTGATTTGGTTGAAGGGTTGCTAGGTTGGTTAAGAGATCATGGACTGGGAAAGCAATGGAAAGAAAGGAACAAAACAACAGGTTGTTTCAGCAAAGAGGATAGGCCAAGAGAGTGCCATCCATTGGGCTATGGAGTCATAAAAGGAAATTACTTGCATCCACTAGCCAAGGCTTTCAAAGGGCATGTCATCTACACTAAAGGATCTTTTAGGCAGATGGTGGAGTGGAAAATTAGGAAGGAAAGTGAAAGAAGGAGAACAACCAGATTTCTGTCTATAGATCAGGTCAGAGGTCATTTAACTCCAGACCTGCTTGGACATACTCAAAGGCAGCTCTCAAAGAGACAAAGGGGCTGCTTATAGATCAGACCAGAGGTCATTTAACTCCAGATCTGCTTTAGCAACTCCAAGGGAAAAACAGAGATAAGATTACAAAGAAACATCTAAGAAGCAAACCCCCAAGTTCATACATCAGCCAGCAGGCAATAACATCCGCTGCACTGGTTAAACCCGTGAACCCGCTCTTAGACAGCACATAGGGCGAAAAACATAAAGGTAGGGAGAGCAGACAGCATAGGGCACCTAACAAGGGTGAATCCTATACTATTATTCTGATGCCTACCAGAAGAACATGAAACAATATGGAAATGTAATAAACAGAGTAAGAAAACATCACCTATAGTAATAGACCAGGATCCTGTGAAAAGTGCTTTGATTAATTGATGCAAAACCAGTCATGTAAAATAAGCTCAATGGCTGTTACAGTCCAGACTTCTCCTCCCAGCCTATTACATACAACTACTCTGCTACTCCCTCCCACGACTGTTCTAACAGTCAAATGAATCCCTCTAACAGCAAACTGCCAGCAACTGAACAACAACCTTCTCAATATGTTCTCGGGGATTTCTTATAGGAGAAGAGGAAGAAGCAGCGGTAGGAAATACAATAAATGCATCTCATTAAGATAGAATCAGCGGAAGTGTCCACGCCCATACTGCTTAATGGCTAAAGGCAGCGCTGTAGGTACTCTGTAGACTGTTTTGGAGATCTCTGTCAGGCCGAAATCGACCTTGGATGTTTCTTTGGGATCCTTTCTGGTGCTTGGAGCTCTGTGCTGCCATTCTGAATAAATGAACTGGATGGAAAACTGCAAGTCCTTCCATGCTTCTTTAATGCTTCCTGACTGTCTGAGATGAGCTCCAGTCAGTGTATTTAATTGTCTCAGGGCTCGAGAAGGCATGGAGGACGCTGTGGGAAGGTGTACCTCTGGAGGAAAAAGTCCTGCTGTTAGGTAGCGCAGTTATGGCGTTACTGGTGCGCTCTTAATCCTCAAACAGTGCCTTAATCCTTTGATCACGGGATTAGCGCTTCAAATATTCAATTACAGGCTCAAATCCCTTCTGATCCGGTCTCTGCTGCTTTGGCGGCCGGCTGAAATGGACTCTCTGTGTTGCCTGCGCTGTACAATAAACATATTATCAACCGGGCAGTGGTGGAGAAATGCGGTGGAGGTGGAGAGATGGTAGAGCGATGGAGAAACAGTGTAAATAGCGGAGAGGAGCGGAGCAATGGACGCATGGTGTAAAACCCAAATTTTAGCGTTGGGTCGAAATACAAAGGAAATGACGGAAAACAATGGAGCGGAGGCCATGGAGGTGGGACCCAGCGGAGGCGGAGGGTGATTAAACTAAAACTGTTAGATCTTAAACCCAACGGACGGTGGAGATGTAATCGGAGGCTTACAATCGGAGGACGGGAGGCAGGAATTGCGATTGCGATCGGAGGGGCGATGCGATTGAGCGCTGGCCGTCAGATCATGAAACAGATGGATGGTCAGGATTGAATCGGGAGACAGCGGGAAGGGGATGCGATTAGCGCCAGGTCGTCCGATCGGCGGGAAAATGGACGGCTGCGATCAAATCGGGAGACAGAGGAAAGGACTGCGATCAGAGGAAATGGGAGTGCGATGGCCGTCGGATCTGCGGAAGGATGAACGGTCGGGATTGAATCGGAGGACGGAGGGAAGAGCATGCGATTGATGATCGGGAGGGGAAATGCAATTAAGCGATGACCATCGGATCGCGGGTTGAATGGACGGCGGAGATTTAATCGGGGGGAACGCGGAAAGACTTGCGATTGCGATTGGAGGGGAAATGTGATTGTGCGCTGGCCGTCGGATCAGAAGGGAGATGGACGGTCCGGATCAAATCGGAAGATTTCAATCGGGGCGGCACCAATGTGACTTGCGATTGCGATCGGAGAGACGGGTGCGATTGAGCGCTGGCCGTTCGATCGTGGGAGGAACAGACGGCTGTTATTGAATCGGAGCATCGCAATCAGGAGTCGGAGGAAAAGGCTTGCGATTGACCGGAGGCTGTTGCGATTAAGCGCTGACCGTTGGATCGGCTGGGAGATGGACGGCCAGGATATGATCGGAGGATCGCAATCGGAGCGCGATGCGATCAATCGGGGGGTGTCACTTGAGTGTTCTGATTGCGATTGACGGGGGGTTTGCGATTGGCGCTTCACCGTCAGATCTCGTGATAGATCAACGGCCCAAAACGCGTCGCAGGACTTATTATAATAAAACAATCGCATCGGCTATTTTCAATATTACACAGGGTTTTCGCACCCGCCCGGCTTCCGATTGTGATTAGCGCCTGGGACTTAAGCGCTTGGTCCCAGCGCGGGGTCATATGTGGGGAAGTGGTTAAGGGGAAGGGGCTAGGCCTTAGAATAAGGTCGGAAAGTGGGTTTTAGCCCCTTTTAATGGATTTTTAAGGTGAAGGAGGGGAACGATAGAGGGGAAAAGGGGGGAGAAAGCTAAACAAAGGGTAGGGGAAGAAATTAAATGGGATTTTGGGAGGATTTGGGGGGTAAATGGGGAAATAGAAGGGGAGAAAAGGGGGGAATAGAAAGAGGTTAAATGAGGGAAAAATAAAGGGGAGAGGAGGCCTTTGGGCATTTCTTCACATAACAGAGAGGCTTTAAAAGGGGAACCAGCAGAGGGGATTTGATCAAAGGATAAAAGACACAAAGAGGCTTCAAGGAGACTGTGTTTTCAGAGGAAATGCATTCCTTGAAGACTCAAAAACAATTTAGCCCCCTATTTGCTTGTCAAAAATTTCATAGGGGGGCTAACAAAATGTATAATATAATTTATAATATACTAGAAGATATAGTCTAATTGTGAAAATTTTCATCTCTTAGTTTCGTGTGCTTCCTCACTACAGGAGCTTAATGTTTGCATGAAAGAATCCATTGTAATGTCATCTCTTCGATTCTATATTTGAATTAGAATTTCATAATTTTTGGGTTAAAGAAAAATCATTTCATAATTGGTAAAGGTTTTGAAGATTTCATAACCGAGAGAACTTATTATAAAGTCACATACTAATTAAAAAAAATGAAACGTGACAGTACTCATATAATGTGCCACTAATTATTGAATATGTATGCCACTCATCTGACCCTTATCTTCCCTTATATTTTTGTCAATTCTCTTCCGTTTGATTCCAAAATGTTGATGCTCCTGTGACAGTCTTCCATGCCTTTAATATATGGATCCTATTGCTATAAATGAAGCCCTTTTCAAAGAGTGATAAGATAAGACTCTCATGCAATATAGGTGGCCTAAAATTGATCAGGTTTCTTAGGGCTGCTAAGGCGATAGGTGATACTACGTTACTTATGAAAGTATGAAACGACATAGGTGATACTACGTTGATGGATTGTAGTTTTCTGTGGTGTAGATTTTTAGGTTCAAAGCTCGGAATCTCCACAGTTCTCATTTTTCAATCTACGTTTCGGGTCTAAAACAAGACCCATCGTCAGGACAAATCTGCAAATAAGAGAGACAATTTGTGTTAAATAAATAGTGGAAAAATTGGCAGGAAAGAGAGTCGACCAGTTATCAACTTGATGATTTAATTTCTAAATAATTTTTATTTTTAATTTATTTATGTTGAGTTTTAATTATTTTCTTTTATAACTATCAAATTCTTTGTTACTATGTTTTTGAGTTTTTGATGTTAATAATGTTTAATGTTTTCTATTATTAATTATTCATTACTATTATAAAGTCCTAAGTTTTTTATTTAATCTTAGGTTAATTGTTTTATTTTGTTTTATTATTTTTATTGTTATAAAGTATTGTTTTAAAAATAACCAAGAGTAGTATTATCTTTTTATCCTAATTTAATGTAATAAGGTCTAAGGTAGAATATTTTGATAGATTTAATGCTAAGAATTTATTTATTTTTGAAAGTCCCTAAGTAGGTCAAAATATCTACTATTTTATTATTAATTATTTATTCCTTAAAAGGTACTAAGATTTTTGCTAAGATTTAACAAAGTGTAGTATTATCATTTTATCCTAATTTTATGTAATAAGGACTTATGTAGTTAAAGATAGGAATTTATTTATTTATGAAAGTCCCTAAGTAGGTCATAATATCTACTATTTTATTATTAATTATTTATTACTTAAAAGTTCCTAAGATTTTTAATATATTATAGCTAATGATTTAGATTAATTGTTATATTTTAATGTTGCAAAGCTCTATTTTAATGATGTTTAGAGTTTAGAATTTCCTTATACTAGATCTATGTTTAAACAGCCCTACGTAAGTTATATTGTACTACTGAAGGGGTAAAGTTAATAAAATATAAAAGGTTAGGAATAGGTCAATTGATTATAACCCCTATATAAGGCCTGTAATCAATCAATCCTCTAAACTAAGGATGCGGAAGGTTAGGAATTAATACTACGTTACTTACAACACACAATCTCACGTAATGGCAGAGAACTAATCCAACAAATTTTCATTAAGCTCTCTAGTCTCTCTCCCGGGAGACAAAACCATTGCCAAAATATACCCTCAACCTCCTATTTTTGGATGTTGATTCTTTTTAAAGCCACTAACTAATGCAGATTTTGTGCATATCGATATTTTTGGAAGCACACGCCTAAATGGGTTGAAGATCTTCAAAATTAGAGCAATTTAAAGCATAAATTGTAAATAAAAAAACAAAAGGAGAGAGCCATCACGACATCAAATTGCCCCTTCTTAGTTTTCTGCATATGATAAAAATTTCTCAGTGGCCATCTTAGTTTTCTGCATATGATAAAAATTTTCTCATTCACAATTCGACGTAAAGATTCTCCACATTAAAACCTCGATACTGTCTTTTTGAGTATTTCTGATTTTTTAATATATTTGGCAGAGGTTATATCAGGGCTATGTCCAATCCTTAATTCCTCACAAATACGAATCCATAAAAATTAGACGTGACAATAATCATTTTTGCAGGCTCAGAACATAGTTTCCCCTCTTGCATATTTGTCTGTAGCGACATTTATGCTCCACATTCTCTTGACATGGCTGGCAGTAGACAAGGTGGGATGGAATCTGGGGAAAATAATGTGCAGAGAGAAGAAAAGGTACACAAATTTCCTCAAAGCTAATTATTTACGGGATGCACAAAATAAGAAAGTCATGAACAATTTTTTTTTTTAAAATTGGAAAGTAAAAATCATGGCCATGCCAGATATGAGTGTTAAAACCCTGGAACTGTCAATTATTGCAAACCAGGTAAAAATAAAAAGTCTCGATAGCTCACACCATAACAAGGCTTTATTGGTAGAAAGAAAACTTTAACAACACATACTGAAGCTAATCCCTAAACCCTGATGCATACGACTACAGCAATATGTTAACGGTCTAACTCATGAAACCCTAAAAACTAGAGCAAATAGAACATGGGTCTTCAAAAGTTTAATCGATCTGCTTTGATTCGAGATATAATCAATAGATTTCAACGGCAAAGAAAGAATCTGTAAATTATCGTATCGACATGTTGAAAAATAGAACTAAAATACAAAAGAAACAACAAATAAAGTGAAAAATTCGCAGATTGACCTGTGATGGAGCCGATTACTGCTGGAATTCCTTCCGTGTTGTGGAGCAAGCGGCCGGCTTCACAATCTGTGGACTCAAGCTTCGAACTTTGTAACCTCCAGTGCCTTCCTTTTTTCTTATTGTTAATCGGACACCCTTGCGCTAGAAACACAAAGGCGAGATCTCATAAGCACAAATGGGATCCACGGGAGGTCAATGGGGAAAATCCCACCATAAAGAAATGAAGACGGGGAAAGGGAATCAGATTCACTGCAATTTTTCTCAGATCTGAGTTCAACTGACCAGGAAACTTAGACAACAGGTAACTCCGCTCATGGTTGCAGAGATCAGGTGGTTCAAGTCACCAAAGCTAGGTGTGGTGAGCTTAAGAGTCCTAAAGCAAATGAGCCTCATTGTCAAGCACCATATATTCGTAGCTCTTAGCTTTCCATACATTGCTTTTGTAGATCCATAGCTCTTAGCCTTCCTTCTGCGCTCTTTCTTTCTGCGCACACTGATAAGTTTGTTCAGTTTGTTTAGTGGTTTCAGGGCCGCATCCTCCCTCCTTCTCTGGAAAAACCATGCAACCCTCAAAACCCACGACAGTATGGCTGCATCCTCCCTCTTTCCCTGAACAAACCATGCAACCCTCAAAACCGGCGAGAGTATGGCTGCATCCTCCCTACTTCGCTAGACAAAACAGAGGGAAATCGGAGGGAAATGAGCAAGGGAAATTAAAAGTTTTGGTATTTGAAAATTTTTAACATTGTGAAATGAAATACGCGTAATACTTGCCAAAACAAAACCTTTGATGCGTTTCACATCCGGGCCAATGGTGACTGGAAAAAATGGTTTTATATGAGAGTTTATACATGCACTAAGCCAAAAAGACCTTATACATTTTTGAAGAGAAGGAAAAATGAGATTTATAAAATAAAATAAGTTTGTGATTGTCGTAGAACATAATAAGGTTTATTAGATTTTGTTTTTGGATTATTATAATTATCAATTTCATCATAATATTTATGACCATTAAAATTTCCTTAAATAAAATGTGTGAGACTCTTTTTGGGGTTAATAAGGGGTTTTGGATAAATAAGTGTATTTTTTAATATAAATAATTATTAATAAGGTTAGATTTAAGACATTTATTTAAATTATTAATTATATAAAATTGTTGAATTTTTATTTCATAAACTAGAGAATTTGTTTGATTTTTTAATCTAATTATGTAATATTAAAGATGAATTATGGTAAATTAAAAATAAGCTTTATGTGGTTAAAAGGGAAGTTGTAATGTTATGGTATGAATGATTATTTTCAATGATTTTTTTTGGTTTAGTAAGGATAACTCATCTATGGACATTTTCCATGATTTTTAAGACGGATTCAATATAGGAAAGGTGATACTTAAAGGGCTCCCACATGCTTTAGAAATTTTATATCTATTGGTTTATAAACATTAGAGGTGGACAAATATCCTAAGCTCTAGAGCTAAGTTTGTTCCAACTTAGCTATATCTTGAACAACAAATTGTTGTTGACGACAAGGATATGATAGAAATTTGGTGGATTGTAGGGTAGTCTTGTCATGAAATAAATGTAATGTAGTTACTAGGTTGGTAGGGGGAACCATTTTGGTGGAACTTGGCCATAAATGGGACATCTATCCATGCATAGTTTTTTAAGAAAAAATACACCTTGTGGATTATCATTGTATGGGAATCACTTTAGGATCTAGGCTACTATGCACACAGTAACTAAAGGGATATTAGTGAAACACACAAAAGTATTATAGGTGCTTTTATATAAATAGGTTTTCTTGTGTTGTCATTGGTTAGTTATGGGAAAATGACAATAAATTAAGAGAAGTTATCGGTGTTTTTATAGAAATATGTGTTCTTGTGCTCTCATTACTTAGGTATGGGAAAATGACAATAGAATAAGAGAAGGATTTGACAACTGGACAATTAGAGGAATGATCCACACAAAACCAAGAGTGGTGATTCTCTATACGAGTATAGATAATGAGCTTCAAGATAAAAATCCCATAGACATGAAGAGTGTCATACGCCTTGTTCAAAAATTAGTAAATGAAACTGTGGATCTAAAAAAGAACTCTAGAGAAGATACCTCTATTTAAATAACTTACAAACCATATTGCAGAAAACAATTGATTCTTCAAAGCTAATTCTTTGAATTTGGAGGGCTTAGGGGATTGGGGGTTAGGGTTTAGGGGATTTAGGTGCATTTAGGGGTTAGGGGTCGAATAATGAGTTAGTATTTAAGAGATTAGGTATTGGGGGCTTAGGGCTCTCGACCTGAACGTGTTTGGGCAAGCGCACTCAACCGAAACAACCCGACCTGAACGAGTTTGGGTAGGCACCCTCAAATGAAACAACACGGTGCACCCAACCGAATGAAGGCACAAGGGAGAAAATGAAAAACGGGTCGCACGAACATGCACAAGGCACTCATTCGGTCACAACTTGGAAAATTTAATACGGCTGCCCTCAAACAAAATGACCCAACCCGAACGTGTTTGGGCGGGCACCCTCACATGGCGCGACACGGTGTGCATGACCGAACAAAGGCACAAGGGAGAAAATGACAAATAGGCCGCACGAACGTGCAAAAGGCACCCGTGCGATCACAACTTAGTAAATATGATATGGCCACCCTCAAACGAAATGACCCGACCCAACCCGAACGTGTTTGGGCGGGCACCCTCACAATATGTCATGCCCGACTGAACAAAGGCACAAGGGAGAAAAAAGCAAACAGACCGCATGAACATGCACAAGGCACCCATGTGGTCACAACTTAGCAAATTTGATATATCTTCCCTCAAACGAAATGACCTGACCCGAATGCATTTGGGTGGGCACCTTCACACAGCGCGCCTGACCGAATGAAGGCACAAGGGGGCAAACGGAAAACGAGCCACACGAACGTGCACAAGGCACCCGTGTGGTCACAACTTAGAAAATTTGATACGGCCGCCCTCAAACAAAACGATCTGACCCGACCCAAACGTGTTTGGGCAGGCACCCTCACACGACGCACCCGACCGAATGAAGGCACAAGGGAGAAAATGGCAAACAAGCCTCATGAACGTGAACAAGGCACCCTTGCGGTCACAACTAAGTAAATTTGATACAGCCGCCCTCAAACGAAACGACACAACCTGAACGCGTTTGGGCGGGCGCCCTCACATGGCGCGCACGACTGAATGAAGGCAGAAGGGAGAAACCGGAAAATGTGCTAGACAAACATGCACAGGGCACCTGTGCGGTCACAATACTCTTGAAGGTATATGCAGTATTAGGGACTACATTGATGCAGTGACAGATTTGGTGGATATTTCATACGTGAAGCCTTAGTGAATGTTTATCCTAGTAAAGTAGACTTATATAATGTTGGCTCGGGAAAGGGTATGTAATCTATAACTATAGTTTTTGCATACAGGGTGGTGAATAAGCTTGAAATTCGAAGATGAGAAATTCAACACCCACTGGAAAAAATTCCAACTTGACTTCTTGAGATTTACAAAAATCCATTTACAACTTGGAGGGGAAATATTCCCAACTTCTTACTGCATAGGAGGAAATGAGCCAAGAAAAGACAAGAGAATTCCCCATGTTTTCGCTTTGAATGAGACAAGCGAGACAACGTTCATGACACCGAGCAAGAGACACATAAGATTGAAAGAATTCTTAGCATCAATGGAGTTTACAAAGGTTTGGAGAGCCCATCAAGTAGCAGAAGGGTTGTCTTGACTCTCAAGGGCACACCCTTGAACTGATACTTTTTGCCTTATCATATTAACACCAACCATGAATTCCACCTTTAGACTACTGAAATCCCATGTCGAGGGATCGAATCAACCACGAAATTCATTAACTCTGCCCGCCCTGTATCCATCAATGAACTTGGTACGAAGGCAAAGGAGGGATCAATTAAGGGTTGTCCAACTTCATAAGACTCCACATGTGAGGGGTAAATGGGCGCGTGGCCAACACCCCCACAAACCACCACCTCAACCTTAATGACGAGATCCTGACGCCAAATGTTATGCGTGATGCGAATATGTGCATATATAGGAGGCGACAGGGGGGGCATAGAAAGGATTTCGGCTTTGGAAATCTTCAAAAAATAATTCTCATGGTGCATATATCCAACTAGCAAAACAAGAGAGAGGGACAATTATATTGAGTGGAATTATTCATGGAATATCTTTCCAACTTGACATGTCATTGATCTCATACTAACCCGCTTCCTTCAAGAAGGAAGGCTTGATTCGTTTGTGTATCCGCCTCTTTGTTTTGGCTTCTTAAAATGTGGTAATAAGCCTTTTGAGAGAATGATTTTAGGGTACTATTGATTTTTCTAAGGAGGAGGGATAAATTGTTGTTCTTCAAGAGAAAACCTTTTTGAAGGTGTTGAATAGTGATAAGGGAATCCCCCAAGATCACTAACTTAGAGACATCTTGATCATTAGCCAATTGGAGACCTGGAAGAAGCCCATACATTTATGTGAGATTGTTCATTCTTTGGACTAGCCCCCATAAGTACTTTATTTTTCATATTCCATCAGGATTTAAGAGAATATCTCCCCCTCCCCCTCCCGCCACCCCAACTATTTAACTTTTATATTTTATTGAACTATTATGCTTCTATTATAACTCTTTATAAATGTATAAATTTATATAATTTAAATGTATGTGGTATAAAAAAACTTAACATATTAGAATCGTGAAGATAAAGATAAAAAAATAGAAACTAAAAATATTATACAAAAAAAGTGGTGTTCTATGTAAATTAACAACATAACTTCCAACATGATCCTCATAAAACTAACTAAACCCATATTTGTCTACTGTCAAGTTTGATATTTCAATAATTGTTTAGATGATTTTCATGAATTATTAGAGTTTTTGTTTAGCTGGTTTAAATTTAACTTGAGATTTCCCTAGGTGCCCTCACACGACCCAACCCAACCCACCCCGACCCGCCCAAACACATTTCCTTGTGCGCCCTCACACGGCACGACCCAACCTGACCCGCCCGAATGCATTTCCTTAGGTTCCCTCACACGACCCAACCCAAACGCGTTTGGATGGGTGCCCTCAACTGAAACGACCCGAACCGAATGCGTTTGAGCAGGTGCCCTTAACCGAAATGACCCTACCCGAATGGGTTTGGGCGTCGGGCGCCCTCAAACGAAACGACCCTACCCGAATGGGTTTGGGCGGGCACCCTCAAACAAAATGACATGGCAAGCTACCGAACGAAGGCACAACAGAGAAAACGAGAAACGGGTCGCACGAACGTACGTAAGGAACCTGTGTGTGATGTTTGGATGGGTGCTAATTTGTAAGGTTTTCCATTTTTATAATTTTCTTTGTTGTGCTTTCTGCCATGCTACCTAGTTGCTTTCCTTTTGCCCTAGCATTTTAACTTTTTCGATGTATATCTCTCTATTGTTTCTTGCCCCATTTGAAATGTCATACTTATTTGGTAGGTGTTTTCTTTAATATTGTGTGAATATTTTTCCATCAGACAGCTTCTGTGGCATTTGTCTACGAAAATAGCTTGTAAGGCCCATTCATCAGGTATTTGATGAATTGAAATGATTATCGATGATACTTTCTTTAATAGTGCTTACAAGGATGCACTCTAACAATTCTACAGTTTTCCTGTGCTAACAATTATACAACATTTTAACCTCATGAACTAGTCTCCTCTGTTCTCTTAGCTGATGCTATAAGCACTTATTGTTGTTGTCAAAGCTTTTACTCTCTAGTCCCATTGAGCTATTTCAGTTATTTGTGGAAATTGATCTATTTTCATTTCATTTCTTCAATTTTTCTAACTGTTATGCATTACCTTTGGCCAATGCCTTCTTTCTTACCTATGCTTTTTAACATAAACGTTAAATGAGCTCCTGTGACGGGGGCGATGGAGCACGCGATCTCGACCTAACGGGCGGCGCATGGTGGTAGGGCCGCGCGGGCAGGCAGGCTGTTGGGGCAGTGCAGGGGGGGGTAGTGGGCCTTCCGTGTGGCGAAAACCCTTGCGGCCGGCGCGAGGGGGGGGCAGTGCGAGCCGGTTGAGGGCCGACATGGGGGATTCGATGATCCTGTCCCTGGTTTTATTTTCTCTATTGGACAGACAGAGGTTTTGGAGCCCAAGATTGTTGAGGTTGGGTCTGTAATAATGAAAACCCTCCAAAGCTAGCAACACTAGTTTTCCCGCCTTAGCTTTTTTTCCGGGGACAGTTGTCCAGAAAATATGTGTGTCACTTTGTCTATGAGCATGTTATTTAATATTTGATCTATATGTGTAGGTTTCTAGTTGTATTTACTATTTACTTCACTAATTTATTGAGTATTTTAGAAATTAACTTGTAACTTAATTCAAGTAGGAGAAGTAAATCAAGATACTGTAGCAGGGTTTCTTAGATTAAGAATTTTTCACATTCCCTAGTTCTAACCCCATTAGGTCACCTAGGGCAAAAATTTCCCAAGAATCTAGCTAGAGGAAAACTTCTATCTCCTAGAGGTAGTTGCGTTGTTGGGTGCCCTCACTCTCCTCAGAACTTGGGACAATTCCAATTGTGGAATCTCTGGATACCTCAAGCCCTAGCTCTAGGATCAATTTTTGTCTAGGTGTTCCCAAGGATAGAACCTAGTAGGATCAATTTGACCTATCGAAGTAAACACTCTTGTCTGATCCTTTCCCCTCACCTTTTCCAGGATAGGAACATCATTGGTTGCTAAATTCCATCCATGAACCTGGGCTGGGTCCACTTGGCCCCGTGTGGTCCCATTTGGTGTCAAAGGCCTTTCACCAAGGAACATTTGGGAATCCAAGTTCCCAAACGATTTTATGGATTGAGAACTTCCTTCATAAGTCTTTTTCTTCTCCCTCAAACCTTCAATCCCCCTCCTCCCTCCGTATAAGATAAATTCATTTGCTTAAAAGGAAAGCAAGTCCCACTCTTTATTTTATCTTAGGGAAAGGGTTTCGAGGGTCACTTCCCACCTATTCATTGACCTTTACTCTACAAGTGACTTCCTAAACTACCGAGACTCCACCCATTGGTGAAAGTCCATGAAGAGCAAGGAGCCTTAGCTATTGTGACATTGGGCTAAGCCTCCATCGTTTCCCTTGTCCTAACAGTTGCCCTCTTAGGAACCCCTTTTAGGTCCACTACTACTTTTAGTGGTAACAAGTTGTTCACAATTCCATTTGTCAACAACTCTTTGGTATGCCCACTTTTGCCATACTACAACTCCAATATGAGAATTCCAGGGCTATGGAGGCTTCCCTTCTTCTCACTGAATCAATCCTCTACAATATAGTGAACTAGGGCTAGTTAGTTCGCCCACTTGACTGTTACTTTAGTCCTTCAAAGTTTGCACATCCTCAGCCCCTATACACTTTCCCTTCTACCAATTTTGTTGTCCTTCACCAGAACAAGAGTCAGGGCTAGTATTCTTTGACAGTAACCTAACAACTCTCCAACTGTACTTGAACTACCATCAATCAGCCCAACCATAGTCAATTCTTTTTACTGATCTAGGGCCCACAATATTGTCTTCATCTAGGGCTCTTCAAATCTTCCACCTAGCATAAACCGGCCATTAAGGTATGCAACATTCTTCTGAACCCTCACATGATGATCTTGATCTTGGAGGATGATCATGACCTCCCTTTAGCAACCCTTACTCGACCCTTGTACTCGACCTAATTTAGGACTACATCTCTCTTCACCCCCTTGATGTGCCAGATAGTGGGAATACATGTCAAACATGCTACGATGTGCCAAGTGATAAGGCATTCCAAGATGTGCAAGGGTGTGTCAATGCATGTCAGGGATTTTCAAGACAACAGAAGGGAGAAAAAAGTTAAAATACAAGGAAATGAACACATAAGAGGGTTAATAAGTCATCAATTTACCTTTTCCAAGAGGGGCATGCTAGGCACACCAACACTGGGCGGCAATAGGTTCCAAGTGAAAAGTCTTAGTGCATTCTATGTGCCAAGTATTCCTTTGTTGCTTCTCATCTACTTTCCAACAATTGATTGTCACAAATAAATTTAATATTAAACCATACCAAATCATACCAAGGCATCTCAATGTATTCTACACATGCTAAGGCTTTCCAAGCGCCAACACGTGCCAAGTGCCAATATGTGTCAGGGACTAGTGTTATGCATGTTATGAAGTGGACGGGAATGTTGAAGAGTGCTAAGGTGTGCTAGAGAGTGATAATGCATGTTGATGAGTGTTAAGGATTACTAGGAAAAAAACATTAAGGGAGCACTAGGTAAAAATTCATGGAAGCTAATGAATATGAGGAACGTGTGCCAGAGACTAGTGTTAATGAGTGTTAGCTTTCATGCCAAGGAGGGAATGACAAGGTATGCTAAGCATTGGTAATGCATGCTATGGAATATCAAGGCATGTCAAGAATTCCCAAAGTGTGCTTGGGAATTCTAGGGTGTGCCAATTAATGGTGCCAAGATATGCCAATACATGCTAGGTGCAAAGGATATTGTGGTGCAAGGTGCCATGGTATGACAATATGTGTTAAGGCAAAAAAAGGAGGAACCAATATTAAGAGGGTTAATAAGTCAGGACTTTATCTTTTTGAAAAGGGGCATGCTAGGCACACTAATAATAGGTCCCAATACATGCCAAGTGGCAGTGTGTACCAAGTGCTAATGTATGTTAATGCATTCAACCAAGGTGTTCCAAGGCATGCAGCTAAGGACTATATGCAGCATGCCAACATATGCTATGAGAGCTCCATGTTGTGTTAGCACATGCCACCATGTGCTTGGGCGTCAGTGTCATCACAATATGTTCTAGGTACAAAGATGTTCCAAGACATGTTGGGTACTAAGAAATTTTAGTGTGTGCCAAAGCATTAATTTAAGGTGTGCCCAGATTGTTGAGGATTGTTAGGTCTTTCTCATTAATAGAATTTTCAAAGCTTGATTATGTATTAAATAATATATTTCCTACACACAATAGTGGAACTTTATCTAAAGGTAATTTTCTAGATAATAAATTTAATATATGAATCATGTGTTGACTCATAGGAAATCTCTATTCGACTAGTCATTACTTGAGGGAAAAGATACACACTAATTAATTCAAAAAAAAATTGATTGACCCTAACCACTATGGCCTTGGAATCATTATAAAAAATACTCCACAATAATTGTATTAAATCATTATCTTTTGACAAAAAATATATTAATAGGCACTTAGTGTCATCAAAAAATCATTGGAATGGTCAATGATGATGGGCATTTTTTGACCGTCACCAAAAGTAACAAAAAGAGCATTGGTGAGGGTCATTAAAATTTCGTCACTAGGAGTGTCACCAAAGAGAGAATTAGTGATGGGCCTTTAACGACCCTCTCCAAAAGTGAAATGTCTTTGGTGATGGACCATAAAGGACCATCACTATATACACTTACAGTGATGGTTTTTAGTAATCAATGATGTCGGACATTTTTTGACTGTCACCAAAAGTAACAAAAAGAGCATTGGTGAGGGTCATTAAAATTTCATCACTAGAAGTGTCACCAAAGAGAGAATTAGTGATGGGCTTTTAACGACCCTCACCAAAAGTGTCATTGAAAATGTCTTTGGTGACGGACCATAAAGGACCATCACTATATACACTTACAGTGACGGTTTTTTAAGGACTGTCACCATATGTGACATTGGTGACAGACCTTAAAGGTCTGTCACAAGAATGACCCTCACCAATGTGCTTTTTTCTTGTAGTGAATGACATCCGTGCTGCTCCAACTACCCTTTGCAAAACATGATCCATCTTAGGAAGGGGGTAGTTATCCTTTAAAGATACTTTATTCAAATTTTGGAAATCTATTCATAGCCTTATCTCTCCGATCTTTTTCCTTACCGGAGCCAAATTTGAAATGAAATCAGAAAACCTAATTGGAACAATGATACATGATTTGTACAATTGATTTACCTCTTTCTCGATGGATGGCAACAATATTGGGTTTATCCTTCTTAGCTTTTGTCTGAAATGTTTTTGATCCGACTTAATGGGAATAGTATGCTGAATAATATTCTTGTCATAGACCTTCAAATCTGCATAGTCCCATGCAAAAATATTAGAAAATTCAGACAACAATTTGATGTACTTATATTTCGCCTTGAGAGACAATGTCTTAGACAACTTAACCATCTTGGGTTTGTCTGCTGTTCCAATGTTCACATCTTCCACACCCTTTTCTGTAGGAGTCAATGTTGGTTTTCTGGCCACATCATCCTGATCGAACAGATCTTCTAAAGGTATCAACCCTCTAGGAATAATATTGTCTTTCAGCTGCAAAACATTCATCTGATTGGCCTCTATGTCTTGATCATCAGCATCATAGATATCATCAATAAATGCATCTTTGAATTTTCCTTCATTCTGCAAAAATCTATTAATTTCCTTGTCATTCCAAAAAAATTGCCAGTACCTTAAATTATCTGGAACACTAGGTCTATGTTTGACATGAATTTAAAATTTATTACTGGAGTTCATCGGAATTTTGAGATTACTTGCCACCGCAAGCGAATCTGCAATGATGTTCTAAGTTCTTGGCACTGCTATTAATGTATACTCAGGAAAAAATTTTAAGATATCCAAGACTGCATTTCTATAGGCTCTCATCCGCGGAGGCTTTGTTTGATATTCTCCTTTCACCTGCTTTATGACAAGCTCAAAATCGCCATAAACATAAATTATTTTTGCTCCAAGTTTCTTCAAAATCTTGAAACCTGTGATCAATGCTTCATACTCCGCTTCATTATTAGAACAATCAAAAGCCAACTTATAAGAGAATTCTCTAACATTACTTGGAATTCCACCTGACTTACAAACAAGACTTTGGATCCAAATACCAATACCTGCACCTTCCTTACCCAAAGCACTGTCAAAATCCATGCTCCAAGGCCCTCTTCATCTTCTAGATGCTGAAATTTAACTTTTGGTTATGATTTATTTCGGCCAGTCACCTGATTTTTATGTTCTATACTGTTTTTCTGTCCTTCAAGAGGATTATCAGAAGAATCCAATATTTCTTTTTCCTTATCAAGAGCTACACTGAAACTCTCTAAAACTTCTGGCACATCTTCTACTACTACTAGCTGATTATTTACAGCATTCAAATCACCATCATTATAAAAAATAAAATATTCTAGATCTGTATGTATAGCCTATATTAGATGATTGATAGGCTTCTCCTTACTAGTTATCATATATTTCATTTTCTTTTCCCGATACGATTTCCTCAATTGCCCAAAAACAAGAATAGTAGCATAAGAGAAGTCAAGTTGTAAAGTACCTTTGAGTTTAGCTCCCCATGATCTAGAGAGTAGCATGCCGAAACGAGGTGGTATATCAGCCACCACCACATCCATCAAAACATTCTTGGCTTGGATTTGGTCCAAGGAAACCACTAAATCTTTGATGAGACCAATGCAGCGAACTCTACCAGAATTAAATTAATACAAATCATGATAAGGTCGGGTGATATCCATGCCCATATTTTCCATAATAGCCTTAGGCATCAAATTATCAGAGGCGCCGGAATCAATCATATCATTATGAAGTATGTACTCATGCAGTCTAAGGCTCAAATAAAAATATGAACCTCACTCTCTTCTAATTGACCATCTATAGCTGGACCGAAAATGAGCTCGGGGTGGTAATATTCAACATTAACCATATCGGACAAAGGATCAACTAGCAACATTTTAGACACCTGATGTTTGTAATGACTATTCTTCACTAATTTTGTTAAAGGAATGGACAATTTCAATTTTCTAAATTAAAAGTTGTGACTTTATCTACCTCTTTAACAATAGGATCCTTTTTTATATTTTCCTTTTTCTGAGTGTCCTTCTGTTTAGTAGTTGAGCTTGTTGATGGTTGATTGATGTTGCTATGACTCTGATCTGCATGCTCTTTACCCTTTCTTTGATTATTAGGAAGATCATAATTTGACTGGACCTCTTTTATTTTCTGAATGGGATTGACAGGTACATATCTTCTGCTTAAAGAATATTGTTTCTATTGTGCACTCAAAGCATTCATATACCCATGTTGGTAATCATCTGATTCTGTTTCCAAATCATCATCATTTGCGAAGATATAGTCTTCATCTTTTGGAGAATATAGATTTTTAGGATACTCTTCATCTTTAGTCAGGAACATGGGCAAGACATATGCTGTAAAGAAATGATTTGTTTCAACCAACGAATCTTCATCTTCTTCTTCTTCCACTCCTTCGACATAATTATGCTGTAACAGGATCCTAATCTACTATTGTTGTTGTTCTATTTGGTCAGGTGCTTTTTTCTCTCTCTGCTTGATTCTAAGCTGAGGCTGTTTCCCTCTGAAATTTGGATTCTGGATCTGTGGTTCAGGACTATCTGAGATAGACAATTGGTCAACCATTTTCTCCATAATCCAGAGTAATGAATCCATTTTTGCATCAGATGTAGATGTATCCTCTTTGATGGTCACCCTCTTTTCTGATCTCGCCCTTGCTCCCTTTGCCAGCAAATTCACTTCCACACTTACAAAATTCTTCTGCATATATGCTAATGTTGTAGGATCTCCTTCACGCAACTGATATGCCATATTAGTATCAAATCCATCTGGAAATTTGACCAAAGAAAAACCCTCCGGTGGTTTGATATGTGTAGGAAGAGCATTGTACACTATATTAAATCTCACACAATAATCTTGAGCAGACTCACGAAAATTCCTTTTGATGTTCTCATATTCAGATAGGATTTGAAGGGGATTCTTATTTTCTTTCCATATTCCTACAAACTGATGATGCTGGTTGCTGGTAGAGCTCTGAACCATTTTCTTACTTCCCCTCCCATACTTTGTGCAAATAGTCTCATTTTCACATCCTCTATATCAATTTCATGAAGGTCAAAGAAGTCATTCATATTATCTACGTGATTTTGAGTTGTCATAGGCTGAGTATTGTCAAATAACGGGATTTTAGTTTGATAATCTGCGGGCATAGCACCTGGGTTTTGAGGGAGAACAAGGGGGTCATATCTTGCATCCATGATGACTGGAGGTGGAGGATTTATAACAGGGATTTGGATGCATGATGTAGGAGGATTGGTCACTAATTGAGTAGTATGAATTGCAGATGAAGAAGGAGGTGGGGGAAAGGAATATTTTGGGTAACAATAGATGAAGTACTAGTAGAAGAGGTTGAGATCTGAAGTCTGCTTATCACCCAAACATTTACTTGCAAAGAATAGTTTTGTAGATCTTTAAGAGCTTGTAAAAGTTGTGTCCTTGATTGTGACCCTGATTGGGAGGATGAAAACGGATTTTCAACAGGACTGTGAAAGGGAATGGAGGAATAATTTTTTTTTTCATTGATCCAACTCAAATATTTGCTGTGAAATAAACTTTGTTCAAAAGTTACATCAAATTCAATATCTTGCAATTTTTCTGACCCTTCGGGAAATGAATGAGCTCTGGGGGTGGAACTTCCTTCTGATTTATTTTCAACTGAACTATAAGTCTCAACAACAGCTTTAGATTTTCTTCCAATGTTCTGAGGATCACTAACAATCATGGGAGGATTCAGATCGGGGTTGGATCTAGTGTATCTTCGGGAAGCCAATATGTCCAATTTCAAAAAAAATATGCACTTTACAAATTTTTCAATTCAGCCTTTGAATAAACTCTAAACTTATCATCCACAAGTTTAATAATTTCACTGAAAAATTATTACTGGGGTTGATATGATCTTACTCTTTCTTCCCCTGTGGAGTCACCAAAATTTTATCACTTTGATTGAACCTCAGGCTGAGAGAGGAAATTCTAAGGTAACCTCAAACCACACTTAGCCAAGTAGCTAGCCCTACTGGGCCAGGAGAGGGCTCTCTCCGTATGGATCAGAGTAAAAATGACTGAGGAAAGAAGATATTAGGCTAGGTATAGTAGCTTAGGGTTTTCATTTTGATTTTGTGTTGGGTTTTGCTAGATCAGAAGGAGTCATGCAGTTAGGGCAAGGAAATTGGGTCAAAATCTGAAGGGTGTTCTAAGGGGCAAGGTAGGTAGAAGGTTTGATATTAAAAGATGATTGTGGTGAGGTGAATATACTGGTGAGGAGTTAGGAAGAGCATCTGAAATGAATTCTCCATAAACTGAAGAAAATAAACAAATTATGCAAAATTTCCCAAAACAGAGCATGAAACATGAATTCTGCCTTTCAACTTGAAATTAAGCATATCATAGACATGGAAATGATTTATGAACTTACAAAACATTCATACAAATGATAAAAAAGAAGAAACTATGTCAAACACTGCATACCACATGGATCCCAAAGAAATAGCTACAAATTTATCATTAATGTCCAAGCCAAACTAATACAAATATGTTTCTTGAGATGCCAAAGCTCCAAGTGAGTCCAACCATTACAATGAGTACGAAAATACATCAAATAGACCTCAAAACCACTCTTCCTAGCCTCAGGGAGTCGAATCCATGAGATAGGAATTAGTTTAATATGAAGGCTAGGTAAACTCAACAATTTGCCTCTAAAAGAGAGGAAACTGATTCATTTGACCTCTAGATGACTTATCTGATGTATCTACCCTAGATAACATTAAAAACATGAAATTTAAATTTATCTTTACCTTTTACATCAATAATTTTCCATTTCCTAAGATAAAAAGTCAAAAAGTCAAAATATGTTGAAGATTGTGCAAATGACAATTTCCTGGCAAAAGCTCAGCGCCATGACAGAAACAATAGCCTCTCTTAAAAGCCACTTTTGGAGGCCTTCCCGGTGTCCAAATCAGCTCCATGATAGCTCATTGGAAATATATATGAGTATAGTTTCCAAATATTCCTTCAAATTCTAAAATGATGCCCATCAGCCGTGTCAAAATTGGTTTCTCCCAAGACTGGTATTAGTGTAGCGCCTAGGCAAAAAAAAGGGTAGAAACATGTTGTTTTGGTGGTTTATTTCGTTTTTGAGGGACCAGTTATCCTCCAAATATTCTAAAAATTGCTAGAGTTTATGTCCTCATCATTATGAACATGATGGTGGTGACCAGTTTTCCATTGGATTCCCTAAGAAAAAGCGCATCACCCTTGGCAGTGTGACTATGTGTCAAAATTGCCCAAAAATCCAAAAAATGCACCAAAGTGCCAAATGTGCCAAAATTTGTCAAATTTGTGAGGTTACTTGCTGATCAAGGGCTTGAGGAATGAAGAAACACCTCATCAAGTTTTCTAAACCTCTCCTTCTCCTTTTTCTCGGTCAAAGCTTGAATTTTTGCATGGGCTCGTTTGAGCTTGGCCCTTGCAATTTTGTTTCTCATGGCATAGTGCTTTGCCATTTTCCTCTGAATATCATTGACCTTCTTGGCCTTCTCCAGTAACCCCTCTAGATGCAAGTTGGCTCTATCAAGCCATGACTCTCTATCTCTGCCAATCTCAAGGACAAGCAACTCACTTGGAGTGAGATGTTATGCCAATTTAGCCTCTCTTTGTCTGTCATGTGCTAAAGCTCTCTTAATCCCTATTGCCTTTGGTCTCTGTCTTGGAGGCTGGTCCTCCTCATCATCAATCTCACCAAATCTGTCCAAATTTTCCTCCAAAAAGTCTTTAGCCTTCTCTGCCTCTTTCTTTGCTTTGATGGTCTTTACCTCACTGATAATTTGCTTAGTCTTCAGCTGTTGATTCTCTTGCTCAAGAAAACCAATCACATATCGTGCTTTGTCAAGATTAGCTTGAAGTTCATTAATATTTTCCTCTTTTCTTCTGATCAATGCACTAGTGATTCTATCCTCATCCTCCTCATCAAGGTCGATCAGTTGAAAATCCTGCTCGGTTTCATGCTTGTCCTCCTGCTCCTCAATGATTGGCTATTTGCCCTTGTCTACCTGTTTTTCTGATGAAGAAGGCATGGTCCCTTTCACTTTAAGTTGAGAAAACACATTCTTGTGGCCTCTCTGATAGGTCTTGGGAAATGGCTCAACATCAGTCACATTAGCCCAAGTTGCCTCAATGTCCCTTTCATTGCTTGATGCTCTAGTATCATGATGGGCTGATGGTGAAGGATTGCGAAAAGGTGAAAAAGTAGGGTCAACATGAGGTGAAGGCATATGACTAGGTGATGATGTATGAGCAGCAGGCTGAGATGGAGAAGTGGATATGGGAGGATGAGATGATGAAGGGATGCTCTGCTCATGATGACTAAGTGGGGTAGTGAAAAATTCATTTGCAATGAATGTGTCCCATGAAATTTTCTTCTGATGAAGCTGATGCATGAATACCATCTTAATGAGTGAATGGTGAAAAATTCTTTGCATTTGATGATTATAATGCCTCCTTTCTACAATGTATGCCATTTTGTCAATGCTTTGGGAGAGATAGTAAGGTATATGAAGCATTCTAACTCTAGTGAAGCGCATGAGGAGTCTGATATGGTATGAATAGAGTCGAGAAAATCTCCCCTCACAAGTGAAATACTTCATGATTATTTTCATCATGGGAACATATTGGTTAAGGAGATGAGAGAAAGGGAAAATTGTTTTCTTAGCATCCTTGTATCTAGGTTTAAGGTATGGCTCATAATAGCTTAGATCAAGGTTTACCTTTTTAAACCATTTCTCTCCCACATTAGGGATCCCTGTAGCAGCTAAAATAGCACTAGCAGACATGGTAAATGTGACCCCAGTGAGAGTGACATGCCCATCATGAATATTTGTGATGAACAACCTTGTTAACTCAGAGTGATATTGAATATGTTGCACCCTCTCACAAAACTCAAAACAACCCACATGCTTGAAACGAGACACAGTGAGAGGAGAGGCCATGAGTTCCCTTGTAGTTATTGGTTCAAATCTATTAATTTTCCCTCCTTTGTGATCAATTTTCTTTGGTGACTGTTCCTCGCTGATATCTCTGTCCTCTTCTTCTGAAATTTTGAGTTTGAAAGCTTTGAAACCCTAGGGATGAGGTAGATGTGGATGGGGAGTGAAATAGGCTTTAGCGAATAGGGATATGGTGTTTTAGAGAAGGAGTAGGATCTAGGGAGGAGGAATATGATGGAGGAAGAAAATTTGAGGTTTATGAGTGGAAAATTTGAGAACAAAGGGAACAAGGACTGAAACTAGGGTTTTATAGGCTATCCAATCTGCAGATTTCACAAAGAAAATAAAATCACCATCAAAATGCTTTTGAAGACAACAAGGGAGTTAAATTCATTGTTACTTAACTGTTAAAGGCTTAAGATAAATTTTGTTGAAGTTTTAGAGGCACCTTGACCAAGGTTTTGAGGCTGAACCATTTTGCATTAGCGCAATGCCTCCGACTATTGGTACGATACTGTGTTAAATAATCTACGTTCCTCGGGGAATTAGCGCGGAGGAAGTAGGTATTAAGTGAGCACTAGACATGCTTGTGATACTTAGGTGAAAAAAAGCACTTAGCCGTAGAGAATTTTGCCCAAATTTCTCCAAAACTCAAATTTCCTCCTTTGCTGAAGACTCTTAATAGCTAAATGGAAACAATGACTTGTTTTGAGGTGCTTGGTGGGCTTTATAGCTTTAGTGGATTTGAAATCTAATTTAAATTACCCACTTTTCTAATGTTCATTTTTCTTCTTTGACACTGAAACTCTTTTTGTTTTCTGACCTTTTGGCATTGCAGGCTTGATCAACCTAGAGTTTGGCTCTCCTTGCTCACTTAGGCTAGACGTGATTACACTTTGACAACTTTGGGATTTCATTTATTACATATAACAACATAAAATTACATTTGGAAAAATTGAAATAAATTAGAAATTTGACTTTTCTATCAAAATGAAATTTTGATATAAAAGTCATTAAACTAAAAATACAACTTTGAAAGTGTTGTCACTCCTAGAGACAGCCTTGAGTTGTAAAAAGACCGGTGCCTAGGACATATTAAATGCAAGGAGTTTCTGATATAACTGATAGCAGTTGATAATAATATGACTTCTTTGCTACTAACAAATGGTATAAATTTGGTGATAGTGGGACCAAGCCTTCAGAGATAAACGTAACAACTAGGAATAATTCTGAGGATTCTGTACGAGAATAAATAAGTATATGCATCAGAAAACTACAAATCATCTTGCTATAAAGAGGTCCGACTATTAAAATGATAAGCATACATCAAAGTATGTGTAAGCGAAAAATATGAAGGAATATGAAGTGGGATATACATTGTAAATGGGCTTATATTAAAATAAGAATACATAAAGTGTTTATCAGAAGAATTATGGAAATGAGTTAGGAAGTGAACAAAGTATCATGCCTGAGAAAAATTTAAAGCGCTGTAAACGTAGAGATATGAGTACCAACTATGATAAATTCACATCCAATACACAGCACTCGCATTCCAGAACATTTAGATACATGAAAATGAATGGAAGCGAAGTGAACACTTATATATAGTCAAACAAGGAAGGAGTACAAACTGTATAGAATTTCATGTGGAATCCTTTTCAACATAAAAACTCTTTATACCAAGTCCCAGTGGGTTCTTTAACATCAACTATTCAGATCATACCAAAATACATACACAGAGCGCAATTAGTTGATAGTCTCTCCAAAAATCTGGAACCCTCTATATGTCTTTTTTCTCTGCTTTTATAACATTCTGATGTTCTATATGCATAAAGATATTTTGGGAAAATATATTTTCCACATGCCTGTATGCAGTTTCAAGTCTTAATCAAAATAAAAATTGATGATGGGGTAGAATGCCTCCCATCATCTTACAAAGTTGGCTTAAAGCCATTTCTAATGGAAATACAAACAATCTTACTAACTCAAAGTAAAAATGAAATGAAATATGAATTTTACTCGAAATTGAAAGTAAAAAGAAAATAAAGTAAGAGGGCACGTAGGCCCAATCATGAGTTATCATTGTTTTTGGTGAGACGAAGTCAGGGCTGTTGCTGGAGAAGACGGTACTGTAGCTGTAGAAGAGATGGCTTTCTTTTTGGTAGGAGGAATTGATAGGGAAGCAGATGCGGTGACTGATGAACTCGTATGGTCACTACACCTCTTCTAGATGTCAGCTGCATGACCAGGTATTGCAATGAAAGCATCGACCAGAGCATGCATTTCTGTCAGTTCGGCATAGTTCGCTTGAGTGGGCAACTGTTGCTTAACTTGATAGAGGAGAGAGAATTCCTTACCGAGTGTGGAAATTATTGTTTCGTCCTTAAGCCGACCAGTCTTCTCAGACGGTGTATCTGTCTGATTCATCATGTCTATCAGTTTTCACTCGTATACTTGTAACAGTTGAAGTATAGCATTTGTAGGCTCCCAGCATGATGGGAGGCCGACAAGCATCAGTTCAGTCCATTCTGTTTCAAACTGTCTCAGGCTCGTCACCATCTGTTCCAAACTTCCCAGTGCAAGGTTGCACATGGCTTCCTTTTCCATCACCCTCCTGCATTCTGCTACCTCCTTGAACCTGTCTTTGATTCCCCGTTTGGCCAATTCTTCTAAGCTCGAATCATTTAGGAAGGTAATATACCTTCTGTCACTTTAAACCTTAGTTGTAGCATCTATATGCCATTCATGTAGAGTCCTTCTGAATCGATGATCCGAGGCCTTCTTTTCTTCAATTAAGGTTAGAAAGGCCCAACACTTCTTTACCTCCATGATGATGTCTGTCCAGATTAGCTTGCAAGAGGGTGATATTTCCTTTCATCTGGCTCGTCAAGTCCCTGATAGTCTTTTCCTGTTGCAGCTTCTCTTTTTTCCCCTCTTCTATTTATTTATGCAAAGTTGCTACCATTTTGGTATTCTCCTTGAGACGAGCCTCAAGCTCGTGAATGTTTTGTTGTGCAGTTTGAGCCTGCTTCTCTGCTACCTAAAGGTCGGCCAGTGCTATAGTTAGTTGTTCCAGAAGTGAGCTAGATACTTCAAGAAGTGGCATGGAGCATACATGTGTATCCCAAGTTCTTTGCAACACATCCATATTCTGCTGGAGGGCAGTCATCTTGCTAGTAATTTTAGTCGTCTCCTCTTTCTCCTTAGCTAGGGAGTTCGCTAGGTCAGCCTTGTCCTTTTCCATCTAGGCTAATTCAGTAGTTTGCATATGCTGAAAACCAGGCATATTCAGTTTATGCTTCAGAACTACGACCTGTTTTTGCAACTCCGAAATGACATGACCCTGAGGGTCCGCTTTACCACTCCCTTTTCCCTTCACAGCCACTTGAATAGTCCGCAGGTCGTTTGAAAGCGCTCGAGAATTGGTCTTCTCCACCCTAAGGTTCTCAACCACTCGGTTGTATTTGGTTTGCAGCTTCCTTAGGGTGAGAGAGAGCTTCACCACCTCATCCTTCAATATGTCATCGAAACACTGGAACAAATTCCATTTATCAATCAGGGGAAATTGTGACATGTTTACTGCCAATTCCAGAGCTCTGTAGCTAGTGGTCCCAGCCTCTATATCTAGAACTACTTCAGTCATGGCCATCAGCAGTTGTTCCTTATCCATATCGAGCTCGGTAGTAAATCGAGTATGATATTTGTCCACAAATCCTGCTAACTCCGACCAAAGCTTCTCCCTGATAGTTCTGTTCTTCCCCTTTATCTCATCCCCCACCTCAGACTTGTTTACAGAGACGTCTTGTGAAACCTCTGAGAAATCAAAAGATGATGGACCATCATATTTTACCATGAAACCTGCTTTTCCCTTGTCCAACTCTCCATACAGTGCCACTTTTTCTAGCGGCGGCTCTTCCCCAACACCTTCTTCATCGTTTGTTCTCTGCCTTTTAGATGGCAGAGAATCTTCTCCCGTGACTGCGACTTCTTCAACCTGTTTCTCGTGTTGAAGTAGTGTCTCCTTTTTCCCCTGTCGCAGATGAATCAGTCTCCATCTGTGAAAGCAAAGGCCAGGTATCATGATTAGCTCTCCACTCGATGAAGGGTCTAGTTTCGTGAGCATATGTAGTTGATTTAATCTTCCTCCTTTTGTTTGAGATGATGTATTTTGGATCATAAGGCCAAGATTTCCCTTGCCTTAAATCCATACCCTTGAGAAGGGTTTCCACTATGGGGAGGGCATGCCTTGAGTTAACAATAAAGGGGCCGACAGTGGTAGGAAGTTTAAGAATGAGCCCCTTTTTCGCAAGGAGGAAGTGGAGCTGGTCAGCCTTCAAGGTTTGCCAGAGGTACTCCAAGGCGAAAATCCGCATGGCGAGAAAAACTCAGAGTCTGTAAGGGGAAACCTCTGCATCTTAGACCTTGATCTTAGTGTAGTCACCAAATAGGTACCAATCTCCTGTGCTTTCTTCCTCACTGAACTATAGCCAGTTCCTCTACTCAAGAAAAATCCTGGGTGGAGGGTTGTCGTGAATAATAGTATAGGCTATTGTCATAAATTCGTTCAAGAAGTTTGAATAACCCACCCCATTAGCCAACTGATGCACTGAGGGGTTCCCGTCAAAGAAAATTTTTGTTTGAGAATTTATCCTAGAAACCTTTTCTAGACCGAAACCCTCGAACTTATCAGCCAGTTGGAAGAGGAAGAGGTAGAACACCATGGAGCAGAAACGAAAATGGCCAGTGGATGGGAGGTCATGAAACTGAGTTTGGATGGCGGAGGCCAAGAAACCAGGGATATCCAAAACAACCCCTGATTGTGACATTAACCATAAAAGGGCTACACATTCCTTTGAGACTTGCTCGACCCCCTCTATACCTAGTAACCCCGCAATGAAGGCAAGTGTTGGATGAAGGTTTTCCTTGAATGTATTCAGAGGCACCGAGTCCGAAGATGGGAAAGATGTAAGGCAGGATTCGGAAATGGCAGCGATGAAATCGCTCTGCTACGTCCAGGATAACTTGGGAAACTGATGGGCTAACGACATTTCAGTGAAACAGACATAATTTGAACTGGGAGAGTAGCAGAGGGCTTTCCTGATGATTTAGGGAGATATACTAAATATCTTTTTCCCTTGAGTTGATAGGAACATATATCGACACTCATTATAAGCTTCTCTGAGCCAAAATATTAATTCCACAACTTGGTAGACGGGCGGAGCGATTTGGTGGTATAGTCCCAACAAAACATCTCTGAACCTATACCTATTCTCTAAATGTTTCTTGAATATGTCCGGCTTGATGCTACTGATGAGGAAAGGGTATTGTGGGCCTCGAATGTGGGCTTGCATGTCTGTGAATAGCTCAGGTCCAGGAGCAGCCCTAGACTCATGAACTTGAGGGGTTTCGGGCTCCGAATTATTAATATTGATTCTACCCATGACCATTATGAAAAATGAAAAGCGGAAGGAAACTTAGACAGTGAAAAAGGGACGAAATACTTGTGCAGTAAGGAAAATTCTCGGGAGAAAATGACTTAGGGAAGTTGAAAGCGACTTGGTAGACCTGGTACTGGGAGCTCGTGCTTTGGCCTTACGGTATCTCGTAAAAGAAAGTATTTTACCACAGTGAGCACAAAGCAGGGTTAAACGGATTTAGATTACCTGAAAAACGAGGCTAGGAAGACACTTGTAGGGTTGAATTCATAAGGACGTCGACATTGGGATGCGTGGCATCTGGCTATTGGTTATCAGAGTTCGGTTAGGTGTATACCATGCACCGGGTTAAATATCGGTACTGGTCTTGTATCGATCGGTGTCCTAGGACTTACCTTACCTTCGTGTTCATTGCAACAACTGTTACCTGAATGGGCCCACGAGAAAGTCTGACGGGGTCTTGGAGCAGCTCTAAACCCGTGGCCATCACCCCACGGAATACCTATCTCGACTCCCACTATATGCCACGTCACCACCATTCTGGGGGGGTGAGCTTCCGCCTTTCCCCTGCCATCCTTGATCCCTCCGAAAATTCTTAGCGATGCCTTCTTCTCTTGACTATTTGTAACTCGGGTGGGTCCCGCTTTATCCAACTGTCTTGCACCTATGTAATCTTTCATTTTGGGTAAAGTTTTACTGCAAAGTTCTAAATTATATGTCCTGTCCTCTTTTATTTACATTTTCATTTACATCGACCCACTCGCTCCTTTAAATATTTCTCCCCTTTATGCTTTGGGTGATCCCCTTTTGAAGTTTCTTTGGGCAGTGGTGGATGATATAACAACATAAAGTATAATAAATACATCATGATGATCTTATTTAGTCCCTCTCATATATGTGTTGACCTTATCTAAATGAAGGAGTGACCTTGAGAAATGAAAAACCCTAATGACCTAATGGGACTGCTTTTTGACCTGACCTTTGAATGAGATTTTGACTTTAAAGATTTCCAAGTGAACAGATCATCTCCATAGGTGTTATCATGCTCAAGTAGTAATGAAAATGAATCAACCAATATGATATTCTGAGGGAGAACAAAGCTTTTTTGACAAAGACAATCACCAGTGGAACAATTTTATATCATGACCTAATGGAATGATGAAAAATTTATTCAAAATGGGACATCTAAGATGCACATGAAAATGTGTTTTGATCCCTGGTGGAAGTATGCAAATACTAACAGTAACACCACTTACTAGTACTCATGAAATGGCGATAGGTAATGACATAACCAACATGATAACTATGTAACATGATATGCTTATCAAGGCTTGATTAGGATTGATATGAGATTAGTAACCATAATTATGAGAATAACATGATTTCTTAACCTATTATAAGCTTTGAACATGATATATTATAGTACCTGCTATGTATTGTGAATATAAGCATATCCATATTGTACTAGTTAAGTTGGGTTGGTAACTCCTATGGATATTGTTAACACTGGAAAATCGTACAAGCAGAAAACAACATTATTTAATGTCAAGAAGAAGGATTTACAGGACTTGAAGACATTACAGAATCTGGAAAGTATTTAAAAATCTCTAAGGTCTGAGGAAAAATCAAATTTGAGCAAGTCATAAATGCTTTTGCACGCATTATCATTCATGAAGATCGCCTTTGCGCGCCTTATGACCCAAAATGTGCGCAATCCTAAGAGTGGCGAAAGTCGCTTTCCGGGACCACAAAAAAGCACACTCTAGGATAGTGATTCCTCACTTAAAGCTGCCTAAGGACAACCACCAAAGCCTCCGTAGACATTAAGTGAGTATATTTGTATCACACAAAGGAATGATCCCCCTCTCTTGGGTCACCATCCACAATGTACCAAGAGAGGGAAGGAGGATTTGAATTCTCCTATATAAGGCCACCATGAGATGAAGAATGGGTGAGCACATTGTTATGATGGCCAGAATTTTCCAAGCAATACCAGCAGTGTGTGATTCAGAGCTGAAGATAGAGGGGACTCAATTGTTGGCCATCCAACAAGTTCAATCCACCACAGTAGAGAGAGAGAGACTTTGCATCGAGGCAAGCTTGGGAGTAAAAACATCCTTGCATCGGGACTTAGAACCCATGTTCTATGGCACTTTGGCAAGAGGGTTAAATTTTCATCCTTATTTCCTACTAGCACTCAATAAGAGGGGAAGAAGAGCCACCGTTCGGATTATTGCAGATGTTTGACTCTATTCATAGCTTTTGTTTATTTGTTTAGTTTAGTTTAGTTTTTGTTTATATATGCATGCTATTTCTCTATTTAGTATGTTTATGATTCTATCTTGTTCCACTAACTTGCTTGACTCCACTTCTTTTTCTGCATGTTACCAATAACTTAAGTGGGTAGACCACACCCCTTAATTTGGTGTGATTTCGTACATACGTGCACCAAACACACTCAAATGGGATTGGTGAATCCATTAACGTTTATTACCGAGTTTATGTGGTTGTGCCTCTTTTTTGTAGAGACCTCTGTCTGTGATGTGGAGTGGAGCTGAATTTCCCTTGATTTCTCTTACAATCCCTAGTTCATCCCAAGTGACAAACTGAAGCAAAATAGCTCCAAAAATTACTTTTGTAGGAATTTGCGTGCTTTCCCCCCCTACAGACGCACCCAGGGTGCGCGTTCAAAGCTGACCCACATAGACATCGCGCCTATTTCAGCCTTTTGCGCGCAAAAGATAGAAAGATAAATTTCTCCCTCATTTCTATCTTTTCCTACTTGTAAAGTGCTTGGAAACCCATAATACACCTACTAGCACTGGTTGTGGTACCCCGTAGCTTGCTAAAGCTCACTCTTAGCTACTTTTTGTAGGCTTAGTGTCAATTTTATTTCAAGTTTATTTTTGCAAAGTTCACACATAGTTTAAGTAGGGGGGAAAAATAACTTGCATTCCGGATTTTTTTTCTGTTTTTTAAATTTAGGTACCAACACACCTAGATAACTAGCCAAAGTAAGTGGCCCAAATCCGTGCATGCTTAGTTAGTTTATTTTTTCTAGTGTAAAATTTTTTAGTTTAGTTCAATTTTTGCACTAGGATTTCGGGACTAGGATTGAATTGTCGATAGCAGAGCAAGTAATCTCTGCTAACTTTGCACCCTCCGGTGATCCTAGGATAGCATATGAACATTTCCTATTCACAACTCGCTATCTCGCTTTAGTTAATCACATAGATTAACTATGAAAAATAGAAAGCAACCCATATCCACGCATGTTTTTCTTTTGAGAAAGGAAAAATACAACATAGTTTAAATAGGGATTTTTGAAAAGGATCATTGAATATCCACACGTTCAAACTATGTGCTTGTCCACTTTTTTCTCACACACATCCACCCATTAAGCAAAGAAAAGACACCTAAAACTAACTTAACCAAACTCACTAAATTCTCCCCACAGGGGCCACAAAAGAATTTATAGTTTACGTTAGGATCAAGGGGGTAGGCATCCAATAAGTCACCTTGATCATTATTCATCTTGAAACATATAATTTGACTATTTAGGGAGCTTCAAATCCCCTTATCAGCCCATGGAAAATAAAACTCGAGCACGACAGAGACCCGTTTCAGAGGGGGTTCGGCTTAGGCGCAGTGCGTGCGATATCAGTTGGGGCTACCTGACCCGATTGATACTTGGTATTATTAGTTGAATTACCAAGAAGCCCAAGATTCAAATAGTCACATGGGATAGTGGTACTTAGTGGCCAAATATAGGGCATCCTTTCCCTATAGGTGATGGTGCAGGCAAGCGCTAGACCCTTTACCCTTACCTTGGTGGATTTTCTTCACCTGACTGGGGGCGTCGCCAGTTCTTACGGGACGTTGTGCCAACACTCGCAAGATATCTTCTCAAGGCCCAGTTACATTTGAGTGTGTGAGGAAGAACAGGTCTTCTAGGATTTTTGAGTATCATACGAAAACAAAAAAAACCTTTTTTTTGATTGTTTGACCACATAGAATTAATTTAAAGGGAAAATTTATTTTATATTCGCTTTGTTTTATGTATGTGATCATAATTTTTCTTTGATTGCAGACTCTATCCTCTCAAATTTTTTCCAAAACCAAACCTAGTCGACACTAGAATGGACCCAATGGGACCTTGTCAATCTAGGCATCTTTTGGACCTCCCCCCATTACGGGAGGGGTTCCAGTTCTTTCACCATTTAGGCATCAAAGACGAAATTCTGCCACAATTATTGGTTCATCTTTTACTGGGGCATCCTTATTTACGAACCCTGGTTGGTCTCCTAACACCACACCACACACCAATCCTCCCACGACTCCTAGGGGGCAAAGGAGTGCGACCCATTCGGGAAGCCAGCTAAATACACGTCAGGGTACGTCGCAGAACAACCCTCTTCCTAACTAGAACTTTGTGTTTTCTCACATGGCAATGATGTCAACCTCCTAGCCACTTTTCTTAGCTTCGTTGAATCTACCCGATTTAACCAAGTTGAAGAATGACCCCATCGCACACAACCCTACATGGCCTCCCATGCCCACGAAGCTCCCTTCTAATATTCCGAAGTTTGAAGGAAAGCAAGCGGAAGACCCAGGTAATCATGTCACGACCTTCCACCTGTGGTGCTCATCGAACAGTATCATTGACGAAAATATTCGATTGAGACTATCTCAATGCACTCTGACAGGAGTAGCAGCGAAATGGTATGTGGAGAAACCCTCTGTTTCACATGGAACCTTTAGTGCCCTCGCTACTGCGTTTCTAAAATATTTTCAGTTACCCATTGACCATGATTCCAGAATGGAATTACTAACACATTTTAGACAAACCCTCACTGTCCACATCTCGGACCATCTTCATGAACAGAGGTGGCGTCACAATTTATGTAAATAAAAACTCGACGACCGGGTTATTTTAGATTTGTTCCTGAAAACTTTGATGAAAGAGATTTCAAAGGATGTGGTGCAACAAAATCCCACATCCGAAGAGGACACCATCATCAAAGCCCAGCAGTTTGAGCTAATTTATGCACACTCAAGATAGATTTACAATATCTTGCCCAATGCCCCACGCCTGCAAACTTATCAATAATTTCCAGGCATGTCAAACTCTGCAGAAATAATAATTGGGTCACTGACCCAAGGTTTCCTAGGTAGCAGTAGTCGAAACCCTAGTTACACGTACAGATATACCCAGAACGTACCTCAACCCAGTTTTCAAAGTCATCATATGCCTCAACAAAATTTTACCAATAGGGCGCCAGCGTATCACCAGGGAGGACCCTATCCTTCAGCTCAGGGGACCTAGTACGTAGAGAGAAATAGTGACAGAAGAGCTCCCCTCCAACAACTAGGTGCAAATCAGGGACCACGTTATGCCCAGTCGTCAACACAAGACCTGCCTATGCTGACGAATGCATAGGTAAAATTTGTGTAGCCGACCCAAAACCAACCTCACCAATATAACTAGGAGAAATACCCTCCTAACATGGTGAAGAAAAAAGAAAAAAATAATCCAAAAGGGAACACTGGATAGGGGGGCAACAACCAGAAACACCTGTCGTGATCCTAGGCTGGAGGCAACTCCAACCAGAATCAGAGCGAGGAGCCAAGAAATTCCCAACAATAGAGAAAAAGGCCACCTCTCCGAACAAACCATTCTTGTTTGATATGTGGTGAGTACGGCCATTATAATCACCACTGTCTCGATCTCCCTGAGCTAAAGAAGCTATAGAGTAACTGAGGACAAGGAGGATCTTCCCAGCAACCAGGTGTGATGGAGGAACCTTTCCCCCATCAAGGGACGGTAAGCACTCAATATAAAAATATAGACAACTCCAGGAAAAGCAGCCATGAAATCTACATGACTAGTGAAGAGATGTTTTTCCAAACACGAAATCACAATTACGACACCCCACCAGACACCAATACGTTAGGAGCAAGTACTAGTGCACTGACTGCACCTTTGACCATTTCAAAGATTCCTATCGAACCATTGCGAAAAATGGAAAAGGGACCCAATAGGCGAGTAGGAATGTACTCTAAAGAGGCCCATAATTATAGCATCGTGGATGATTTGGCACAATCTCCCGCTGCTAGGTCAGCTTTGGAAGTATTACAGTCATGTCCAAAACAACGGAAAGCCCTACTTTCTGCGTTAGGCGCTATTGACCCTGCTGATACACGCCTAACGGCTTTTGAATTAGTCAAAACCACCCCAAGGATTCCTTCCATGGTTTCCTTCCAGATACCAGTTTTGGTGCAAAATATCGCAATTCACCGATGTGTCATAGATGAGGGTGCATCCACGTGCATCATGTCAAAAAATGTTTGGCAGAAGTTAGGATCTCCCGAACTAAAACCCTTAGTCATCATGCTTAGAGCATACGATGGTCATCCCTCAACCCCCGTTGGCCTCTACCAAAACGTCCCAGTCTGCTTAACCAGAAAGACGGTCCACATAAACATTGAATTCTTGGATGCTCACTTGGACTACAATATACTCCTTGGGTGGAGTTATATGTATGCCATGTCAGCCATAGCCTCCTCTGTCTTCTACATTATGATGTTCCCCCACGAGTACTGCATCATTAGTGTAGACCAATTGATGCATAGCGAGAAGCAACCCCTAGAAAACATTGATGTAATTCTACCCTACATAGATACATCCTTGGATGTGCTTTCATGGTACCAAGAATATGGCCCCGGATAGTTCAAATTTTCGTCTGTTCTAGGGTAATTCCTAGGAGATCCTCCCATTATCCCCGAGTCATCCCCCGATGTGACAGGGCTCTGGTGTGCATGATGTCCACATCAAGCATCGAAGCTAGTCAAAACATAGAAACAAGTAGTAATGGCACTGAGTCATCGGCCACGGTAGCCTCTCTAGCCTACGCCACTTCCCAAACCCCTTTCCTTTACCCCCTAGTTGGTTTTGTCTCCCAGAAATTTTTGGAAACAATTCTATTACCAAACATATCGTTGGCAATAATAGTTTGGTACCTCATCCCCCCTACAAGAATAGGAGCCACCCACATCACCGCCACAAGCTTGAAGCCCCTCAGTCTCAAGGAGGCCCCACCCATCCAAGAAATGGTCGAAACCACCCTTGCAAAGGAAATTTCTGTTTCAAAATCGGTGATCAAGGCTAAGAAAATTGAGAAGAGAGGAAAGAAACTAGCGACTCCAGCCATACAACAAGAATCACCAGTTTGCGCCATATGCGACATAATAGGTCACCCTACCCATGTCTGCCCAGAGTTGGATGAAGTAAAACCACTCCTTGGCTTTGAGACAGACATCGAAATGTTGCGTTCCCATAAAAAGGAACCAACCACCAAAGGTAAAGGCAAAGCATTGTGTACCAATCATGCATGCGCTCTCTGCAGCAACTATGGGCACTATACCCATCATTTCCTAGAGATCCCACGATATAGGGACACCTTGCATGCCATCGAGTGATCCTTTCAAGAGGATCCCTCCACCCAGGCATCCAAAAATGAACCTTGTACCATCCTGTGCCTATAGGAAGACCGAAGGGCACCAGAACAACCCCCAGTCCTACCCCCTCCTGTTATTCGTTGCACACTATGCAATGAACGTGGTCACTTCCTTGAAGAATGCGCAGCCCTGGAACTCATCCATAGATGGTATCCTATAGAACGTGTTTATTATGTTGGATTGCAGGAAACACAATTCACATGTCTGTTATGCACCAACAATCGCCATATTCCACCTCTCCTAAGAATATGACATGGACGCAGAATCCACAGACATCTCCACAACCCAAGAGGATGTGACGACTAGATCCATCATGTTCTTGTTAGTTGAAAAGTGACCAATTAGGGAACGCCTAGTTACCCCCAACCACTCTCTACAGAGATGACCAACATGCATGTTGTGCAAGACGCCCAATCATGTGGTAGCCACTTGCCCCGATTTAGCAGCATTACGACGCTAGTTCCTGGCCAGGCCTCAAACTGAGCATGATGGGACCCCCATATCTAGGCTATTCTGCCTAATATGTCAAGGAGATCATTATGAGAGGCACTGCACTTATAACTCGCAACCTCCTCCTACCATAAATATGATTCATACCATAGAGAAGAGAGAGGATGACCTTTGTAAGTGGTATAAAAGGTATACCACCTCCGGGTCAACGACCCCACCCCCGTATGGGCGTGACGGGCGATATAGAATAACACACCAACCAATCATGCCCCAAGAAAATCCTAGGATAACATGTATACTATGCGACCTGAATGACCACCAAATCAATCAGTGCAGAGAATTGAAGCCCCTTGCAAACTGTTTTCGCATAGTCTCTTCTCTCCCTCATAAAATTCTCTCTAACCAAGAGAAGATCATGTGTACCTATTATCGGATTTTTTCACACTTTCACCATACGATTAAATGTGTGCACCTCCCCAAGCTAAGAGTGACAAGAGCAACGTTGATTCTACATTCCCCCAGAGAGTCAAACACACCTAAGCCAACAACATGGAAGTGGAAGCAGAATACCACCTCTTCTACGACAGATCCTTTCCAAGCATCCACATCAGGGGCAACGAGTAGTGTCGATTACCATACAATCTACTCCATTGGCATAGTGATACCATGCACTATCTGTACCGGAAAAAATCACACACCAGAGGTATGCCCGCTAATAGAAACATTTAGGCACCTCTGCGATAGGCACAATTTCCACCCACAAGAAACTGACCATCCTTTAGGGGAACCCAACCTTGTGCTCAAACAAAACCCCATCACAGAGATTCTTCCCCCACCGAATGTCAACGACACGATTCATCATATACGATTCGTGTCATCTCATACCGGAAATAGGATTGCAACCACCCCCACATCCCCAGATTTCCACCTTATTCCTGTCCCAAAAGATCAAGGTACTTTACGCTTTTGCATTGATTTCCATAAGATCTCAAATTTGCACATCGCCATCGAACTCCTTGATGATATCAACTAGAGCTCATCAACGAAAGCTGATGATAGTCACTACAATACAACGAGGCCCACAAGAAACAGGTAAAAGCATCATTCGACTGCCACATCAACCCTCGCTCATTCACCGAGGGAGAACTAGTCCTCCACTATGATGTTGCAAAAGAAGCCCTAGGGTTAGGAAAGTTCGACCCTTATGGAAAGGACCCTACATAATCAAACATTTCCTCCGACAGGGGGCATACATATTAACAGAACTGGACTGGACATGCCTCAGCAACCCCTTCAACGGCCTTTACCTCAAGAAATTCTACCCATAAGGGCCAAGACGACCCTTCCCTAGAGTGAACGTACACAAACGCGACCACTGAATTTTTTTACCAGAAGACTTATTAAACATGCTCAAAGTTCCACCATGGATCATCAACCTGAACCTTATTTTGGTTTTGCTGATGGAGCATCAATATTGTCTCAAAGTTTAGCCACAGATGCCTGGGTCATCTACCACCTTGACCAATCACCACTCTGCTCAAATGGTGTGTGCCTCAATTCAACAACAAACAATCAGGCAGAATATGACACCGTCATCAGACTTATGTGAGACGCCCTCCATCAAGGCATACGCCATATGCATGTCAACCTCGATTCCCAGTTATTAGTGTCGCAGTTAAACCAAACATTTGAGACAAGAGGTACACATCTATTTAGAAAATATTTGCTTGCAAAAATATTAAGTAGACAATTTGACTATATTACATTCACACATGTACTAAGGAGTCAAAACCAAATAGCTTATCACATAGCCAACAATATCCTAAACTGGAATGCATCTCAAATAAACCATCACACATAAAGAACCAAAAATATAGATATCCATCAGCATAAAATCATCCATAAACCGAAACCGGTGACACAACATGTAGAGCCGCAAAAAAATATCTCTCATATATATATATATATATATATATATATATATATATATCAAGATGTATATGTCCGAGTTCAAAAAGTAGTGTCACTGACCCATCGGCCAGCCCAAAGATACACAAAAAGTCGTTAAAAATAGGGGAAACATCCTCATAATGGGTGCTTTCCCCGTGTACAAGTATACTCTAGGGCGGTGCCCCGTCAAGAGGGGCACCTGGACCCACAACTGCTCGTGGTACCACCACTGGAGCTGCCGCATAGAGGCGTCACTCAATTAACCTATGGCATAGCATGTGCGTTCATGGCATACTAAAAAATACCGTTAATTTGACTACATATTGGAAAATACCTCTAAAAATCAATTTATTTAACCCCCTACCAATACTAACCCATTGCATTTTCCCAATTTAAAAAACCCCTACTTTCATTAGATATTGTAGGTATTTGTTTATTCATTAAAATTTTTTACACCCCTTTATATTTATATCCTTAAAATAATGACATGATGCCTCTTATGACCCCACATGCATTCTACAATTCACCTTTCTTCTTGTGATATACATAAGAGATGCATATTAGTATTCCCATAATATGACTACTCAATCCACACTCAAGCACATCTCACTATGATTTGTGGAATTTAATGGTCTAAGGCATACAAAGATCAACCATGTTTTAGGAATATTGATGATGAAAAATCAATTGTTCAATCTTTATGAATATGTTTGCACCAAATAAGGTGTTCAATCACAAGTCTAGACCCTCTTTTCTTTGAAAGCTTCATGTTCAAAAATCCAACTACAACCTCATGTACTCAAACTAGTGTCTTATTAAGGTGGAACAACAAAAGTTATAGTTTCAAAGAGTTATGTAGAGAAGAAAGGAAAGGTGAGAATGAGAGTTATGAGACCCTCCCTTTTCTTTAATGAAAAAAATATATATATATATTGTTCTCTGTTGTTTTTAATTTAAGTGTTTTAATGAGAGCCCCATGGTATATTTTATTAAGACATCATTTGGAAATGACCCATGTGGATGAAATTAAATCTTTTTTAACCTTGGTAATGTGTTTTCAAGAGCTTTTACCACTATATTTCTTGTTTTCAGGATTATCAAAAAGATTTTGTAAGCATTGTAGACAATTTCCCCGAAGTTCAAACAGATGGTATTATGTGGCTATGTTTTATGAACCTTCCCAACATCAGCATGCTAGGTAGGTCTACCCCTAATTTTTTCAGTAAGCATCTTTCAAAGATGGGATTTCACATTTGGAGGGATATATGGGGTCACAACACTATCTTGGTTGGATTGGAGAAGAATTAATAAGCCCAGTATTCACTAGCTTAAGACAAGAAAGTGTTTTCAAAATGATACCAGAAATTTCAAGGCCCATTTGGAAGCATTGGAGATGTAGTCATAATTACTGGAACAACTATACTCAACAACCTCAAGATGTATCTTCAGTCATAATTACTTTAAAAACTATACTCAAGAACCTCAAGATGAATCTTCAACAGTGTTCACAAAAGTGGATCATTGTCACCATGTCATAGAGAAGATTACTGCTATACAGATGCTAAGGTTATTGTGACAAAAGAAAAATCTGTCATGTTGTCATTAAACATTAGTATACAAATGTGAAACATGGTCACTCATTGACACATAGTTCATAGTCTATATATTACTTCCCTTGATAGTGTCATTATTATCTATCCACAAGATTACTATAAATGTCATTTTCAAATCAAGGTTCTCTTATGTCACCAAAGGTGTCGAGACATCATGACGATTGTTTAGTCAATTTAGTGTTCCTAAATTGCTTCCATTAATTATCAACCAGGGCTAGTAAACTGATGAAGTGTGGCGCATTATATGTGCCTAAGTGACCCTTCTCTTACTTTGTTGTTTGTGTTTTTCTTGTTGTTTTGGGGGTTTTGTATTTTTAGTCCTTAGTGTGCTATCCTAGGTCATTTAGAAAAGTGAAAATAAATCTAATTAAAAAGGAAGAAAAGGAAGTATTATGAAACTAAGTTAATTTTCTATGAAAGAAACCAAAGTTATAGACAAGTTCTAAGACCTAGTTTTGGACAAAAAGACAAAGCAAGTACTTCAATTAGTGATTAAACCTAATCCATGGATCTATGAATCAATTGATATTTGAAAAATGAAAGAAGGGAAATGTGTCAACTATTGTACTTCAGGTTGTTTCAAAATTCAATGATTAGGTCAAAGCCCTATGAGATGAAATAAACTGTTACACTTTAGTTGCTTAAAGAAATAGAAAATGCAATTGAAATTTATCCAAGATGCTTTAATTACTCCATCTACCCAATATGTGGAGAGTGACCCCCCTTGAGGTAATGTATCTAAGAAATCATTGCATCTGTCTAAACTAAAGAATTACAATAACTCAAACACGACATTGAATCTAATCATTTAATCATCCTTGCAACGTATATTAAAATTAGGCTCTGTAAGGATAACCTTTAAGAATATTGTTTTGTTGCAATGAAATGAGGATCTTCTATCTACAACCAATTAAGTGAATAACTAACTTATCAAGTCTCATCCAATTCTAAAGCTTGTGACCCCTTGGTATGGGTTTTGGATAAATCAATTACACCCTTAATTCTTAGCAAGAAAATGACAGGAAATGAAACCTATTCAACCACTGCATTTGTAATAAATTTAACCATTGAATATAATATTTTGTAAATAGGAAAAATGGACTTTATAAATGCTTAGTTAGATACAACAATTGAAACTACCTTGAAAATGAAAGCAGGAAACTAAACAACCATGTTTCTCAACACTTCAAATTTTATTCCAATCTTGAAGACAGAGTTACCTATCTCCTTGAAAACGTTTCGGAAGGAAAATCTACACAGTTGTATCTAATCTATTGAAAACTAGAAATTAAGCATGAAAAAAAAATACTAAACAGAATTAAATCAAATCTAACTAGAAAACATTAAAAACCTTCTTTAGCAGCAGGGGCCCTCTACTACCAAGTTGGTCAACTCCTTAGCTCCTTAAAAATGTAATAAAAACAACATCTGGGAATTGATCTTCTTTATTGAAACAGAGTATCTCACTATAATTCTAAACTTGTGCTACAAAAACTTAGCTTGTTATCGGTTCTATAGAACCTTTATTTATAAGGAATTTTCATAAATAACTATGAATAAAGATAGCTACAGGTGTATCTTCAAATTACAATAAAATTGGGAGTCTTAGAAGTCATGATTTTCTACAGAGAAAATCAAGAGTCCTAATTGTTGTGTGAAACGGTCTCTTGACTTTGAGATTTGACCATCGAATTAGGCCTATTTATTTGTCGATCTGGTCCTTGTGGATAGGAAGAAATCCATGTAGGGGGGATTCTGAGACTACCCATGTGGACCATTCCTTCAACGGACACCTGTAACATATTCAACCACAAGAGTAGCTATGGAACTCCTGGTTAGCTACAGAACAGGCTGCATTCTGTAGCCAATCTGCAAAAACTTATTAAAATAGCAAAAATCATGAAAATACAATATGTCAATCAATTGTATGTATCCTTGAGAAAAACCTAAACATTATTCTTTGATTAGGGCTTATGAATTGATGAAATAGAGGTGAAATGAGATGAGAAATGTGTAAAGGAAAGGGTAATTCTGGGTTTCAACATACCCCCACTGCAAAATCATTGCATGTCCTCATGAAATTTTCCAAAATTTGAAGTTCTTCTCCTTTACTGCATGTGCTCTGATACTTCAGCCAAAACATCCAGCCTTCTTCTTTTATTTATTTTGGAAGTCAGTGTCACCCTTGGCTTTTTCATGAGTAATTTGAATCTGAGATTTATGAGAGCTCTGTTCAACCTCTTGTTCCTCTTCTTCAGTTTCCTGTTCTCCTTGTGTAATATCTCTAGCTGTAGAGTAGAGTTATCATTCATTGTATTTTTCAACTTGATCTACTCTTTCAGAACATCATTTTCATTCTTAATATTCTTGTTCAATATCTCCAATTCATACTTATCTTGCTTAAGAGCTTCCATTGGAGGTTCTTGTGGATTGATAGGTATTCCTTGAATCATTGAGGCTCTTCTTTCCAAGGATTCCACATAATCATATATTTGTTGCTGGACTGGGTCTATACCAGGAGACATTATACTAGGGCCTTCTTCAAAATGATATAGAGGAGGGTTTTGAGGATCAGGTGTTTGAAATGAGGTTTCTTCATCTTCTATATTTATGAATTTTGTCTCCTTTTTCAATGTCTTTTTCATAATACCTCGGAGTCTAGAGCTCCTTCTCAGCTTTGGTGGATTCTCATCCTCTTTATCAATATTTTTACTCACTTTCTTTTCTTTTCCTCTGGACTTAATTTGTTTTCTAATTTATGTTAACTTCTCAGAAATTAGTTCTTCATCTTTCTCCTGTGGTGGAGTGTCAAGTTTTTTTTCAATAACCATGTCAGTTTTCTTTCTTTTGTTTCTCCTAACATTTCTTTCCTTAGGTGGTGATTTTTCTTGTTCTTGAAAATGGTTTCTCACAAGAAAATTGTCCCCTATGCTCTTTAGGTGGAATTCAATCAGCATTTTTACTAAGCCATGGTGATGCAGAGTGGTTTCTAAAAATTGAACTCTCTTTTGGACATTGGAAGCCATTCTATTTAAACTATTGAGTAAAAAGAAAGGTAAATTTATCTCACCATCTTCTAGAAAATTCATTAATAACCTCATATGGTAAACATACATAGTTCCAAACCTCCCTTCACATGTTATAAATTTTTGCAAAATTAACAGCATGTTTCTCCACTTAATTTTCAAAGCAGTACTTGGAATTCCTTTCCTAAAGATTGAAACATCCATACCTGGATTTTTAAGTATCCCCTTCCAAGACTCATTATGAAATTCCTTGTTTTTGAACCACCGTTCTCCTTTCCTTGGGAGTTCTGTTGTTTCAGCAAAAGAATGACTCTGTTATTGTGAATTTGATGTCTCTAATCTCTACCTCAGCCCCATCAAAAGATCTGGAAAACGATTTGGTAATCTCCTTATGGAAGCCATCAAAATTTTCTATAAAATTAAACCATCCTGCTTGCTGTAGTAGCTCCCTAACTTGTGGATATCCCTCCAAATATTTGACTCCTACCGGTTTTGTTCTAACAATTAGACCTATTCTTCTCCTGTGCAATGTATCTTCCCCTTCAGAATTACCTTTTTGTGTTTGAAAATGGATTGGTTGCAAAGTGTGATGGAAGTGAATGAACGATGGAGGTAATCAAACTGTGGAAGAGAATGAAATGACTATGGATCTGATGGAGAGTGTATGGTGAACTTGTGGGGAAATAAGTGAATGATACGATCTTTGAGAGACGTGGCCTAATAGGTCATGTTTATGATTATGACTGTTTAGTCATTAATAAAGAGTTTAATGATGGATCGTTATGGAACGTTTGATAAGGGACATGGTCAAGATATTTGATGACAGGTGTTAATCAATTCGAATGATAGGTTTCTTAGGAAACATATAATTATACACATTGTACCTATTTCATGTTTTAAATTTTTTCTATTAAAATAATTTTTCAAAATTTACCTCAAAACTTGACCTTATTGTATGTTGTGCTTGATGTTGTTCCTTAGGTCCTCCTTTTTATGGCATGGTGGTATTTAGAACATAGTCCCATAGTCCCTTCTTGCAATCATCTTGTTTTTACTTCGTTGGAATAAGCTTGAAGAATCAGATTGGTTGTAGAATAAGATCAGCTACAGAATGTAAATAGCTACACAATGTACCTGGCTGCAGAATATGGTCTGGCTGCAGAATGTGATCTATCAAAAGAATATGAAGTATGGATGTGGATGTGGGGTGAGATGGAATATGAATATGGAATGAAATAAAATTTTATGATGGAATGGAAGTGAAAATAGAATGGAAATGGAATGAGATGAAATATGGAGTGAAATGAAATGAATTTTCATTTTGCATTTTGCAAACATGAATACTTAGTTACAAAAAAGAAAAATGAAATTATAGGATGTTAGAGAGTTATGATTTTCACCTTGTACTTTCTGCATAAGTTATGCCAATCATTGATTGGTTTTCATACTTATACTTTATTTATATATTTATTTTTTAATCAAAAGAAAGATAAAATCTAAGTTAGTGAAGAAGAAGAATTCTTCTTCACTAACTCCATATCAATGTTATCTTGAAATTTTCTGACAAAATCTTCTCTTGAAAATGGTTTATGGTATACTTTCAGCCTATCTCATATGGCCCAAGCCAATGAGTCTAAAATTTCCCTTGAAAATCCTTGAATTTCGAGTCAAACAAGAGTGCCCAGTCTCCTTCTTGAAACTTATTCTCTTTGATATACTTCTCATGCCATTTAGTCCTTTGTTGTTGGACTATGCTGGTTCTTTGGACTGCATCTTGTCTGCTTTCATCTAGTTCATTAATTTGCTCCAGTCTATGCTTCTGTGCTTTTGTCAAATCAAGTCCTAGTTGGACTGCCATCTTGAAGGTTTTGATCTGAAATTCTATGGGGAACGGGACTTGTTTCCCATAAACAAGTTCATAAGGAGTATGTCTTGTTGTGTTTCTCCATGTAGTTCTATATGCCCATAAGGCTTCAGGAAGCCTTTCTGCCCAATCTCTTCTATGTAGATGAACAATCTTTGTGAGAATTCCTTCAATCACCTTGTTGGTAGATTCAACCTGACCATTTTCTTGTGGATGGGAAAGGGTAGACTTATTGTGCTTAATTTTGTAATTTTCTACCATCTTCTACATCATATTTGATGTAAATTGAGCTCCTTGATCTGTTACAATTTCTCTTGGAACACCAAAATGAGTAAAGATATCCTCAAAAAGAAAATTGACCACAAAAAATTCATTAGTAGAAGGTAATGATTTATCCTCTACCCATTTAGTGACATAATCCGTGCATACTAGGATATACTTATTTTGTTTAGATGGAGGATTAATAGGTCCAACAAAATCCAAAGCCCATTTTTGAAAAGGTTCAATATGTACCTGAGGTTGTAATGGCATTTCATTTGAAGGAGCATGTTTCCCTACCCTTTAACAATTGTCACACCTTTTGACATATTCTCTAGCATCTTTGAAGATGGATGGCCAATAATATCGTAAATGAAGGATTTTATAGGCTTTCCTCTTGTCAGAAAAATTTCCACCACAGGGTTCATCATGACATGCCTTAATAATTTCAGGCATTTTATCTTCTCGAACACATCTTCTGATAATAATATTTGGACCTGTCTTGTAAAATTAATTAGTAATCCATGAAAAATTTTCACTTGTTTGAATGATTTTTCTTTTATCTATAGCATTCACATTTGAAGGTAATTTCCCTAAAACTAAGTAATTGGCAATATCTACAAACCAAGGAGTTTGAGTAGTTATTGCAAAAAGATATTCATCAGGAAATTTATCTTCAACTGGAGTGTTGTCTTTGATATTTTGGAATCTAGATAGGAAATCAGCAACTGTATTTTGTTTTCCATGCCTATCTAGAATAGTAATGTTAAATTATTGTAGGAGCAATAACCATCTTATAACTCTGCTATTAGTAACATATTTATTCATTAAATACCTAATTGCAGAGTGATCTGTGTAAACAAAGGTTTCATAGTCTGTTATGTAATGTCTGAATTTATTGATAGCATGAACAACGGCTACGAATTATTTTTCAGTTACAGTATAATTCAACTATGGAGGAGTCAAATTTTTACTTTTATAGAATATGGCATAAGGGATTAGGTCTTTTTGTCCTAAAACAGCTCCTAGAGCTGTGTTTGAAGCATCTGTTGATATATGAAAAGCTAATTTCCAGTTAGGCCCTCTTAAGATGGGTGCTTCAGAGATTTTTTCTTTTAGGGTTTCAAATGCTAACTGGCAGTCAAAATTCCATTTGAATTCACAATATTTGGTGAGTAATTTGAAGAGTGTGGATGCTATCTTGGTAAATCCTAGAAAAAAACTAATATCTTTCTGGAAACTTGGAACTAATAGTCTGGAGATGACTTCAACTTTTGATTCATCTACTGTTGTGTAACCAACTCCAAAAATAGAAGAAAGATATATCAATGCCTTAGAAATAAGCCACTTCGAGGCGGAAACCTCCAATACATTACATGAATGAACAATTCTTGGATGATACAATTTACAAAACCTCCTTTCTATATATAGGAGCCCATGGGGCCATAATGTAATCCTAGTGGGCCACAATGTAATCCTAGCCGACCTAACAATAATAATTTAAGGGCACAATAATAACAAAATGGGGGTTACAAGGGTACAATAATAACAATAGGGGGGTTACACTAACAACAATAAGGGACTATACTAGTAATATAGGGACCTAACATGCCCCTCTCCTTCAAAAAAGTGTTGTCCTCAACGCTTGAGTAGCTCAGGGTGCTTCTGTATAAAATTCTCATCCTCCCATGTAGAATCTTCAGTGGGTAAGTTCTTCCACTTGATGAGATACTCTGAAATTGATCGATTCCGTAGTTGTCGAGTTCTTGTTTACATGACCGCTTCTGGTTCCAATATGATTTTTCCTTCCTCATCAAGTTCTGGCAATATTGTTTGAACTGGAAGATTTTCTCCTATAACCTTCTTTAAGCATGAAACATGGAAAACTGGATGTACTCGCGAAGAAGAAGGAAGCTCCAATTTGTATGCCATAGTACCAATCTTTTGCAACACCTTGTAAGGACCATAGTACTTTGGTGATAATTTATTATCCTTCCTAGCTTGCTTGAGGGACATTTGTTTGTATGGTTGTAGCCGTAAAAATACCCAATCTCCTACATCAAAACTTCTCTCGCTGCGATGTTGATCTGCCTGTTGTTTCATTCGATTTTGTGCCAAATTCAGGTTATCCTTTAAGAGTTGGAGAACTTCTTGCCGATGCTCGATGTGATCTTCCACTGCTTGAACCTTCAAATTTTCCCTTAAATATGATGTGATGGATGGTGGATGATATCCATAAAGTGCCATAAATGGGGTCATTTTTGCTGCAGTATGGAAGGAAGTGTTATACCACCATTCAACAAGAAGTAACCACTTAACCCATTGTGTTTGTTTATCAGATACAAAACAACGAAGATATCATTCCAAAAATTTATTTACTATCTCAGTTTGACCATCAGATTGAGGATGATAAGATGAGCTATGAGCTAATTGAGTACCAAAACAAGAAAATAACTCCGTCCAAAAATTTCCAGTAAAAATGGGATCTTTGTCACTCACAATAACCCTTGGGCTTCCATGTAGCTTTTGAATTCTATCCATAAATGTAGTAGCAACTATACTTGATTTAAATGGATGAGATAATGCACAAAAGTGTGCATACCTGGTAAGTCTATCAACTACCACCATGATGAAATTCTTTTCTTCGGACTTAGGTAAACCTGTGATAAAATCCATTGAAATATCCTCCCAACATTCACTTGGAATGGATAAAGGTTGTAGAAGTCCCGGGGTCTTAATTGTCTCAAATTTATTCTGCTGGAAAACCAAACATTCCATCACAAAATTTTTAATATCAGATTTAAGGCCATCCCAAAAAAATTCTTTCTTCACCCTGTAGTAAGTTTTTAAAAATCCCGAGTGTCGTCCTAAAGGAGAAGTGTGAAATTCTAGAAGAATATTTTGTTTTAGTTGGGAATTATTACAAAGATATAAGCGATATTTGTACCATAAGGAATCATTTTTCCAACTAAATGTGTCATATGTACTAGGATCTTGCTGCAAATTTTGAATGAGTGTCCATACATCTTTGTCCTTCTTCCATTCATATCTTGCTTCGGTTATCCAATCTGGTTGGATAATAGAAATGGCACAAAGGAATGCTTCCACCTCTTCATTCTTTCTTGAGAGTGCATCTGCAACAACATTAAGCTTTCCTTTTTTGTGAATTATTTCAAAGTCATAACCCAATATCTTTCTGACCCATTTTTGCTGCTCTTCTGAAGATAGTCTTTGTCCCAAAAAGTGTTTAAGACTATCATGATCAGTTTTTACCTTGAAGTGTCTTCCCATTAGGTAAGTTCGCCATTTATTTAGTGCATGCAGTATTGGTAACATTTCTTCTCATAAATAGGTTTCTGTAAATACTTTCCTTTGATTGGATGACTTTTAAAAGAAATGGGTCTTCCTTCCTGCATTAAAACAACACCAATTCCATTTCCTGAGGCATCACATTCCACAATAAAGGTTTTTGTGAAGTCTAGTGTAGCTAAGACCTGTGCTAGGCACATTGCCTCTTTAAGATGTTCAAAGGCCTTAGTTGCTTCAGGAGTCCATGAAAATGCATCTTTATTCAATAATTTTGTTAGAGGTGCTACTATTCTCCAATAATTCTTAACAAACTTGCGATAATACCCTGTTAACCCGAGAAATCCTAGCAACTACTTTATGGTTGTGGGGACTTTCCATTCCTTAATGGCTTTAATTTTGTTAGGGTCTACTTTAACACCCTCGTGAGATACAATATGACCCAGATATTCAACCTCTTGTACTCCAAAGAAACATTTGGATTTTTTTGCATTTAATTGTTTCTCCTGCAATAGTTTGAGCACCCTGTCAACATGTTCAACATGATCCTTCCATGTTGAGCACAAATTTTCTAAGGAAGTGTTTGAAAATGGAATTCATCAACCCTTGAAATGTAGAAGGTGCATTGGTAAGGCCAAAAGGCATGACCAAAAATTCATAATGAACCTCATGAGTTCGAAATGCTGTTTTTGGAATATCTTCAGTCTTCATTCTAATTTGATGATATCCTGAACGAAGATCCAACTTGGTAAAATAAATTGCTCCATGTAATTCATCCAATAATTCATCGATCACAGGAATGGGAAATTTATCTTTAATGGTGAGCTTATTGAGCTCCCTATAATCTGGACACATTCGCCATGATCCATCCTTCTTGTGTACCAATACTACGGGAGTAGAGAAAGAACTTTGACTAGGTTGAATTATACCCGCCTCTAACATTTCTGCAATCATACGTTCAATTTCGCTCTTTTGGAAGTAAGGATATCTATAAGGCCTGATGTTTGGAGGAACACTTCCTGGAATCATATGAATAGCATGATCATGATCACGAATAGGTGGGAGTCCTTTGGGAGTTTCAAACACCTTGGAATGATTGTCCAAGACTTGTTGGAGATCTGCAGAAATAGATGATTTTGATGTTGGAACTTCTAGTGAGAATAATTGTGCAATTACGCCTCGCTGTTCTTTCTTTAGAAGCTTTGTCATGACATTAGATCTTATTATCCTTCCTGGCTTCCCCGCAATACCCCGTAATTCGACTTCCTTTCCTTCTGAAAAAAATTTCAAGAAAAGTTCTTGAAAATTAAAAGCTACCGTCCCCAAAGATTGTAACTATTGTACTCCTAGTACAACATCAGCACCTCCCATAGGAATGGAAAGCATTGGACTAGTCAATACATATTCCCCCATGGTTAGCTTGATATTATGGCATTTTCCAGAGCAATTTATAGTTCCTCCATTTGCAACCATCACTTGACATTCTGGTGCTGGGTATAGGAAGCAATTTAATTCCTTGGCTACCTTATAATGAATAAAATTATGGGTGCTACCTGAATCAATCAACACTATTACCCTTTTCTTCTTTATATGTCCTTCTATCTTGAGTGTTTGAGGAGTGGTAATTCCTGCCAGTGCATTACACGATATGGTCGGATTCATTTCTTCCTCTTCTAGGGGTGGTTCCTGGTGTATATCCTCTTCTTGGTCATTTTCTTCTTCTTCTTCACAATCTATGTAAAATAATTTCTTCTCAGCACACTTATGACCTTTAGTGTATTTGCTATCACAATTGTAGCAAAGCCCTTTCGCTCTTTTTTCTTCCAATTGTTGTGGTGTCAACCTTGTAGGTTGTGGAAATCTAGGCGTAGCAACACTTCCTTCTTTATAGAATTGAGTGGTAGGCTTCCTTGTCTCCATAATTTTACATTCAACTTTTCTTGCCAACCTGAATGCCTTCTCCAATGAATTAGGTTCCAAAACGCGAACTTCATGTTGGATGTTATCCTTTAAAGTGCCTATGAAGAGATCAATCCTGTGTTCCTCTGGAATATCAGTTACCCTTATATTCAATTTTTGGAAGTCCTCAATGTGCTGCCCCACTAAACCCTTTTGTTTGAGATTGATCAATTGGCTAAAGAAGGTGTTGCTCTTTGTATCCTCATAATGTGCTATCATTTCCTCCGTAAAAATTGACCAAGTGACAATTTTTTTACGGGAGCAAAGCTATCGATACCATACAAATGTATTTTTTTCTAAATGTAAAGTTGCAATGCGTACCTTTTGTGTGTTTTGCACGTTATGGAGATCAAAATATTGCTCCATCTGTAGTATCCATGTTATAGGATCCTGTCCATCAAACTTCCTCATATCCATTTTTGGAATATGGTGGTTCTTCCTGACAACATTAGAGTTTATGAAATCATGATTAACATTTATTTTTTTCTCATCATGAGGTTCTTCTACTATCTTTTCACCATTAGGAAACATTACTTGTATCAACTTTGTCAAACCTTCCATGTTTGCTTTTAGAAAATTCTTCATGTTTTCCATTTTCTCATCGATCCTAGCTTCCATGTCATCCATATTAGATTCCATGCCAGCCTCCATGCCATTTATCTTAGATTCCATGCCATCTATCTTAGATTCCACGCTTTTCTTCAAACCATCCATGTCATTTTTTGTTGCTCTTTGCGAGAGCGAAATTTGTTGCACTTGCTCTTGTAATTTTTATATGTCATGTTTCCATTCTTCATCTTCATGAGTCATAGTAGAGCTTTCCAAAGGCTTAATGGGTGTTGAATTCTTTTTTGGGGCCATTTTAGAATCCAATACTGATATCTATTCTACAATATGCCCTTGCAATCAATTCAACTTGATTCGTCAAACAAGACTTATGCAATTCGGAAAACAAATACACACCTTTTACTTGCTTTTGAGGAGCTTGATATTGAAATTGAATTATCTCTATAATTGTGAAACCTCAATATGTGAAATTCAGCCTTATAGTAGCCCTCTGAAGCTTCTTTCCAATTCCATAGCTCTGATATGATTTGGATTCTTCAAGACAAAGTTATGTCCAATATCCCACAATGACCCAATTTTGGACTGGTTCAGTAGAGCGAACTTGTACGACTTTCCACGTGTCACTGTTTCATCCTTTGGCTCTAAAAATGATAGCGAAGAAACTACATTCTGTGTAATTGTGACCAATTTTTACGGCACTACAATCCAATTCTCAGAGAGATATTTATGAAGATTTTCCCACGATCACCTCTTTCAGATGAAATTTAGGAGCCTGAAAAATCACTACCTTCCACAGCTCATATCTCCAAAAATATTGCGAACCAAGCTCTGAAATTTTTTGACATTGTTCCTCAGGATTTCTGCTTCGCACCATAAAAATTTCAACTTCTAAAACTTCGTAGAAAACAAGTTATAACGCAAATTCCACGATGAACTGTTTAGGAGCCTGAAAAAAGGCCTAACTTCCACATATCATATCTCCACAAATATTGCAAACCAAGCTCTAAAATGTTTTGAAGATGTTCCTTAGGATTTCGGGTTCACACCCTAAAACTTTCAGCTTCTGAAACTTCGTAGAAAAAAAATTATAGGGAAAATTCCACAATGACCTGTTTGGAGCAGCGAAACCCTAAAATCCAAAGCTCTGATACCAAATGTTGTGTAACCAACTCCAAAAATATAAGAAAGAGATATCAACGCCTTAGATATAATCCACTTCGAGGGGGAAACCTCAAATACATTACATGAATGAACAATTCTTGGATGATACAATTTACAAACCTCCTTTCTATATATAGGAGTCCATGGGGCCATAATGTAATCCTAGTGGGCCACAATGTAATCCTAGCTAACCTAACAATAATAATTTAAGGGCACAATAATAAAAAAATGGGGGTTACAAGGGTACAATAATAACAATAAAGGGGTTAAAATAACAACAATAAGGGACTATACTAATGATATAGGCACATAACATCTACTCTAATTCCATCTCTCGAAATATGATGTCCTAAAAGAATCCCATTAGTAAACATCATGAAACATTTCTCATGACTTAGTAAAAGGTTTGCTTCTTTACACCTTTTTAAAACTTTTTCCAAGTTTTCTAAAGCTTCTTCAAATGAATTACCATATATTGTAAAGTCATCCATGTATACTTCTATACAATCATGTATTAGATCATAAAAGATTCCTAGTACTGCCCTTTGGAATGTTGCAGGTGCATTGCATAATCCAAAAGGTAGTACTCGGTAGGCATAAGTTCCCCAAGGATAGGTGAATTTGGTTTTATCCTTATCTTCAGGTGCAACATGGATTTGATTATAATCATTGAAACCATCTAGGAATGAAGAAATACTTTTTGCTTTCTAATGTATATAACACTTGATCTATAAAAGGTAAAGGAAAATGATCTTTAAGAGTAGCTTTATTCAATTTTCGATAATCAATGCATACCCTCCATTTACCATTTTTCTTGGGTACAATCACCAAAGGAGAAACCAACTGACTATCTGAAATAGGATAGCTAAAGTTGACATTCAGCAATTTCTGCAACTCTTCTTTGAAAATCTCCCTAATATTTGGATTCATCCTTCTCTGAGGTTGTCTGATAGGTTTACAATTTTCCTCTATGTAGATGTGATGAGTGAAAGTATTAGGACTAATCCCTTTCATGTCAGTGTATTCCCATGCATATGCAGATGAATATTTCTGTAATGTTTTGACTAGCTCTTCTTGTTGTAATTTTTCTAGGTTTGTTTATGTTCAAGGTTTTTCCAAGAAATATTTCAATTATAGAGATGCCAAATTCTTCCATAGAGTAAAGAGACATTTGCCTAGATGACAAAAATTCAATATTAGATCTTTCTTGGAATTGATCATTTTCATATTCTGGAGATGATTCAAAATTTTCTAAGGTATTCAAGATCTGACTGTCTTCACTAATATTTGAAATAGTGAAGAGAGGCTGTATATATTCTTCATCGTTAATCCATTGTTTGTCATATATCTCTATCATTGTTCTTGCTAGAGGATACAAAGTGAATTTATTAGTTGAATTACCATAAGAGATGTAGCCAACCAGGGTCTTCCTAGTATAAGAGGATGTCCTCCTAGGTCATTTTTAGGAGTTAAAATCATAAAGTCAACAAGATACTCCCAAGAATCTAAGGACACTGAAATATCTTCTAACACACCATCTGGTTTGATTACAGACCTATAACTAACTAAAGTAATGTGGGTGTGTAAAGAAGACTAGGAAGCTTACGTTGTTCCATAGTTTTCTTACTCATAATGTTTATTGCTGCTCCTAAATAAATTAATGTGTTTGGAATTTAAATTCCATTGATATGTGTTTTGACAACTGGACTTTCGGGATCTAGATATTTCGGAATGGAAATATTTCCCATCATTATGTCTGCTATTTTTCCTACCAGTTGAATTTTATTTATTTCTTTTACTTTTCTTCCTGGTTTCTTCATACTCAACTCCTTTATTGTTTTAGCTAAGATTGGGATTTCCTTGATGGCTTGTAGTAATGGAATTTTAATACAAGCATTTCTTAATTCATCTAGGAAATCATAATTAGGCAACATAATATGTTTCTCTACACCTATATCAATTTGTAATCTTTCAGGAAAAGGAGGTGTAGAAGTAGATGTTGATGGTTGCTCTAACATAGGAGTTGAATTCATTGGTTCTTTCTATTTTTCTTTTTCAATGTTTTGGTTTTGAAGAGATGTGCTCTCTTCAAAAATTTTATTAACTTGTAGAGAATCTTCCTCAGAATTGTCTTGTTCTTGTATTACCACAGAAGGTTTCTTCTTTTCAAGTATCCTTCCAGATCTAAGTTGGAAATCATTAAGATCTAGAGGAGTAATTAAATAATTTGGAAATTGCTGCCTTCTATCATATAGGTATTCTGAGGGTTTTTATTTTTGGGGTTTGGTATTGGCTGGGTAGGTAACTGATATGGTTTCTGAGGGAATGGTAGTGGAAGTGGTGGATTTTTATTTTGAGATTGAGGTTGTGGATTTTGTTGAGGATTTTGTTGGGGAGGATAATTTTGATAAGATGGATAGTATGGATAATATGGTGGATTCTGATAAAACTGGGAGAACCTTCCATAAGGATTTTGCATCCCTTGAGCCCAAGGTTGAGATTGATTTTGAGATTGAGGCCAAGGTTGCTTCCAAGAATTCCAATTTGGTGGGGGCTGATTATACATTTGGTTATTAAACCCTTGAGTTTGAGGCCCCTACCAAGGTCTTCTAGAGACAAAAAAAAGAGAATCTATAGGATTTGTAGCTTTTTCCTCATGAAAGACAGCCTTAAGACTGGGAATTGAAGGACAACCCTTGGTCTCATGGTTCTTTGAACAAATCACACAAGTTTCTATTACTTTTGCATCAAGAGGACATTCTCTTAAGGCATGCTTCTTTCTGCACTTGGGACAGAAGATTGCTAAGGCATCAGTCTCAGCCTTCTGCTTGTTTTGTAACTTAAGGGTGTCTATTTGCTCACTAAGAGTCCTTAGAATGTCAGTTTTAAACTCATCAAGCATGTTTCCAATTTCTTCCCTACTTACTATTCCAGTTGCATATTTGTTTGCCCTTGCAAGAGTAGGGTCCCTTGGTCCTTTCAAAATTTTTGATTTTCCTATTGAGAGATTAATACATAATTCTGCTATATTAGCTAATGGAAGTTGAGATATGTCTCCTTTCTTGATTATGTTAAGGATATCTATCCATTCATCTCTAATTGTTTTCAATAAAAGAGATTTTAGAGTTTCTTGGTCTAGATTCTCCATCTTTTCTCTCTTGATGTGATAGTTGAATCTTTCCAGTAAATATTCCAAATTTTCATCCTCCCTTTGCATCATTTTAAGCACTTCCTCCTTATGGTTAATAGGTATACAATAGTCCAAATACCTTTCTAGAAATGCTCTTCTCATATCACTCCATGACTCAATCGACCTAGTGATTAGACTCATGAACCATTTTAAGGTTGCTACCTTCAATGTTGAAGGAAATAATTTGAGTTTTTGAGCATCTTGTATATAGTCATAAGTTCTGCACAAAACTTCAAATTCAAATAAAAATGTCTCAGGGTCTTCACTTTTCAGCCCATTAAATTTTGGAAGAGCAGAAGGTGAGATTTTTTTCATGGCAGCATTTGTCTCTTCATATAATATAGGGAATCCAAAGGAAATTTCAACTCCCCTTCTACCTCTTCCTGTACCTTCTCCTACTACATTTCCTCTACCTCCTTTTGCATTTCCCCTACCTCTTCCTCTATCTCCTCCTCTACATCTACCTCCTCCAAATAGTAATTTTTCTCCATTGAAGGTTTCTCCTTCTCCTCCTTCTCCTTTTCCTGCCATGATAGATTCTTCAGAACCGATATATGGTTTAGCCTGAAGGGATAATTGTTCTTCTAGTTCTTCTATCAATGGTATGTTGAAGAAAGTTTCTTCCTCTTCCTCTTCACTAGGGATTTCTAGCTCTTCAACTGGAATATATTCCCCTGTAGAAGTGAAAAAGGTTATTCCCTCTGTTGGAGTTCTAGGATGTTCTTCTTCCAAGACTGCCTCAATTGATGAAGTGGGAGAACCTCCTAACTGAATATCTAATATTAAAACTTTAGGAATCCTATGACTAGTATAGTATGGGATATGAGTTTGAGAGGGAGGTGTACTACTTCTTGTCCTAGGTGGAGTGAGTGGTGTTTTAGGGATTAAGCTTCTGCCTCTTATAACCTTGCCCCTAGAATATCTTTCTCTACGCATATCATTGTTTTTGGGATGTAAGAAATAAGGTTACCTAGTTACATTTCCCCGGCAACTGCGCCAAAATGTTTAGTTAATTTAGTGTTCCTAAATTTCTTCCATTAATTATCAACCAGGGCTAGTAAACTGATGAAGTGTGGTGCACTATATATTATTAGGTGACCCTTCTCTTAGTTTTTTGTTTGTGTTTTTCTGGAAGACAAGGATGAGATCCTATCTTCAGTCTCTTGGAGCAGATGTATGGGCCATAATTGAAGGAGGTTATCAATATCCAGCACCAGTTCCAACAGATGCAGTAGAAAGAAAGAAATATGAAACCAATGCAAAGGCGGTCAATGCATTATTGGGAATTCTGACTGAATCAGAAATTGTCAAAGTCATGCATTTGAATATAAAAAAGGAGATATGGGACAAAATCATTCTAAGATATGAAGGTGATACCAAGGTAAAAAGTGCTAAACTCCAAACTCTCAGAATTCAATATGAAAATCTCATAATGCATAATGAGGAAAGCATTGCCAGTTTCTTCTTACCTCTAGATGATATTGTAAATCGCATGAGAAATCTGGGTGAAACCATAACTGACACTACTCTGGTAGAAAAGGTTTTAAGATCTCTAACTTCCAAATTCGAGTCAAAAGTGTTTGCCATTGAAGAGAAGTAGGATCTACAAACTCTTACTATTGTTCAACTACATGGTATTTTGACTGCTTGTGAAATGAGAAAAGGAGTTCCATCTGAAGTCAAAGAAGTTGTCTTTAGAGCTGCTACAAAAGGAAAGGAAGTAGAAGAACAAGAAGGATCAGGGTATGTTTCAGAAGAAGATGAGATAAATTTTGTAAAGAAGCTACAACTTGGCACTGGAAGATTCAGAGGTAAGCTTCCTTTTAAATGTTTTTCTCATGGAAGAGTTGGTCATTATGCTACTAAATGTCCCCATAAAGATAGTCATGAAAAGGGAAAAGAAGTGACTAGAGGAAATAAGAAATAGTTTATCAATAGAAAAAACTATTATACTCATGAAGATAGTGATGGTTTATCAAATAGTGAAGAAGGAGAATCTGATCAAGATATTAGACTTCTTATGGCTTTTTAAAAGGACTCTAGTGATACCTTTATGGATGCATTAGAAGAAAAGGAATTTCTTGAAGAAATAAATCATCTCAAAATATGTTTGGAAGAAAACAAAATTGCTATAGATACTCTAAAAAATCAGCTTATGGAAAAAGAGAAGCAAAATGAGAAATTAGAATGTGAAATAGTAAGTCTAAGAAAGGAAATTGAGAAAGTGAAAACTTTAAATCTTAGATTTGCTAAAGGATCTGAAACCTTAGATGAAATTATCAAGGTACAACGCTCTCCTCTTATAAAAACAGGTCTTGGTTATATTGGAGAGACATCTCAGTCTTCAGCATCAAGCTATATAAATGTAGCTAAAGTGAGCCTACAACATTATGTCACTCAGAAAGAGAACAAATAAACTTCAGAGGTAAAGCATGACCGCTTTAATACAAAGAAAAATAACAGAAATATCAATCAGAGAAAGACCAATCAGCAGGTAAACACAAATAGAAGGTTTCATGATCGCAAAAATTTCTTCTTTAATGGGCAATGTTTCTCATGTCATAATTTGGTCATAAAGTTGTTCAATGTGTTGCATACAAAACCATCATGACCAGAGAACCAAGAAAGAAAAAAAACGAGACTGGAATAAAGAAGAATACTTATAACAACTTTTCTCCTCTTCAAAATGAAATTGAATGTGCTTATTGCAATAAATTTGGTCATGAAGAATCTGAATGCAGGAGCAAACTTCAGCCAAAAGAGCATATACCTTCAAATTCCAAGGTAAGGAGAAAGAAGGATTTACAGGTTGAGAACTGTGGCATAGCCTTATTTGCAAAAGGGGAAGAAAATCAATGGTACATTGATAGCGGATGCTCCAAGCACATGACAGGAGATAGAAATAAATTCTTTGCATTGTTATGTATGTGGATGGATTAAAACATAACCTATTGAGTGTGAGTCAAATGTGTGATCAAGGAAATGAATTTGTCTTTAGTTCCAAAGAATGTGTGGTACGTGAAATTGACACAGGAAAAAAAGTAATCAAAGGAACTAGAACACCAAGAAATATGTATGTACTGAAAGGTTGCAAAGAACAATGTTACTTCGGTAAATCTTCAGAAAATTGGTTATGGCACAGAAGATTGCGACATTTGAGTTTTTCTCAAATCAACAAATCTAGCAGACTCAAAGTAGTTCATGATCTTCCCCGTATCACTCTGCCTAAAAGTACCATATGCAAATTTTACCAATTTGGTAAGCAAACCAGAGTACAATTCAATGCCAAAGAAGGATCATCAAGTAAGCCTCTTGAACTCATACATACTGATTTATGTGGACCTATGAGGAAAAAGTCACCCCGTGGAGAAAAATACTATATTCTGTTTATTGATGACTTCTCTAGAATGTGTTGGATTGGTTTACTAAAACACAAAGATGAAGCATTTGAAAATTTTCAGATCTTTAAAGCCCAGGTTGAAAATGAATTAGATTTGAAAATAAAATTTCTTAGATCTGACCGAGGAGGGGAATATATATCAGATGAATTATTTGATTTCTGTGAACAACATGATATAAAAAGACAGTTTTCTGTAGCTGGAACCCCACAACAAAATGGTGTGGTAGAAATAATGAATAGAACAATTCAAAAAATGGCTCGTGTTATGCTTGATGATTCTGGAACACTTGATACCTTTTGGGGAGGAGAAGCACATACCGTAGTAAATATTCTTAACAAGGCTCATGTTCATGTGAACAATGATAAAACTCCTTATGAGCTCTGGTATGGTAATCTTCCAACTGTAAAGCATTTTAGAGTTTTTGGAAGCAAATGTTTTATTAAGAACAATGATGAAAAACTTGGTAAGTTTGAACCTAGAGAAGATGAAGGAATATTTCTTGGCTATTCTTCTAGAATTAAAGCATATAAATGTTACAATAAAAGACTTCGAAAGATTGTTGAATGCATTGATGTTGTAATTGATGAGTCTCTCTCAGCTCCTAAAAGGGAAATACCAATAACAAATGAAGATGATGGTGATGTATATCTTCTTGCATCAATTAGCAACAATATAGAAGGTGAACCCAATGAAGCACCAAAAGAAGATCTATCTGAAAAGGCTCCATCCAAGTATGTTCAAAAGAATAATCCAGAATCTCAAATTTTTGGAGAAAATGGATTAGGTGTCCAAATAATAAGGACTCTTGTAGGATCTCCTAGTTATCTGGCATTTCTATCCACTATTGAACCACAGAATGTCAATTAAGCTAGCAAAGATGAATGTTGGATTCAAGCCATGAATGAAGAACTTGATCAGATTGAAAAGAATCATACTTGGGAATTGGTTCTAAGACCTCATGATAAAAATGTTATTGGAACAAAATGGATATTCAAAAACAAGTTAAATGAAAATGGAGATGTTATTAGAAACAAAGCTAGACTTGTTTGTAAAGGGTATGCTCAACAAGAAGTTATAGACTTTGAAGAAACATTTGCTCCTATAGCTAGACTTGAAGCCATAAGAATTTTTCTTGCCTTTTCAAGCTTTCAACAATTCAAAGTTTATCAAATGGATGTTAAATCTGCTTTCCTCAATGGTGATCTAGAAGAAGAAGTTTATATAGAACAACCAGAAGGATTCATTTTGGGAAATGATGAAAACTTATTTGCAAACTTAAAAAGGATTTATATGGTCTCAAATAAGCTCCAAGAGCATGGTACTATCGTCTTGACAAATATCTTCATCAACAAGGTTTTTCAAAGGGATCTGCTGATAGTAACTTATACACAAAAATTGAAAATGATAAACTATTGATTGTAGTTATATATGTTGATGACATCATTTTTAGGAGTAATGAAGAGTCCATGAGTCAGAAATTTTCTTCTGTTATGCAACAAGAATTTGAAATGTCTTTACTTGGGGAACTAACATTTTTTCTTGGCTTACAAGTGCAACAAGCAACAGATGGCATATTTTTATCACAAGAAAAATATCTTAAGAAAATTCTGAAGAAGTATGGGATGGAAGACTGCAAACCTGTAAGTACACCAATGGTAACTGGGTGTAACCTCAGTTCTCATGATGATTCTCCCACGGTAAATCAACTAGAATATAGATCCATGATTGGAAGTCTTCTTTATCCAACCGGGACAAGACCAGACATTATGCATGTAGTTGGGATTGTTGGACGATTCCAAGCTAATCCAAAAGAGTCACACCTTTAGGCTGTACAAAGAATATTCAAATATCTACAAGGGACTCAAGACTTTGGTCTATGGTACCCAAAGAATGCTGATCTCACTCGTCATGCTTACACAGATTCGGATTGGGCTGGAAATGTTGATGATTGAAAAAGAATGAGCGGTGGTGAATTCTATATGGGGCCCCGATTGGTATCTTCGTTCAGCAAGAAACAAAGCTCTATTGCCTTATCTATAGCAGAAGCAGAATATGTGGCTACCACATCATGTTGCACACACCTAATTTGGATGATGCAGACTTTACAAGACATTCAAATCAAATGTTCACCTCCCATCTCCATTCTGTGTGATAATACAAGTGCAATTAGTATCTCAAAGAATCCTATTATGCATTCCAAGACCAAGCACATTCCTATAAAGTATCACTTCCTACGTGAACAAGTGCTTGAACAAAAGGTTAAATTGGAGTATGTTCCCTCCAAAGAACAAGTTGCTGATATATTTACTAAACCTCTACCCTGGGAAGAATTCGAATATCTCAGACAGAAGCTGGGAGTTGTCTCTGCCTCTCTGATCAAATCTGCTTAATTTCAGAAGATTAAATTCAATACGTGGGTTCCATAATGTAAAATCGCGTATATACGCGAGTTCCTGTGCATAAAACCGTGTATAGGTTTTGCTGACGGAAATTGTTTGAGTCAACGTTTCAGAACAATTGTGACACTATTGGGTAATCTCTGTTGTTGTTACAATATTCATCTTTCTATATATTCTCTAATATTTATCTCCTTTATGAATATGCTTTGATGATTTGGTTGTTGAAGGTGTTCAAGATGCACAAACTAAGGGGGAGCACTTGTCTTGTGGAAAAAGATGCATTGTTGGCATTCTGATTGGTTGCTGTGTTATGATCTCATGTTTGAGATTCTTTGGTTTTGGTCATAAATATTTATATCTGTAATTTGATGAAAAGGTCATGTTGAGACCTATGATGTAAAATTGTTATATTCAGTCATGTAAGGACTTGTTCAAAATTTGTAAACCCACTTGGTTGGGAAGTTGAGTCAAATATGTAATTTCACTTGGTTGGATCATTGATGTAAGTAAGTATGAGTCCTTGGTGATAGGAAAGGTTATACTCAGTTGAGTTATAGATTCATGTACTTCATTGAAAAATATGTCTTAAGATTCAGCATGAACTCTGGGGGAGCATGGTAATTTCAATGCACATCAGATCTACAGAGCTCTTTTTTCTACAAGTAAAACCTTGTTTTGGTCTGCCCTTTGCCCTTGATTTCAAAGGGGGAGAGTATTTTGGTGTTTGAATAATGGTTATGATTATTGTATTTATTTTTTGTGGTCATCAAACACCATGATGGTTTCCATCAAGTCCAAAGGGGGAGATTGTTGGCAATATGATGAAATATGTTGTCCTTGATGGCAACCTACTTGATGAGTTGCCTCTTGATTGCAACACAACCTACTTGATGAATTTTTCCTTGATGGAAACCTACTTCATGAGTTTCCTCTTGATTGCAACCTATTTGGTAAAGATGTAAAAATGATGTTTCTACAGGTCAGTTCAGATGTGCCAGAGAAAGGAATTCCAGAAAGTGCTAGAAAAATGAAATAGGAAATATTTCTCAATGTATACAGAGGTTTTATGAAGGGAACCCACATATGCATGCAATGTATATGCTACTTTTGTGAAGGAAAAAAGCGTATACATTTGGAATTAGTATATACATAGTTTTTATGAAGAAAATTTGTGTATACACGTGGATACAAATTCTCTAAGTCGCGTATGCCTTTTGCGCTCTAAATTTATGATAACAAGGGGCACACTAGTATATTTTGCCCAATTTCCGATGGCCACTTCGTCGCTATTCCGACACATAGCCATCGCAATACCGACATTTTGAGGCCTGGAAAAACGTGGTTAGCCATTACGTCGCAATTCCGACACTTCAATCAAGTGTCGGAAGAGCGACACTTTTTTTGACATTTCCAAGCCATCGTCACTCTTCCAACGTTATCCAGAACGTCGCTCTTTCGACAAAAAAAAAACGTCAGACTTCCGACGTTATACCTTCCAACATTTAAAGCGTCAGTCTTCCGATGATTAGTTAAAGCGTCGCTATTCAGACATTAGTTAAATCATTGGTCGATTTCATCACAAGACCGACGGTTTGGAGGTTTTCGTCACAAGACCAACGCTTGCGTATATTTCATCGCAAGACCGATGCTTACGAAAATTTTGTCACAAGACCGATGGTTCAGAGGTTTTTGTCGCAAGACTAACGGTTCGAAGGTTTTTGTCACAATACCGGCGCTTATGGATATTTCGTTGCAAGACCGATGGTTCGGAGGTGTTCATTGCAAGACCGACAGTTTGGAGAGATTCGTCGCACGACCGACGGTTGGACACTCCATCGTTGTTCTGATGTTAGAGGCATCGGTATTCCGACGGAAATAAAATATTTAATAAAAAAAAAAGAATGTCATATTTAATGTTTTTTAATTTGTAGTGTTCTTGATTTTTCTAATTCCCCCTTAGAATATGGTTAGTTTTGATGACAAATGGATGATTTGACAAGTATATAGAAATTTGGTAGTCTTTGGTATATGATACAACTTACAAGCATATCATTTTTATACTAACTATCGTGTCTAGCAAATAATCCATTCAACTTCGCTAAGTTTTAGCTTCTGGATTAGAAATGCTTATATCAAACCAGCAAGTTATTTGGGTCTAAACCGGACAGACATTTTCAAGGAAAGATGTAGACAATATTGATCTCAAACAATAAAAAAACATATGTGACACAATAAACAAACAAGCTCCTTTTGATCTGCATCACCAGTACTGATATCACATGTTGCTTTCGTTCCTGGTTGCTTCTGGAAATCTTGCATTCCTTTCAAAGCTTCAAATCCAGGCTCTTTTTTATTAGAGACTTCTTCCTCTTCTTTTATTTCTGTTGTTTCCGACCACTTTTGTTCCACATAAGACTTTATTTGTTCAGTTTTAGGCTGAATCAGATGTGGTTGATCTTCTTGTGTTGTACTCGCTAAATTTGTTGTGGATACATCTTCTACATTTTGAGAATTATCTAGAACAAGTAGATTTAACTGCAGATACTCCTTTTGACCTTTGTCACCAGCGCTAATATCAAATGAATATTTATCTTGAGTTAAATTCCTGGCATCAATCTGCACATCAACTACATTGTTAGCATGCTTGGTACCATGTTCACCACTCTGAACAATCTGCCCAGTTACATTTGCATAATTAATTGAATTTTTTACCTCTAAGCTTGCCAAACTACTATTTAAAGCATGCACAACCAGACCAGACTGCAAATACCTGATTTGAAACATCTATCTCCATGCAAACTTATTTTTCTATATGATCAATATTATTTTTTTTCTAATTTCAACTATTAAAAAATCCTCTATCAATACCTTAGCAGTATGATTATTTTCCAATTCATGGGTTGTCCCTATATCCTCAATCTCTGTACTAACAGGTGTTGACTGTACAACTGTGGCATTTTTTTTAACCTCTTCTTGAGGTTGGGACTGTAAACTGGGAACATGAGATTTTACTTATGAATCCACTAATGAATGGCAATTGTTCATCTCTATAGCAGCTCCAAAATCATGAGATAGCACAGTCTCTGTAGTTGTCACCTGCAAACAAGCATCATGTTGACCTTGTTATGTCATTTCAACTGAGATAAGTCACTGAAGCTTTGCTACAGTCTAGAGCCATATCATAACACTGCTTTGAGATAGAAGCTACACTTACAATACATATAGTGGTTTCTACTAGCACTTGCTCTGGCTAGTCTTCAACAATTGATAATTCAGCAAGGCTAAACATGTCTTCTTGACACAATTCATATTTTTTCATAGATCCAATCCCTGTTTTCAACATGATATAACATCCGAAAACAAAAAATACACAAATCATGAAGACCTTGAAAGAAATAAATAATCATTGCTAGAGACAAGAAATCACTTGATTGACATATTCCATAGCATTACCCAGATTTGAAACCCATTCTTTTCTCTCAAGCATGCTATGATTAGAGAACCAAACTATTTGATTACAAAAATACATCATAAATCTTATTAGAGCCACAACAATGTTTTCTGTATATTCTTATGCTATTTTTCTTACATATTTTTTTCAATATTAATTTTCTTGGATTCTTTTCTTTTCCCAAAGACGTTACTAAGATATCCATTTACCCCTTTTCTATTTATTCAAAATTTTCTTTATATATCTATCGTCCTCTTGGATTATTCTCTTTTCCCTATCCATTTCCCCCTTTTCTATTTATTCAAAATTATCTTTATATATTTATCTTCCTCTTGGATGGTACCCTCATGATGAGTGCAAAGTTCACTTGAACCACATTGAATAATAAACATTGACAATATCCACTTCAATATTAAAACCTAATTAAAGTTTCACAAACTCCTTCGAGCGCATGAAATGAAACAAACCCTAAAAATAAAATAAGTAGATTCCATAAAATGACTTAGTTTACATCTTCCCACACCTAATGAGAGTTTAAAAAACTCCTTAGTGTGCTTGAAATAAAAAAACTCCAGAAATTTAAACACTGTCCATATATCCTATATAACATATTTCCCATAGACTACATGCAGTGTTCAAACAAAACCATAAAACAGGCTAATCTCCCTTAAAATATTCGCTACCCAATGACCGATTATAGGACCCATTTGGTCCAAGATTTTAGAGAACCACAATGACAAAACCCTTGTAAAATCTCACTTACCCGTCTACTGCCATCCTTGTATCGGAGTGACTAGATTTCGATATTTCCATAAAATTGACTCCTCCGTTCCCACCTGACAAGTAAAGATTTCGATGCAAAGGAAGCTCATAAAATCGAAGAAGCTATGTGTAATCATTGTTAACCCACAAACAGGAAATCATATTTAATAAAATAAAATTTAAAAAAACAAAAACAAAAAGTATATAAACAGTAATAGATAGCTGTTGAAAAGTGATGCAGATAAACTGCATATTTTCACAATTCATGGATCTTTGGGTTATGGGTCCACAAATTAAATGTATTGGAAGAAATAAAACAAAAATTTTCATAACCTTGACCAACAAATGTTGGTCCCGCTTTGATTCTTAACACCGGAACTCAAAAATATTCACGATTCAATCTTATAACATGTTAGTTCCGGTTTAAGGTTTATACCCCGAGTATCTTTATTTGCGAGAACCATCGATCAAATATCAGACGGTTGTCACACCTTTTTAAATCACATAATAGTTATATGAAATAAGCTGAGGGCTCCACCATTATTTCTAGCACACTTTAAACCTATGATCCACTCCTTCTCGTTCATCCGACGGATATCGCATCACAATCTGCACGATGTTTAACGTTTTAAATCTACGCGAAATGAGTGGTTTTGTGAAGCCACACATCACTCATTGGGGTGTATCGTGTAGGTTTAAAATTTACCACTAACAACCCAAAATCTGTGCGATAACCCTTCGTGGTTTTCAAAAACCATCTACACTGTTCCTCCATGTCAAATCTACACCGTGCCTGAACAGTTCTGTTGCACTTCTTGATCTCCACTTTGACCCGATTTTTCTCCCTTAATCGCTCAAAAAAACCCCTAAATCTCTCATTATGCATACATGGCAGATAATTATAATTAATTAAACCTTATCAGTTCCATCAATTCAGTTATTTTTTAACTAATTTTGCTTCGATTTTCTATGGTTGTCCACGTTTTCCTTTTCATAGTTTCAGATTCCAATTTTAATGAAAATTTTCTCGGATGCTCCTGCATCAAAAATAAAACCTAAACCTTTAACATTTAAATAACAGAATGAAGGGATAATAGGGGGTTTCTCAATTTTAATGTTCTTTACAAATTTAGAACAGAGTTTTAATAACTGAGTACATGGCTTATTAAACCAAAGGTTTAATAACTGATTGCATGGGTTATTGAGCATTTTCCACTTGAAACAGAAACTTAAGGAAACTCGGAAAAAAAATATGAAAGAATAAACCCAAACATTTGTGATATTATAGCATGGGTTATATCATATATTCTCATCAAAGGTCTTCCTGAGCTTTTTTTATAACATTTGCGGGCAGAGTCGCTGGCCCTGCAACGAAATTGAACATGCAACCTTCATCCTGCACTGGATCTGAGAATCCTGTTCGTGGGGTTGCAGAAGATGGTGCCACGGCTATTCATGTGATAGACAGGGTTTTGCATGATGGGTCATGGGTTTTTTCTCTCAGGTATAAGGATGGTGTGAATAGCTTGGTACCTGTGATTGAAGACCAGCATGGGCATAAAGGGTTATCAGTTTTTTGTGTAGGGTTATCAGTTTGACAGAAAGGGTTGATGAGGTCAAGATTCATAAATTGGCATATCAGCAAACTAAAACAAAGAGAAACCAAACAACCATTTCCACGGATGCAAACAAGAACTTCTTAGAATAACATAGACAAAATAACCAAATGGGCATATCATAAAACCAAAACATATAGAAACCAAATAGCCATTACTGCAGAAGCCAACCAAAAATTCTCATAGATAATAAAATGCACCATAACCAAATGGGAAGAAGTAGAAAGTAACAAAACCAAATGGGAAAAAAAATAAACAAAGAAACCTAAAGGGCATTGCATTATCACTGGATAAACATAGAACTTAACTTACCGCATCCTTCCTCTATACCTACGATAGTATGGCCGCATCCTTCCTCCAAACCTGCAATAGTATGGCTGCATCCTTCCTCAAAATCGGCGACAGTATGGCCGCATCCTCCCTCCTTCCCTGGTCAAACCATGCAACCGGAGGGAAATGAACAACGGAAATTAAAACTTTCAATATTTGAAAATTTTAGACATTTTGAAGAGGGAAATGAATGAGGAAAATTAAAATTTTTGATATTTGAAAATTTTTGATATTTTGAAATGAAATACATATGTTTTTTACGGCCACTCAAATTCCATTAAATAAAATGTGTGAGATTTTTCTTGGGGTTAATAAGGGGTTTGGGTAAATAAGTGGTATTTTTTATTATAAATAATTATTAACGAGGTTAGATCTAAGACAATTATTTAAATTATTAATTATATAAAATTGTTGAATTTTTATTTCATAAACTAGGGATTTTGGTTGATTTTTTAATCTAATTATGTGATATTAAAGATGAATTATGGTAAATTAAAATTAAGTTTTATGTGGTTAAAAGGGAAGTAGTAATGTTATGGTATGAATGATTATTTTCAATGAAATTTTTGGTTTAGTAAGGATAACTCATCTATGGACATTTTCCATTATTTTTAAGACGGAGTCAATATATATAGGAAAGGTGATACTTAAAGGGCTCCCACATGCTTTATGAATTATATATATATATTTTTATAAACATTAGAGGTGGAAAAATATCCTAAGCTCTAGAGCTAAGTTTGTTCCAACTTAGCTATATCTTGAACAACAAATTGTTGTTGACGTCAAGGATATGATAGAAATTTGGTGGGTTGTAGGGTAGTCTTGTCATGAAATAAATGTAATGTAGTTACTAGGTAAGTAGGGGGAACCATTTTGGTGGAACTTGGCCATAAATGGGACATCTATCCATGCATAGTTTTTTAAGAACAAATACACCTAGTGGATTATCATTGTACAAGAATCACTTTAGGATCTAGGCTAGGATTGTGCACACACTAACTAAAGGGATATTAGTGAAACCCACAAAAGTATTATAGGTGCTTTTATATAAATAGGTGTTATTGTGTTATCATTGGTTAGTTATGGGAAAATGACAATAAAGTAAGAGAAGTCATAGGTGATTTTATAGAAATAGGTGTTCTTGTGCTCTCATTGGTTAGGTATGGGAAAATGACAATAAAGTAAGAGAAGGATTTGAATACTGTACAATTAGAGGAATGATTCCACACAAAACCAAGCGTGGTGCTGCAACACTTTCTAGGCTAAGGGATTTTGAAGGGGTTCCCCCACCATATGACCAGAAGAAGAGAATGGTCATTCCAGATGCTCTAAAAGTGTTGAGGCTTTAGCTAGGTCACAAATATTGTCTGCTAGGAAGGCTTTCCAAAGAAGTTGGTTGGCATCACTATGACACTATTACAGAATTAGAAGGGAAGAGAAAGGCAAAGGCTCAGGTATCATATGAGAGAAGGGATTAGGGGATTGGGGGTTAGGCCGGGTTAGGGGATTTAGGTGAATTTAGGGGTTAGGGGTCGAATAATGAGTTAGTAGTTAAGGGATTAGGGATTGGGGGCTTAGGGGGCCCGACCCGAACACGTTTGGGTGGGTGCACTCAAACGAAACGATCCGACCCGAACAGGTTTGGGTAGGCGCCCTCAAATGAAACAACCTGACCCGACCCGAACGCGTTTGGACGGGTGCCCTCACTGCACGACGCGCCCGACCAAATGAAGGAACAAGGGGGAAAACGGAAAACGAGCCACACGAACGTGCACAAGGCACCCCTGCGGTCACAACTTAGAAAATTTGATACAACCGCCCTCAAACGAAACAACCCGACCCGAACGTGTTTGGGCGAGCGCCCTCACATGGCGCGACATGACATGCACGACCGAACGAAGGCATAAGGGAGCAACCGGCAAACGGGCCGCATGAATGTACATAGGGCACTTGTGCGGTCACAACTTATCAAATTTAATACGGGTGCCCTGAACCACAACGACCCGACCCAAACGCGTTTGGGCGGGCGCCGTCAACCAAAACTACTCGACCCAAACGCGTTTGGGCAGGTGCCCGAACGAAGGCACAAAGGAGAAAATGGCAATCGGGTCGCATGAACATGCACAAGGCACAGGGGTGATCACAACTTAGCACTTTTTATACGGCCTCCCTCACACGACCCGACCCGAACGCGTTTCCTTGGGCGCCCTCACACGGCACGACCCGACCCGCCCGAATGAAGGCATAAGGGAGAAAACGGAAAACGGGTCACACAAACATGTAAAAGGCACACGAGTAGTCACAACTTAGCATTTTTGATACGGCCACCCTCACATGGCATGACCCGACCCAACCCGCCCGAACGAAGGCACGAGGGAGAAAATTGGAAACTGGTCGCACGAACGTGCACAAGGCACATGGGTGGTCATAACTTAGCATTTTTTATATGGACACCCTCACATGACCCGACCCGAATGTGTTTCCTTGGGCACCCTCACGTGACCCGACCCAACCTAAACCGACCCGACCTACCTGAACGCGTTTCCCTGGACGCCCTCACAAGACACAACCCGACCTGCTCGAACTCGTTTCCTTGGGTGCCCTCACATGACACGACCCAACCTGACCCGCCCGAACGCATTTCCTTGGGTGCCCTCACATGACACGACCCGACCTGACCCACTCGAACGCATTTCCTTCTGGCACCCTCACACGACACGACCCGACCCGAACGCATTTCCTTGGGCGCCCACACACGACCCGACCCGACCTGCCCGAACGAAGGCACAAGGGAGAAAACGACAAACGGGTCACACGAATGTGCACAAGGCACATGGGTGGTCACAAATTAGCATTTTTTATACGGCCTCCCTCACACAACCCGAACTTGTTTCCTTGGGCGCCCTCACACGACAAGATTTGACCCGCCGGAATGAAGGCACGAAGGAGAAAACGGAAAATGGGTCACACTAACATGCACAAGGCACACAGGCGGTCATAACTTAGCATTTTCAACACAGCCGCCCTCACACGACCTAACCCAACCCATCCAAACGTGCACAAGGCACACCCACAAGGCACATCCAATTTCTGACGGCCACTTTGTCGCTATTATGACACATAGGCGTCGCAATACCGACAGTTTGAGGCTGGGAAAAACGTGGTTAGCCATTACGTCGCAATTCTGACACTTCAATCAAGTGTCGGAAGAGTGACACTTTTTCCGACATTTCCAGGCCGTTGTCACTCTTCCAACATTATCTAGAACGTCGCTCTTCCGACGAAAACAAAACGTCGGATTTCCGACGTTATACCTTCCGACGATTAGTTAAAGTGTCGCTATTTCGACATTAGTTAAACCGTCGGTCGATTTCGTTGCAAGACCAATGGTTTGGAGGTTTTCGTCGCAAGACCGATGCTTGCGGATATTTCATCGCAAGACTGACAGTTCAGAGGTTTTTGTCGCAAGATCGACGCTTGTGGATATTTCATCGCAAGATCGATGGGTCGGAGGCGTTCATCGCAAGACCCACAGTTTGGAGAGATTCATCACATGATCGACAGTTGGACACTTCGTCGTTGTTCTGACATTAGAGGCATCAGTATTCCGACGGAAAGAAAATATTTAATAATAAAAAAAGAATGTCGTATTTAACGGTTTTTAATTTGTAGTGTTCTTGATTTTTCTAATTCCCCCATAGAATATGGTTAGTTTTGATGACAAATGGATGACTACAAGTAGATATAAATTTGGTATTCTTTGGTATATGATACAACTTACAAGCATATAATTTTTATACTAACTATTGTGTCTAGAAAATAATCCATTCAACTTGGCTAAGTTTTAGCTTCTGGATTAGAAATGCGTATATCAAACCAGCAAGTTATTTGGGTCTAAACCGAGCAGATATTTTTAAGGAAAGATGTAGACAATCTTGATCTCGAACAATAAACAAACATATGTGACACAATAAACAAACAAACTCCTTTTGATCTGCGTCACATGTTGCTTTCGTTCCTGGTTGCTTCTGGCAATCATGCATTCCTTTCAAAGCATCAAATCCAAGCTCTTTTTTATTAGAGACTTCTTCCTCTTATTTCATTTTTGTTGTTTCAGACCACTTCTTCTCCACATCAGACTTTATTTGTTCAGTTTCAGGCTAGCTCAGATGTGGTTGATCTTCTTGTGTTGTACTAGCCAAATTTGTTGTGGATACATCTTCTACATTTTGAGAATTATCTAGAATAAGTAGATTTAACTGCAGAGACTCCTTTTTGCCTTTGTCACCAGCGCCAATATCAAATGCATCTTTAGCTTGAGTTACATTCCTGGCATCAATCTGCACATCAACTACATTGTTAGCATGCTTGGTACCATGTTCACCACTCTGAACAATCTGCCCAGTTACATTTGCATAATTAATTGAATGTTTTTCCTCTAAGCTTGCCAAACTACTATTTAAAGCGTGCACAACCAGACCAGACTGCAAATACCTCATTTGAAACATCTATCTCCATGCAAACTTATTTTTCTAGTTGATCAATAACATTTTTTTCTAATTTCAACTATTAAAAAATCCTCTGTCAATACCTTAGCAGTATGATTATTTTCCAATTCCTGGGTTGTCCCTGTATCCTCAATCTCTGTACTAACAGGTGTTGACTGTACAACTGTGGAATTTTTTATAACCTCTTCTTGAGGCTGGGACTGTAAAGTGGGAACATGATATTTTACTTCCGAATCCACTAATGAATGGCAATTGTTCATCTCTATAGCAGCTCCAGAATCATGAGATAGCACAGTCTCTGTAGTTGTCACCTGCAACCAAGCATCATGTAGACCATGTTAAGTCATTTCAACTGAGATAAGTCACTGAACCTTTGCAACAGTCTAGAGCCATATCATAACACTACTTTGAGATAGAAGCGACACTTACAGTGCATATAGTGGTTTCTACTAGCACTTTCTCTGGCTGGTATTCAACAGCTGATAATTCAGCAAGGCTAAACATGTCATCTTGACACAATTCATCTTTTTGCATAGATCCAATCCCTATTTTCAACATGATATAACATCCGAAAACAAAAAAATCAACAAATCATGAAGACCTTGAAAGAAATAAATAATTATTGCTGGAGACAAGAAATCACTTGATTGACATATTCTGTAGCATTACCCGAATTTGAAACCCATTCTTTTGTCTCTATATTTTCCTCAACAGTAAAATCCATCAAAGCATTTAGAGAAGACCTAGTTTCAAACAAGCATGCTATGATTAGAGAACCAAAATATTTGATTACAAAAATACATCATAAATCTTATTAGAGCCACAATAATGTTTTCTGTATATTCTTATGTTCTTTTTCTTACATATTTTTTTCAATCTTAATTTTCTTGGATTCTTCTCTTTTCCCAAAGGCATTACTAAGATATCCATTACCCCTTTTCTATTTATTCAAAATTATCTTTATATATCTATCTTCCTCTTGGATTATTCTCTTTTCCCTATCCATTTCCCCCTTTTCTATTTATTCAAAATTATCTTTATATATGTATCTTCCTCTTGGATAGTACCCTCATGATGAGTGAAAAGTTCACTTGAACCACATTGAATAATAAACATTGACAATATCCACTTCAATATTAAGACCTAATTAAAGTTTCACAAACTCCTTCTAGTGCATGAAATGCAACAAACCCTAAAAATCAAATAAGTAGATTCCATAAAATGACTTAGTTTACATCTTCCCCCACCTAATGAGAGTTTAACAAACTCCTTAGTGTGCTTGAAATAAAAAAAACTCCAGAAACTTAAACGCTGTCCATATATCCTATATAACACATTTCCCATAGACTGCATGCAGTATTCAAACAAAACCATAAAACATGCTAATCTCCCTTAACATATTTGTTACACAGTGACTGATTCGAGGACCCATTGGGTCCAATATTTTAGAGAACCACAATGACAAAACCCTTGTAAAATCTTACTTACTCGTCTACCGTCATCCTAGTATTGGAGTGACTGTATTTCGATATTTCCATAAAATTGACACCTCCGTTCCCATATAACATGTAAAGCTTTCAATGCAAAGGAAGCTCATAAAATCGAAGCAACTATGTGTAATCACTGTTAACCCACAAATAGGAAATCATATTTAATAAAATAAAATTTAAAAAACAAAAACAAAAAGTATATAAACAGAAATAGATAACTGTTGAAAAGTGATGCAAATAAACTGCATATTTTCACAATTCATGGATCTGTGGGTTATGGGTCCACAAATTATATGTATCGGAAGAAATAAAACAACAATTTTCATAACCCCGACCAAAAAATGTTGGTCCTGCTTTGGTGCTTAACACCGAAACTCAAAAATATTCATCATTCAATCTTATAACATGTCAGTTCTGGTTTAAGGTTTAAACCCCGAGTATCTTTATTAGCGAGAATTGTCGATCAAATATCAGACGATTGTTTCACCTTTTTAAATCACATAATTGTTATACGAAATAAGCTGAGGGCTCCACCGTTATTTCCAGCACACTTTACACCTATGATCCACTCCTGCCCATTCATGTGACGAATATCGCATCACAATCTGCACGATGTTTAACATTTTAAATCTACGCGAAATGAGCGGTTTTGTGACGCCACACGTCACTCGCTGGGGTGTATCCCATAGGTTTAACATTTACCACTAACAGCCCAAAATCTGTGTGATAACCCTTCGTGGTTTTCAAACACCATCTACGTTGTTCCTCCACATCAACTCTACAACGTGCCCGAACAGTTCTGCTGCACTTCTCGATCTCCACTTTGACCCGATTTTTCTCCCTCAATCGCTCAAACAAACCCCTAAATCTCTCATTATGCATACATGGCAGATAATTATAATTAGTTAAACCTTATCATTTCCATCAATTCAGTTATGTTTTAGCTAAATTTTCCCTGATTTTCTATGGCTATCCATGTTTTCCTTTTCACAGTTTTGGATTCCAATTTTAATGAAAATTTTCTCGAATTCTCTTACATCAAAAATAAAACCTGAGCCTTTAACATTTAAATAACATAATGAAGGGATAATAGGGGGTTTCTCAATTTTAATGTTCTTTAAAAATTTAGAACAAAGTTTTTATAACTGATTACATGGCTTATTAAACCAGAGGTTTAATAACCTATTTCATGGTTTATTGAGCATTTTCCACTTGAAGCAAAAACTTAAGGAAACTCAGAAAACAAATATGAAAGAAGAAACCCAAACATTTGTGAGCTTATAGCATGGGTTATATCATATATTCTCATCAAAGGTCTGCCTGAGCTTTTTTTATAACATTTGCGGGCAGAGCTGCTGGCCTTGCATTGAAATTGAACATGCGACCTTCATCCTGCACTGGATCTGAGAATCCTGTTCATGGGGTTGTAGAAGATAGTGCCGCGGCTGTTCATGTGATGGACATGGTTTTGCGTGATGGGTCATGGGTTTTTTCTCTCATGTATAAGGATGGTGTGCATAGCTTGGTACCTGTGATTGAAGACCAGCATGGGCATAAAGGGTTATCAGTTTTTTATGTAGGGTTATCAGTTTGACAGAAAGGGTTGATGAGTTTAGGATTCAGAAATGGGCATATCAGCAAAATAAAAAAAAGAGAGACCAAACAACCATTGCCGCGGATGCAAACAAGAACTTCTTAGAATAACATAGACAAAATAACCAAATGGGGATATCAGCAAACCAAAACATATAGAAACCAAATAGCCATTGCCACCGAAGCCAACCAAAAATTCTCATAGCTAATAAAATGCACCATAACCAAATGGGAAAACAAATAACCAAAGAAACTTAAAGGGCATTGCATTATCACTGGATAAACACAGAAACTTAACTTGGCGCATCCTTCCTCTAAACTTGTGACAATATGGCCACATCCTTCCTCTAAACCTGCAATAGTATGGCTGCATATTTCCTCAAAACTGGCAACAGTATGGCCACATCCTCCCTCCTTCCCTGGACAAACCATGAAACCGGAGGGAAATGAACGAGGGAAATTAAAAATTTTGATATTTTAAAATTTTATACATTTTGAAGAGGGAAATGAATGAGGGAAATTAAAACTTTTGATATTTTGAAATGAAATACGTGTGTTTTTTAAGGCCACTCAAATTCCATTAAATAAAATGTGTGAGAATTTTCTTGGGGTTAATAAGGGGTTTGGGTAAACAAGTGGTATTGTTGATTATAAATAATTATTAATGAGGTTAAATCTAAGACATTTATTTAAATTATTAATTATATAAAATTGTTGAATTTTTATTTCATAAACTAGGGATTTTGGTTGATTTTTTAATCTAATTATGTGATATTAAAGATGAATTATGTTAACTTAAAAATAAGTTTTATGTGGTTAAAAGGGAAGTAGTAATGTTATGGTATGAATGATTATTTTCAATGAAATTTTTGGTTTAGTAAGGATAACTCATCTATGGACATTTTCCATGATTTTTAAGATGGAGTCAATATATATAGGAAAGGTGATACTTAAAGGGCTCCCACATGCTTTATAAATTTTATATCTATTGGTTTATAAAAATTAGAGGTGGAAAAATATCCTAAGCTCTAGAGCTAAGTTTGTTCCAACTTAGCTATATCTTGAACAACAAATTGTTGTTGACGTCAAGGATATGATAGAAATTTGGTGGGTTGTAGGGTAGTCTTGTCATGAAATAAATGTAATGTAGTTACTAGGTAGGTAGGGGGAACCATTTTGGTGGAACTTTGCCATAAATGGGACATCTATGCATGCATAGTTTTTTAAGAACAAATACACCTAGTGGATTATCATTGTACTGGAATCACTTTAGGATCTAGGCTAGGACTATGCACACACTAACTAAAGGGATATTAGTGAAACCCACAAAAGTATTATAGGTGCTTTTATATAAATAGGTGTTATTGTGTTCTCATTGGTTAGTTATGGGAAAATGAAAATAAAGTAAGAGAAGTTATAGGTGCTTTTATAGAAATAGGTGTTCTTGTGCTATCATTGGTTAGGTATGGGCAAATGACAATAAAGTAAGAGAAGGATTTGACTACTGGACAATTAGAGAAATGATTCCACAAAAAACCAAGCATGGTGCTACAACACTTTCTAGGCTAAGGGATTTTGAAGGGGTTCCCCCACCATATGACCAGAAGAAGAGAATGGTCATTGTTGGAGAGGTAAATCCCCTCTGCGGATAGAGGCAATCCATACTAGCCCAGATCGGGTCTAGCAACAATCAGGTCACGCAGTGACACAGGTCTATAGTTAAAAAATGACAATAACATAACGAATTTCCTACCTCAGATCCGACGCAGTATTCGTTGAATAAAGGATGACGCTTCCCGTCCTCTTCTTTGGTAGATCACGATCCTTCCGCTTGAGACATCCGAACACCTACACACACGCAAAGGATACAACGATATACAACATAAAATATAGAGCCTGTAACCATACATCAGTCAGAGAGGATGTAATTCATTACATCAAGAAAAAGACATATGAATGAAACCATAATCAAAGTTGCTTATCATTAAAATAACAAAGGAAAGATACAACCCAAAGCTCTGATGCTGGATCTTCCTTAGGTGGGGCTAACAGCAGAGCACGTCTCAATGAAGCCTGTCAGAAACGAGACAAAGCTCTCTCTCTTTGACTTGGCTCTCAAAAGCTGTCTGGCTATAGTCTCCCTGCTACAAGTTCATCTCTTACTTCTATGATCACTAAGGCTAGCTTGCAAAGGGAAAATGGCAAGTTTATATAGATGGTGGAAGGGGAGTTGGGATCCCTACAATTGTGGGATTGGCCCTATCCTCAAGGAAGCTTCCATGATAGGTGGAAAACCACTTCCCCTACATGGAGATCCGGAGCCAAACCTCCCAACTCATTTTAGAGACTCGTTCAGGAGTTGGTTGGAATCAAACTTCCGCCATTTATTTAAAAAAAAAAATCCTTATTAAGCTTGGTATGAGAAATACACTGGGACAGAGTGCCAGTTTGCGCGCCCTATTTGGTGGATTTCCCCCATTGGCGCGAGAGCTGAAATGGCTGATCGCGCCAAGGCCAAAAGGTCAGTTTTTAGGGTTCTTCCAAGGAGACTTTCTTTAGAGGAATGATTATCCTTGTCAAGGGGGATGCCATGAAAGTGGTTTCAGGTTATGTCACTTCTCACAGGTCATGGAAAAGGCCCTCCAATGTGTTGGACAGGGGATTGCAGGGACGGTGACAAATTACTGTGTAATAGATGCCCCCTAAAGCATGATGCCCGAGAGAGAGAGAGGGGTGAAATGCTTTATGAGAACGTGTCCAACTAAAAACACTGTCGTCGGAAAACCTGCATAGACAAGTACAACTGATATCTCAAATACATGATACGTTGTATGGGTGCAGCCATCCATAATAGAGTATACAATAATTAGGATCCAAGGTATGGACGCAGCCATCCAATAAGGATCAATAAGCAGACTCAGGTATGGTTGCAACCATCCAATCAATGATTCATGTAACCAATCATGATAATCCACAAAATCCGTAGCTTGGATTCCATCAGAAAAAAACTATGGTCTTTTGCTCCATCTCGACCCAAACCGAGTACAAGTCCTAGCATGTGAATAGGTAAGCTGAAGTCGAACATGCAAGAACATCGTCTGATTACCAGCCAATGATGAAAGTCGTTAACAGACGCGAGAGGAACCACCAATAATGAGGATGGCCCTCAAGGTACTATAGGTACAATCTACGGAATGTGAACAGTGAGCTGAAGTCGAACACCCGTAGAATCATTCGATCAAAGGCCAATAATGAAAACCTTGCGTCGAATGTGAAGAACCTGCCATTGAGGCATGCAGGCTCCAAGGTACCTGAAGGGATTCTCTAGATCAACTTCCTGGATAATGAGCTAAAGTCGACAGGAAGTGACCTTCATCGAAGGTGGGCCATAGTGTTGCACACATCATTGACACGAGATAGAGGAACATGATGTTTGCGAATCAATATTAGTAGAGAATCAGAGGGAGGTTGAAAACTGTAGAGGCCAACTTCTCTTGAACATATCGGCGACACGACACTAGATTTGGTAGTATTTGACATCAAAGGATCTGAGGTCATGATGACATGGAAAAGAGCAGATGAGAAGTCAAAAGGGATTACCTAATCCCATGGAGGCAAGTAGAAAATGAGATGAGATGTCCCCAACCCGACACGAATGCAGACAAGTGCCATGTTCAAGAGCGACATACTACTGACACAACGGTGATACTGGTTCCATTTTCCCCCCACCATTTCTGGCGAGTACCTCTTTATTTTTACACAAGCTTGAAGAGGATAGCATATGCTTGTCATATAAGTTTGTCCTTCGGACAAATCCAACCTAGTACATTTTACGAGCCCTAGGAAGGAGGAACTCGAGTAACATCATTATGACGAAGTTCGATGTCATCAGTTTTTAACGAGTCTAAAAAAGGAACAACTCGGTGTATTTTCATGTTTAGAGAGTCTAAAAAGACAGCAGAAAAGAAAACTCTAGCAGTCCCTTTTCATAAATAGTCCCACAGATCCAAAAAGGTAGAAAACTATGTTTGGGAGAACCTCCTAGTCGCGATAGGCTAGGGTATTCATTTTTCGTAAATAATCTATCCCAACCTGAAAAAGGGGTAAACATATACTGGGTATATGTCGTTTCGCAGCCAATTTAGCGAGCTCAAAATGACAAGCGACTCGGCAATCTTTTCAATTTTTAAGAGTCAGAAAAGAGCTGAAAGGTGACTCCTCCTGGAGGAACAAGTGGTATAAAGGGCAGCAACTAGTTCTGGTGATGGTGGAACTACTCAGAACAAGATAAAGGTCAAGATGCTAGCTAACAAGACCACTCATCATAGTGGTTCCTCAGGAATGGGTAAAACAACCAAGTGAAGGCATATGATCGACCAAGCAGATAATGACGGTGGAATGAGAAAACCAAGGCTCATCTGGCGAAACAGGCTGATAAAATGGAAATCACAAGAGGTAAAATGGGAAAGGTTTCATTTTTACACAAGCTTGAAATCAGGAAACTCTACTTGAATTTGGTTTCATTTTTACACAAGCTTGAAACAAAGATAAACTATGCTTGAAACCGGTTTCATTTTTACACAAGCTTTAAACGGAAACAAACTATGCTTGAAATTTTTTTGCATGCCCCTAGCATGGTGACTCAATTCGAGGTACATGCCCCCCAAGCTTCAGTCCATATGAAAGGCAGATGGAGTGAAGGTTCAAGTTACGAGATCAAAAGAAAGACTCGACTAGGTTTTTACGATATCTTATCAAAGACTTGAATTGAACAAGAAAGTGTTTCATTGTTTTAACGAGGTTGACACATTAAAAGAACTATCCTCATAAGAGCTTGTTTCATTTGTTAAGGAGCTTGACACAAAAGACAAACTATCCTCAGAACACCTTGTTTCATTTTTTAAGGAGCTTGACACAAGAAAACGAACTCTGCTCTAACAACCTTGTTTCATTTTTTAGGAAGCTTGACACAAGACAAGGAACTCTGTTCTGCAAGCTTGTTTCATTTTTTAAGGAGCTTGACACAAGAAAGTGAACTCTGGTCTTGCGACCTCATTTCATTTTTTAGGGAGCTTGACACAAGACAAGGAACTCTACTCCGGCCACCTTGTTTCATGGTTTAAGGAGCTTGACACAAGAAAACGAAATCTGCTCTGACAAGCTTGTTTCATTTTTTAAGGAGCTTGACACAAGAAAGCGAACTCAGCTCTGGCAACGTTATCATAATGAATAAGAAGTCATAGCTTCCAAGAGTTTCCCGTCCGCTGGAAGGAAAACATCTTCGAAGTCTGGACCCAATGCCCCCAGCACACGATGTACAATGACACTATCATTGAATACATGCACAGGACAGGTAGCCACATAATTGACATGCGGCGGGGATGACACAATTGACGGATAAAGATCTGACAGGGATGATGGTGGACTAGCTGCCATATTAGGACCAAAGAACGCAAGCTGATCGATGGTCATGATTCGACCTTGGTGTGGAAAACACATCACATGAAAGAGGGAGGAGACAAGTGCTCCCATGGCATAACTATAATCGTGGCCCAGGAGTTAATTAAAATCCAAGGGGCCTGAAACAAACATCACGTCCATATAGACAATTTTCCCTCCCAAAGTAACAGGCAACTTCGGAAGGATCCCTAACAGTTGACTAGTTCTTCTGTTAAATGCCAACAGATTCTACGTAACAGGTACAAGCGGCGGTGAACCGAAAGCTTGCCAAGTAGTTGAGAATAAAATACTAATAGACGCGCCTTCATCTATTATGGTGCTAGGTATGACCAAATCAAAGGTTTGTACCGTGATTTCAAAGGGCACATAAGACGAAAGGCAGTATCCGGCAAAGTGACTCCAATCAAAGGAAGCAACCAAAATACTCGGAGGGGCTACCATCGAATTGAGATGGTTTTCCCCTGGTGTTACGAAAGAGGAAGGAGCATCCTCCATGATCTCCATTACGGAGTCAGGAGGGGTACCCTTCGCGACTTATATCATGGGAGGTAGGGTAGCGACTTCTTGAGGTATAGGGACAGGAGAATCTTTCTCCAAGTCTGAGGAATCTGAAGAAGCAATAAGAACCTGAGGGATATGAGATCCACTCTCAATAGAAAATACTTGGTGTACCGCAGACGGGGCCAGCTCAACTGATCCCATGACCAATGGTTGGTCAGGGATGGATTCATGATGGTGAATTTCTGGGGGAGTGGGATCAAGCAAGGATGACTCTTGACTGTTCAATGGATCAACTAGTGAAGGACTCAAATAAAGCTGTTTGTAACCAGCTGGAAGGCAAGGTACTGAAACAGTCGATTTGTCCAAAACTCTCTTGGCTTCATCCATATATGGACAAAAGTGAATGGCATGGTGCCCTCCACACAACTTACAGGGATTTTTAAGCTTACCCTACATCTTAGGAGCTTTAGCAGCACTAGATGAAGATGTGCCCCCAAATTGACTCCCGGAAGCCAAAGGAAATGGCGGGCGACTGTTGGAACATACTTTGAGTACCTTAGGAATTCCAGGGCAATAACGAAGAAGATGGTTTCCCTAACAAAACATGCAAGGGAACTTAAATTTCGGTGGAGGGTTGGAAGGTTCATCGATGGATGGTTTCCTAGGCGCAATAGCCGCAGAGCTAGCCTCTCCTTTATCAGACTTCTTCTTCTTTGTCTTCTTCTTCTTCTTCTTAGCCACCTGGTTACTCGAATCCAAACTTTCACTAGGCGAAGTAGAAGAGGAGGACGCAAAAACAGGCGAGGAAGGGGAGAGGTCCACCTTAGAATCAACATGATGTTGTTTATGCAGAGGAACTGATTGACCAGTAGCCAAGACATTCAGGACCACAGAGGTTGAAAACAACCAAACATGCAACCCAATAGTTAACCCAGGAAGGGACAACGTTGCCATATAAGGAGCACCAACATTCCCAAAAGGAGGAAAATGACCAGGATTCCCATCGGAGGGGATTCCTTGGTTGATTAACTCCGGAAAAGTTGCCATTGAAAACGACCCAAAACAACACCCTAAGGAAACTAACTTTAACAGGGAATATTTTGTGGGCAGTTAATTTTTTAAACATTGAAACCAGACTCTACTGTTTCATATTTTAAGAGTCGAGAAATAAGCAAAAGGTGACTCTATCGCTTTCAGTTTGGAAACAAGCGTGAAAGGACAAGCTCTTGACGATCTTTTCAATTTTAGGGAGTCAGTAAAGATCAAACTGACTGCTCTGGTAATCTAAGTAAGAGGTGTACCAAGTTTTCGTGAACTGCAATATACACCTTGGTGATCAAATGAAAGAGAAATGACCAAGGATTTTTTGTACGTGCAGGTAGTCTCCCCGAATGTTGTGTCCGGTGTATCACGGCTACAAGGAGGCAAAATTGGCTTCCTACGGATAAAGGATATCAACCTAATGGGGTCTCCCTTTATATACGCGACGGTATGGGGAGCACAAGTCCATACTAGCGTTGTCTGAAGCCAGATGGCGAGCAACAGCTGCTAGGTTTAAAGACGCCGGAACACGTCTCTAGCCTAGACCACTAAAATGTGAGTGTTAAGTTTCAATGCTTCCTTAGGTTAATTCAATAAATTTTATGGTTGATCTTAAATTATGTCTCGGTTTCAAGGCCCTACCACATGTCATCTAAAAATCTCCTATATGCAGCTATATGAGGAAAGAAATATTTTAATTCGATGAATGTTATCTAGTTAAGGGAATATTTTCAAACAATGATGCAAAAAACAACAACACTGCAAATGAAATTTTTTCCAAACTAGATGGCTTTCACTATCCAAAAGTAGTCTCAAACATTCAACGATGTGAATAATGCAATGTAATCTATGCAAAATTCTCTTTTTTTTTTGAAAACTAGGCAATTGTAATCTATGCACAATTTCCTTTTTTTTTTAAATGACAAGAATGCACTTAATGAATTTTTCAATGAAATGAGAATCAACTTAATGCATGATTTTAATGAAAGAGAATGCACTTGATGCGATTTTTATCTTTCAATAATTAAACAATGTGATCTAATTTCAATGACAAATCTCAAAAAATACTTTTCAATGCAATGTGATCTAATGCATTTTAACGAAAAGAAAACTATGAGACAAAAACTAAATGAACGGAAATTTCCTTAATGAAAGGATGAATGCAAAAAGGATGCAAAACCACACTAAGAATGCAATCGTTGTTTTAAACACTTTGTAACGAAATTCCTCAAAAGGCTACAAGACATATGAGGTCAAGCACAAAAAGGACTTCCAAAGCATGAGTTCAAAACAAGGCATTCATTCCCTTTTACATCAAGAAATCATGGAAATAAGACATTTCAGTTGAACCATGAGCAATGTAATCTATGCTCATACAGAGAAAATACTGGAAGGGAAAGACACACTAGTGAAGGATTTAGGGAAAAAGTCTCAATTTTCACACACCCTGAAATTGGCATGACTTTTGTGGGTGAAACTAGCGCCAACTGGCGCGACTTGCTCACTGACAACTAGTGCCAATGGCCAATTGGCATGGGTTTCTAACTAACAACAAGCGCCAATTCCTGAAAATGAAAAAACAAAGAATTTCTCCCAACCAAGACCAGACTCACCACTTCAAGAAAAATCTAAAAATAACCTAGAAGAAAAATTATTGACTAAAAAAACTCTCGAACAAGGGAAAACCCTAGCACCTACAGGAAATGGCGTGACTATCTGGCTGTAATCCGCACCAGACAGGGGATGGCATGGGTGATGAACTGGAAACTTGTGCCAATGGGCGCGACTGTTAGGGTGGAAACCGCGCCAATCAAGCCAACCATGAAAAAATGAAAATTTCAGAAAAGTAGAGGTCAGATTTAATCCTCTGGGGCTGAATAGGTGTCTAAGACAAAGGAAGTGAACCAGAAGAGCAAAAAAATCAATCAAAATCCAAAAACAACCAAAAGAAGAAATACTAACTCCAACTGTCTCCCCAGTGGAGTCGCCAGTTTGTTGGAGAGGTAAATCCCCTCTGTGGACAGAGGCAATCCCTGCTAGCCCAGATCGGGTCTAGCAACAATTAGGTCACGCAGTGACACAGGTCTCTAGTTACAAAACGAAAAAAACATAATGAATTGCCTACCTTAGATCCTATGCAGTAGTCGTTGAAGAAAGGATGACGCTTCCTGTCCTCCGCTTTGGCAAATCACGATCCTTCTACTTGACACGTCCAAACACCTGCACAAACGCAAAGGATACAACGATATACAACATAAAATATAGAGCTTGTAACCATACATCAGTCAGAGAGGATGTAATTCATTGCATCAAGAAAAAGACACATGAATGAAACCATAATCAAAGTTGCTTATCATTAAAATAACAAAGGAAAGATACAACCCAAAGCTCTGATGCTGGATCTTCCTTAGGCGGGGCTGACAACGGAGCACGTCTCAATGAAGCCTGTTGGAAATGGGACAAAGCTCTTTCTCTTTGGCTTGGCTCTCAAAAGCTGTCTGGCTATAGTCTCCTTGCTAAAATTTCAGCTCGTACTTCTATGATCACTAAGGCTAGCTTGCAAAGGGAAAATTGCAAACTTATATAGATGGTGGAAGGGGAGTTGGGATCCCTACAATTGTGGGATTGGCCCTATCCTCAAGGAGGCTTCCATGATAGGCAGAAAACCACTTCCCCTACATGGAGATCCAGAGCCAAACCTCACAACTCATTTTAGAGACTCGTTCAGGAGTTGGTTGGAATCAAACTTCTGCCATTTATTTTTAAAAAACAATCCTTATTAATCTTGGCATGAGCAATACACTGGGACAGAGCACTAGGTGGCGCGCATTTGGTGGATTTCCCCCATTGGCGCTAGGGCTGAACTGGCTGATTGCGCCAAGGCAAAAAGGTCAGCTCTTAGGGTTTTTCAGAGGAGACTTTCTTTAGAGGAATGATTTTCCTTGTCAAGGGGGATGCCATGAAAGTGGTTTCAGGTTATGTCACTGCTCATAGGTCACGGAAAATGCCCTCCAATGTGCGGGACGGGGGATTGCAGGAATGGTGACAAATTACTTTGTAACAGTCATTCCAGATGCTCTGAAAGTGTTGAGGCTTTAGCCAGGTCACAAGAATTGTCTACGAGGAAGGCTTTCCAAAGAATTTGGTTGGCATCACTATGACACTATTACGAAATTATAAGGGAAGAGAAAGGAAAAGGCTCAGGTATCATATGAGAGAAGGGCTTAGAGGATTGGGGGTTAGGCTGGGTTAGGGGATTGGGGGTTAGGCTGGGTTAGGGGATTTAGGTGCATTTAGGGGTTAAGAGTCGAATAATGAGTTAGTAGTTAAGGGATTATGGATTGGGGGCTTAGAGGGCCCGAACCAAATGCGTTTGGGTGGGTGCACTCAACTGAAACGACTCGACCCAAATGGGTTTGGGTGGGCGCCCTCAAAAGAAACAACTTGAACTGACCCGAATGCGTTTGGGTGGGTGTCCTCACTGCATGGCGCACCCGACCAAATGAAGGCACAAGGGGGGAAATGGAAAATGAGCCACACAAACATGCACAAGGCACCCCTGCAGTCACAACTTATAAAATTTGATACAACTGCCCTCAAACGAAACAACCCGACCCAAACGCGTTTGGGCAGGCACCCTCACATGGCATGACATGGCGCGCATGACCAAACAAAGGCACAATGGAGCAATCGGAAAATGGGCTACACAAATGTACATAGGGCACCAGTGTGGTCACAACTTATCAAATTTGATATGGGCACCCTGAACTGCAACGACCCGACCCAAACTTGTTTGGGCAGGCGCCCTCAACCGAAACGACCCAACCCGAATGCATTTGGGCAGGCGCTCGAACGAAGGCACAAAGGAGAAAACGGAAATCGGGTCACACAAATGTGCACAAGGCATAGGGGTGATCACAACTTAACACTTTTTATACGGCCTCCCTCACACGACCTGACCCAAACGCGTTTCCTTGGGTGCCCTCACACGACACGACCCCACCCGCCTGAACGAAGGCACAAGGGAGGAAACGGAAAATGGGTCACACGAACATGCATAAGGCACACAAGTAGTCACAACTTAGCATTTTTAATATGGCCTCCCTCACATGGCATGACTCGACCCGACCCGCCTGAACGAAGGCACAAGGGAGCAAATCAGAAACTGGCTGCAAGAACGTGCACAAGGCACACAGGCGGTCACAACTTAGAATTTTTTATACGGCTGCCCTCACACGACCTAACCGAAACGCGTTTCCTTGGGTGCCCTCACGCGACCTGACCCGACCTAACCCGACCCAACCCGCCCGAATGCATTTCCCTGGATGCCCTCATAAGACACAATCTGACCCACCCGAACTCGTTTCCTTGGGCGCCCTCACACGACATGACCCAACCCGACCTGCCCAAACGCATTTCCTTGGGTGCCCTCACACAACACGACCCAAATCGACCCACTCGAACTCGTTTCCTTTTGGCACCCTCACATGGCACGACTTGACTGGAACGCGTTTCCTTGGGCGCCCACACACGACCTGACCCGACTTGCCCAAACGAAGGCACGAGGGAGAAAACGGAAAACGGGTCGCACGAACGTGCACAAGGCACATGGGCGGTCACAAATTAGCATTTTTTATACGGCCTCCCTCACATGACCTGAACGTGTTTCCTTGGGCGCCCTCCCACGGCAGGACCCGACCCGCCAGAATGAAGGCACGAGGGAGAAAATGGAAAACGGGTCGCACTAACGTGCACATGGCACACAGGTGGTCAGAACTTAGCATTTTTAACACGCCCGCCCTCACACGACCTAACCCGACCCGCTCGAACGTGCACAAGGCATGTTACCATGGTATTAGCCCACAATATTGAGCGTTCTATTTTATATTTGATTCTGTCTAAGAATACCATCAGTAGTTGTGTGGTTTTGACTCATGGTATTAGAAAAGGATAAATTTATATAAGGAGAAGAAAATCATAGTGCAAGGGGTGCATGAGTAAGGTTTTTTACTAAATAATTTTCTCTAAGGTATATTTGCATGGGATGAACTCTGTTTTAATTGATAGATCTGAATCTATGATGCACCCATGGATACAATGATGGTTCAGGATCTCTAGATCTGAAATGACTATGCTCTTTTGTGATCCATTGAAGAGATGATTAGATCTATGACTTGGAGCAAGTTTGTTGAAGACAAGTGAAGAAATCTGGGTAAGTTCTATGGATCTTGTTCATTCTGCAAAATTTATATTTACAGATCTATACGCTAGTTTGTCTCAGTAAAAGCACGTATATACACGGGTTTGCTTCGGAAAAGGCACATATGGAAGTTAGGGTTTTCTAAAGCTTATTGCAGAGGTTTTTATGTTATTCCTGCTATTTGTCTGCTGTCTGCCAATGAATTCTTCTTGTATATTTGGGTTGTTTGAATACTGTATATGCTGCTAAGTTGATTACATACAAATCTGATCAATGAGAGAATAAACATGATTGATGGTGACTAACTGATGAAGGGTTCTGCATTTGTAAATATATCTGACTGAAAGACTCAAATTTGGATCTGAGACTGATTTAATTCTGATAAACAGTATGCACAGAGCTATATGAGGGTTGGTGTGAAGGAAAGTGTGTATACATGTGGGTTCAGTGAAGTGAAGTAGCATATGCCTTTTAAGTTGATGAATGTTTAGGGTTGAGTTTGTATCTACATATTTATTCTGAAGTCTGGGTTATTTCTGAGTTCTGGTTACAGTGGTCTCACTGTTCTGATTGAAGTATTGGGTAAAGTCTATGGTTTTCGATGTTTATAAAAATTTGTGTTGATGTTGTTTGATCCAGTATGAAAATTTATAAAACGTGGTCTGCAGTGGTTCTGAGAGTTGAAGCGTTCAGTATGGAAGTAGAAGCTTCCTGTCAGTAGAAGTTGGTGTTCTGATCAGGGGGTTGAAGCTCCCTTCCAATAATAGCTGGTAAAAGAGATTAGGGGGTTGTAGCTCCCTTCCAGTAGCAACTGGAAAACGAGAGAAGGTTACAGCCTTCTGTAGGTAGATGACTGTGTATTGATATGAATCTACATCAGTACAATATTGTAAACAGTTTTCCATATAATAAATATTGAAGACAAAGACGACAACAATGGTGGTTTTCTCCCGAATTGGGTTTTCCACCTTAAATATTTGTGTTCATGTGTGTTTCATTTGTGTGACGATTTATACTACTGTTACTGCACATATTTACTGATTATCTAACATATTTATGACTAATAAATTGAGTAAAAGACTGTTCTTGAAATTTTTTTCTAATCTGTAACATTATATCAGTATATGCTAGTTTCTTTCAGTATTTGCGCATGTATACACAAGTTAGTTTCATAAAATCCGCGTATGGAATTCTGTAAAAGAAAAAGTTAAAATATGTTCAGCAAGCTCTAAATACTGAATCACCCCCCCCCCTCCCCCCCCCTCTTAGTATTTTTCCAACACTATGACTCAATTGAGATTTGAAAAATGAAAGTAGGGAATTGTGTCAACTATTGTACTTCAAGTTTTTTCAACATTCAATGATTAGGTCAAAGCCCTATGAGATGAAATCAACCATTGCACTTTAGTTGCTTAAAGAAAATAGAAAATGCAATTTAAATTTATCTAAGATGCTTTAATTACTCCATCTACCCAATATGTCAAGAATGACCCCCTTGAGGTAATGTATCTAAGCAATCATTGCATCTGTCTAAACTAAAGAATTAGAATAACTCAAACACTGCATTGAATCTAATCATTTAACCATCCTTGCAAAGTATATTCAAATTAGGCTCTGTCAGGATAACCTTTAAGAAGATTGTTTTGTTGCAATGAAATGAGGATCTTCTATCTACAACCAATTAAGTGAATAACTAAATTATTAAGTCTCATCCAATTTTGAAGCTTGTGACCCCTTGGTATGGCTTTCGTATAAATCAATTACATCCTTAATTCTTAGCAAGAAAATGACATGAAATGAAACCTATTCAACCACTGCATTTGTAAGACATTTATCCATTCAATATAAGATTTTGTAAATTGGAAAAATGGACTTTATAAATGCTTAGTTAGATACAACAATTGAAACTATCTTGAAAAATGAAATTAGGAAACTAAACAACCATGTTTCTCAAGACTTCAACTTTTATTCCAATCCTGAAGACAGAGTTACCTATATCCTTGAAAACGTTTCGGAAGGAAAATCTACAGAGTTGTATCTAATATATTGAAAACTGGAAATTAAGCATGAACAGAAAAATACTAAACAGAATTAAAGAAAATCTAACTAGAAAACATTAAAAACCTTCTTTAGTAAGAGAGGCCCTCTACTACCAAGTTGGTCAACTCCTTAGCTCCTTAAAAATGTAATCAAAACAACATCTGGGAACTGATCTTCTTTATTGAAATAGAGTTTTAGAAAACAGAGTATCTCACTATAATTATGAACTTGTGCTACAAAAACTTAGCTTGTTCTCGGTTCTATAGAACCTTTATTTATAAGGAAATTTCATAACTAACTATGAATAAAGATAGCTACAGGTGTATATTCAAATTACAATCAAACTGGTACTCTTAGGACTCATGATTTGCTACGGAGAAAATCAAGAGTCCTAATTGCCGTGTGAAATAGTGTCTTGACTTTGAGCTTTGACCATCGGAATAGGCCTCTTTATTTGTCGATCTGGTCCTTGTGGATAGGAAGAAATCCATGTAGGAGGGATTCTGAGACTACCCATGTGCACCATTCCTTCAACGGACACTTGTAACATATTCAACCACAAGAGTAGCTATGGAACGCCTGGTTAGCTACGAAACAGGATGCATTTTGTAGCCAATCTGCAAAAACTTATTAAAATAGCAAAAATCATGAAAATACAATATGTCAATCAATTGTATGTATCCTTGAGACAAACCTAAATATTCTTCATTGATTAGGGCTTATGAATTGATGAAAGAGAGGTGAAATGAGATGAGAAATGTGTAAAGGAAAGGGTAATTCTGGGTTTCAACAATGATATTAAATGATTAATCCCCATGCTCAACCATACTGCCTCAAGAATCAAATCTTGCAACAACCAACTGAAATTAAATTTGTTAATAAGCTTTAGAACAAGCTATATATGATACAGAGACAGTCTCAAGACTTATTTACATCTAGCTAGACAACTCAATACATCAAAATCCTAGACAATTGTATACTTTAAGGCTTGGTCATTAGGGTGGAGTAAGTCCTTCAAGTGAGATCAAAGTCTTTCTTATATACAGGTCTTTCTCTAGGTCGAATTGCTAGCTTTAGGCCGACTTATCCTCTCATAGAAGTCAACTTGTTCTTTGCAATATGATGAGGTCTTGGAGGGTCTTTGACATTAGTTTTGACTCAAATAAATTTTCTTTACAATATGTAACATGCCCAAAAGTGTCTTCCATACATGACAATGACTCAATTGACTTGTATACCAAATGACAAGTCCTAGAAGCACTCAACATGTGCTTGACCTAATAATAAATTACCCTTGAGCATGAAACCCATGCCTCAAGAATTTAATAATAATAAATTTATGTTTCTCTTTACATAAAATACATAAAATCATCATTGCTTATATCATTATGAAGACCGAACCTAGTTACATATTTCAACATGGATTACCCCCCTCCTCTGCGTCATCATGCATTGCATATATATGTAAGAATTTAAACATCTTTATTACATTACCCATCATTATAACCATGCAATTGCATAATCATATACTCTAACAAAACATGATTAGGTATCCTCACATCAACTTTTTTTGAGACCCAACAAGATAATAAACAAATACAAACATTGGCATACATCATAATATAGGTCTACCCATCTAAGAGCCTCAATGTGGAGCATTAAAATGAGTTGAACATTGTAAGGTTTGTTAGTATGAATCTTAATCGTAAGTGTACGAAAAATGATCACTTTAGCCACGCATAAAAAACAACCCTAACAGTAAAGAGGGATGCCAATATCTTTAGATCTTCAATTATTTGACCAAGACAAATGCTACAAAAATATAGATTTATGCATTAAAAGACATTAAGCAGAAAATAAAAGAAAGAGTTGCTCCATGCATCCAATATACAAGAAAAGAATGATTTAAATAATTTTTTGTATTTATGAAACCTGGGAGGAGAACATAGAAAGATGTTACCAGTCCTCCTCAATGGGATGGGTTCTTGTAAGTCCTCAGCACTTCAGATCTAAAATCCCTCACTCTTGATGGTGTAGAAAATCTAGACAAAAATGAAACTCAAAGGGAGCTCACAAGAAAAATGGTAGAAAAATATGACAATGATGGTGGATCAAAGCCAGACAAAAAGTATAGATCCAAAGTGATATTTAGGCAACAAAATGTAGTGAGTGAATGGAAAAACCCTCCTATTTATAACAAAATATTGAATTAGTCTAGATATTGGTACATAATTAGAATATTATTAACTAGTTCTAGATCCAACTTTTATGGAATATTTTATTATATTTATTGGAGGGGAAAAGAATTTGACTTGGGCCAAATCCCATTATTTGTAAATAATAAATAAATAAATGATTTATTTAATTATTTATGAATGATTTAGTCAAATTTAACAAGGAATATTATTTAAATAAGATTTAAATAATTATTCCTAGAAAATAATAAGATAAATAATAATTTATCCAATTAATTTTCCTGTTTTGGGTTAAATATGACCAGGAATGTTAATTAAACTGTTGTTTAACTAATTATTCCTTGAGGAAAATAAAAAAAATGTGGATTTATTTAATATTTCCTCATGGGGTTTCCTGTTTAGGCCATAAAAAACTTAATAAAGGTGGTTTACTAAGTTATTTTTCAAAGTGAAAGAAATTTTACTTAGGGTAAAATTGGTCTTACATGGTGTACTTAGGTCCAACTAATAGTAACAGGTTAGATGACCAAAAAATGGTGTAACAGATTTCCCCCCAGCATGCAAGCGTTAGGAGCTAACTCGATGACCGAAGTATGTTGTAAGAACTCAGTCACTAGACACCGAAGGGGAAGTCAAAGAGAGAAAAATATAAGGTAGACCAAAGCATTGAAGGACTAGACCCTGAGGAGGTGAGACTTACAGGTTCAACAAGTCTCTTTTATGAGTGATTACCTGTGCTATAGGCGACGGGGGAGGCATACCTATGCCCGCCAAGACAAAGTAAAAAGAATAATGCGTCCAGTAAACAAGGGAATGAACTATATAGTACATGCTGGCATAAGCATGAGCCAGATAAAAATATGATAATGAATGCCACATACATACTGTGCCTGGGATAACAGCCAGGACTTATACAATAATATCTAGTTCATGAGATACAAATACAACCCAAATGCCCCTGTAAACAGAAAAGGGCTCTGAAAATCTGACTAATACATGAAAACAAAAAGGCGTTGCAAGTGGCTGAGGCAGACGTCATCAAATATATGGAGCTGCATCAAAGGTTGTAATGAAGAGGTCATCTGGGCATGTGGGGGGCTAACTGTAGGGCCACCCCCTCATGAGGGCTGAAACATCTCACACACACCCGGGAATCACCAGTATCATCTGCTACATCATTGAACCATCAAGTATACAGATCTTGATCATGCTGAAAGGAGCTAGAGCTAAGAAAAAATCAAGTCAAAGGGAAATAAGGAGTCCCTTTGCCTGATCCAAGGCACCGAACAAGAGTGGAAGCTAAAACCAAGGTACACCACCCTCTAGACCTGTCTTCTGGAATAAATGATATGATGTCGACAGAAGGAGGTCTGCCATAGGTGAGGCAATAAGGAATCCTCAACTAAGGCACAAGAGAAAATAGTAGAGCGACTGACAGACTAACACGAGGGATGATGATGAAATGGGGGATACTAAGTAGCAAACAAACGACTTCCCTTATTAGAGCATAAATGGCATGGATGACCTGGCAACGATTGACATAATATCATAAGGGATAGGGGACTGTAGGACTAAAGGCCATAATGTGTGACACGAGAGAGGAACCAAGAAATTAAGGATGGAGGACTATAGAGGGATACAAAGGGACTCGGGATAGACTCTGTGGATGCGATGATGACTCAACTTGGATGCTCTAAACAAGGGTGACTCGATGATGCTGCCACACAGAACAGGTCCAATGGGGACCATAAAAATATGAGTACAAGATGGTTACTCATGACGAAAATCAACACGAGCATGAACGAGTATGGAGGCAAAGTGGTGCCCCAAGTACAAGTGTTGCAAGTGAAGAAATTTGATTTTGAGGAGTGGTGAAGTGACCCTTCTTGGACAAAATTTGTCATGGTGAAGTATTAAATCACAAGAAACTAACAGATGCCCATTTGAGGGCTTAGTGAAAGATTTCCAACGGTACAGAAGGTTTGTCAAAATGAGCTATGGTTTGTCCGCAGCAGGCGAAAGAAAAATCAGTGGTTTCTCTTTTAATAAGGCATTTTCCCTCCAAATTCACTCATTTTCAAGTGGATCTGTGGTGAATGTAGAGAGGAGAGAAGGCCCTAAATCTTGCGGCGATCGTAGCGAACAAACTGACCGTTGGAATCGAGATCCGTCAGTTTCAGGTAAGAGGCCTAACCATACTCTTTAATTTTAGTGGATTGAAAGTTTAGTTTAGGTCCCCAGAGCTCATGAACATACCCCTTCCCCTCTTCACATCTAGGTCGCACTTTTTGGGGAAAAAATTGCGACCTGGGTAGTAGGTTTTAGGCATAAAACTGCGACCTATCCCAGGATTGGGCCTAAAAAGTGCGACCTGATAGAGAGGGTTTGTTCTGTGCTATTTTTTGGTTGAGAACTGGGTTTTTATGTTTGGATACAGTCTTTCCTATCTGTACACTGACAAATATGATGGTTTTGTGCAGATATGGCATAATTACAGATCAACTTGAGAGAGAGAGACCTGGGCACATTATGGTCAGAGATCTAGGAGGATCAGGGTGTCCACAGTGCATTGGCCAGGTTTGGGGTTCTGAAGTTTGTGGATAACCCTCTTATGAGAGCTAGAGAGCCCTTGTTGGCTTGGATTGTCAGTTATTGGGATCTGGACCATGAGGTCTTTATGGTGCAGGGGCATCGGTTCGAGTGGACGGTCGAGGAAATATATTTTCTGACTGTTATCCCACCACTTGGGATGGTAGGGAATACTCAACCAGTGTTACCACGAGTGCAGAACATCATGGAGTTTTTAGAGTGCCATTGTAGACCAGGTCTCCATGTCAAAGGGACATGGATACCCATCGTGGATCTAGAGAGGTTAGAGACCTGTACTGTGCTGCGGATCTTGGGAAACCGGGAACTCCACCACATCACTGGAGGGTAGATGATGCTTGTGGAGAGTGTGTTGAGTGGGACCTACTATGGGTGGGCCCAGATGCTGCTGTCGTCATTGAAACGACAGTTGTTGCTATGCAAGCGGTAAGTGAACCATGACTGTGCATATGGTACAGTTTTGTGCTCGTTCTTCTTTGAGAAGATCCCGACACTTCGACCTCACATACAGCTCCAAGATTGGGGCTCTAGAGAGCCCAGGATGCACCGGTGGGGGCAACTACTGTGCAGAGGAGGAGGTGGGGCGATTGGACGGGTGTTCTGACCCGAGTTATTTGCTCATTGGGATCAGATGCCTTTGTACATAGACGACTATCCCTATAGTGGGATGAGTTATCGTGGGGACCTGGATTTTCCACTGCCACCTGGTCAAGTATGGGGGCCCGATGGTAAGTGACAAATTGCTAAACTTTTATATGCATTGTAAATTTTCAGAATATTGTATATGGTACTAATTCTTTCACTTTTAGTATGCAGATATAACACCGGTAAAATCGGCCGGGTATATGGGACGGCCTGCTGTATCAGGACCTATCGGACCTAGTGGATCGAGAGCACCACAAAATGAGGATGCAACAACCCTCCTGGAGGACATCCATCGTAGATGTGAAAGGCTTATGACTGGTGTTTCAGAGCGTGGCTGGCAAGACTTGGATGACCAGTACATAGAGCCATGTATTGGTCTACCCTCGGAGTGGCGAGGGGTCATGCGGCGCATGGCGATGGCTGGACAGAGGATGTGTGATCTACGAGCTGCAGGGGCAGAGCCATTGGCTTGGGATCCTCCAGATAGTGATTAGGTGTAGGGGCAGGTGGTGCCCCCAGTTTCGAGTTTTGTAACATGCTATGGCATGTCATATGTATCAGATTTGATGGACTCTAAAACATGTTATACGACACATATTATGGATATGCATTGTTTTGATGGTTTTATGTTATTGTCTTGTCTTAAACGCATGTGCTAAATGCCAATCTAGAATATTGTTTGCAATGCTATCTACATAGTGATTTTGTGCTCTAGGTACATGACTGCATGTAATGATTTAAAATTCACGCATCAATATACACCATTCAATTGCATGACAAGAAGCAAGGAATCTAAACGAACATGAAGGTGGAGGATGCGATGGGAAGGGGCATCGGCTAATAAACCTCACACTGTATCATATTCAGCCTGATTATTGGTTATAGTACCAATGCATACATCGTTCGAGAGAACAAGCGAATGCAAGGGGGTAAAAATGGCCCAACCTGCCGAGGCTAGATTCCAGGAGTAGCGGCTTGCACCATCGGCATAACCGATATAATGTGTGGACAAGAGGTCCATCTGAAAGGTGCCACAAGACAATAAATGGGAGGATGATGAACAATGCTAGCAACCTGAGCGCAAAGTAGAAATTGAACAAACACTATGAGAGGGAGTGATCTAGGTAAGATGTCTACTACTCACACGCTGACGGTTAGGTGGTGTGTAGGAGATACCGGAGGTGTAGCTTGTGCTTAGGCTACGAAAGTCACCATAGACACGGATGGTGCCATCCCGCTTATGGGTGGGAAATATGAAGTCAGGGGTGGACAAGGCTTCCATGATGTCATCATCACAATATAATATGGAGTGACTGGAGGAAGGGAGATCACATGACACGGTGAAGCTACCTAACTCATCATCATGAGAAGAAAGGTTCACATGCGCATCGTCAAGGTTTATCCTAGGATTTTTTCGTTGAAATTTTGGGATATCGCCTCTATAAACATGTTGAAAGCTCCACACCTTGTCTACATCAACCCTTATAGGCAAAGGAAAATGCTTAAATTATATTCCTCTTTATGAGTGTCGTGCACTTTAAAGGCTAATTTGATCTTTCTCATCCATGTATGCATTCCAACATCACCTTCAAAGTCATAGGGATTGAATTTGGTCTTTCTATCATTTTCTCGACCTGCCTTAGTCTTGCAAGTTGTCATATGAAAAAATGTCATTTAGAATCACCAAGTGATTATTTTTCGTGATTCTTTCCATTTATCAACATTCGAAGTTTGATTACATTTTGCCAAAATCTCAACCTTGTAGCTCATAAACCAATTTGTATGGATACAAAGATGCACTACTATTGCAACTACAATAGTACAAGAAGAAATAGAATAAAAATAAACCCCAAATAAGTAGATTATGACAACAGGAAAAACAATGTTTAAAGGCATCCAAATAATATCGAGGAAGAGCTCTGCAATGTAGGTTGTTAATTGTATTGATCAATTAATGTGTTACAAAAGAATGGGAAACCCTTGGTCATACAAATAGGAAGAAACCATAACTTCAAGCTCAGGTAACTATTAAGTGTCATGAGACTCTTATTAGATTAAAGTGGCCTTTTACAATTATTGAAATAAGACACCATGAGATCTAATACTAGAACATTAATACAGACTATAATCTTATGAAAGTGGCTTGTTATAATTATTGAAATTAGAAACCATGAGACCTAATACTAAAAGATTAATAAATGTACAAATCTACATACAAGATAGCTAATATTCATAAGTTTTAATACATAATAAAGATGGAATGGTTAGATGCAGAACCTTTTACCCATACATACATATATGGTGAATTGGAGTTATGTATAAGCTATCTTATATTAGCTAGGAGATGGTGATGACGAGATGGCATGGCAGCTATAAACTACACAAAACATCCTAGACTTAATCATGGAATTTTTATAGTAGATTGAGCATGCAATTCATGCTAACTACCATAAATAACCAACCTCTCCTTCATGCTCGTGTTTCATGGGTAAGAATAACAATAGAAAGGCCTACTATTGCAAGAAGAAATCATCACTACTTATTTCTAGGCCATTTTGTATGAAGATTAGAACAATGTGATTAGATATTACAATTAGCATTTTCGACTTTACTGATTTGTGCCCTTGGCCATTTCTATCCCTTTCCCTCTTTTAACCATTCATATTGAATTTTTTCCCACCCACTCACTGAAATATTCATTAAGTAATGAATTCTCACTTTTCATGTCTCAAAATCCAGACCAAATACATTTAATGATTTCGCTATATTCAAATACATTATTGCTGGCCCTTCCTCAATGCCTGCCCACTTGAAATTGCACCCTGAAAACAAACACATGGAATTTCATTACATAGTAGTCTTGTAAAAAGTTCACGTAGAAGTAGACCTATTATGGCAAGTCTCAGAAAACTATGGAGTAGATTCAAATTAACAATTCAATCAACTAGTTAATAAGACGAATAAAAACTACACTGTACAAATATGAATAATTATTTCCTAACTTCTAAATGTATGAAATTTATTGCAGTATATAATTGGATCTACTTACAAAAGTAGACAGTTGGTCTCTTATGTAGTACATATATCTCAACATGGCCTCCAAAGTGTCTTTTGTTATCTGAAATTTGACATCAGTTTCTCCAGATGAAGATTGTGTAGTTTCCTGAAGCTACATGTGTGGAGAAAATATAAATGAATTTTAGAAAGAATGCTAGTGTAGAACATTTCTCTTAAACATAACCAATAATTAATCACATTTCGAGCATTTTTTTCATATGAACCTCTCCTCTATCATGAATGTTAAGCCATTCTTAGATAAGCATCAAAGATCTAAGTGTCTTTGACATCCACACAGTTGACCCAAAACAAAAGGCATTTTATCTTATTTCCAAAGACATTGAAAAAAAAAAAGAGATGATGTTCTTCTTTGCTTGCATACAATGGCATACAACACATATATTAGTATGGAAAAAGAAGGAATTATACAAAGTTGTAAAAAAAAAATTGCATGAAGAAAAAATACATATAAAACGTAATTTTTCACTCATTTTTTCCAATGCTAGTTTTTTACATACATATGTGAGTTATTTCACAGCCACTGCCTGACCAAGTTACAAAATTTGAAATTTCCAGTTCTCTCACAAATATACAGATAACATGTAACTGGAAGTTATACAGTAAATTTTTGAAGTGTCTAATAATAAATCTCACTGTCTACAATAGAAATCACAGATCTTGCCCCAAGTGGCCTCTTATTATTCATAAATTCAGGAAAATATTATTCATCATTCTTGTGCAAAAACACTAGTCTTGAAGTGACTCCAGAGCACTCTCTCATGTCCAAAACCTTTAGGTTTGATAGTTTATCAAATTCTATGGGAAGGTCCTTCAAAGAGCTGCATAGTGAAATATCAAGAAATTCTAGTTGCTGAAGTATGAAAATGGAAGGAGGAAGCAATGACAAGCTTGGACTTGTAGACAATCTCAAAAACCTAAGTGAACTTAAATTTCCCAAGTCATCAGGTAACTTTTGGATAAGATGACAATCCACGACAAACAACCTTTCCACAGAAATTAAAATTCATATGTTTGCTGGCAATTCCTCCAAAACTCTACAGTGATCAAAGATGATTTCTACAAACTTAGGAAACTCTAGGACTTTCCCCTTGTCAAATAGAGTCATATTTCCCAAGTCCTCACGAAGGTATACAAAGAATTTTTCCAAGCTCTCCTAGGATCTACAGTACTCGTAAAGAGGAGGTAGTATCAACTTCTCAACGAATACAAACTTAAGCTGGGTAACTGACAAAAGTACTAACATGCCTTTAAGTATTGCATGCTTTGAATTTTAATTGTACATGATAAGAACCTGAAGTTTTGGCATGGTATGTAAAAATTTTGGAAGACAGTATTGACTTGCATCAAAGAACACAACCAGAGCTTTCACCTCATAAAAATCTATTTGATACCAATCTTGTTCTTCCATTGAACCTATAGTAATGTCCCAGAAATGCAAAAGTCAGAAAGCTGAGATGCTATGATGATAAAAATGCTTCCTTATTAAATTTGAAAAATCAGTAAATTGAACAAATAATTATTCAATGCTTATGCAGGGAAAATAAAATAAGTTTCAGGGATGACTTGTATGAATTGAAACAAATTGAACCTGAGATGTATGCTCTAGTGCCAACCAGTTTGTGGGAATACCATCCTCATTAGCAGACATGAAAAGCCTCTTATGAACGACACTATCCTGGCTAGCCAGACGCAAGGCTAAATCATGCATCACATCATGTTGAGTAAAGAAAATCTCACTAGCATAATCAACTGAGATGACTAGACTCATGATACATCAAAATTTTTATTAACCAATGGTAGGGATCTCAAAAACACCTTTATCTTTACCAGCTAACACATTGATTTATCTTACCTTCTTGATTTCAGATTTTTTTTTTCCCTCAAATTTTTCGCAAAGTTGGTGCTCATAAAAGAATTTAAAATTAAGTTGAGATAAAATATGAAGAATGATAATAACAAAACAATCGGAAAATTTATTGAAGGCATAAAATCTAAGCAAGTTCCTCACCTTGAATCGCTTGTGAGATTTAGGATATTTCGACTTGCAAGTTCTAACAAGACCACAAAAGCATCTTTCCTATCCATTCCACGGGAATATACCCAAATATCCAGCAATGAATCTACACAGATCTTTCTACCCTTGGGAAATTCCTCCAAGTCCATAAAGAAGTCCTTTGTTTCATCATCAAGGACATCAATACTTGTTTCCAAGTAATGGATCAGATCCTCTCTGTGATGTTTCGATATATATTCTGCTCTTGAAATTTTCTTCTTAGCCTTTTCCCAAACTGGTTGTGGTTCATTGCGCAAAGATATTCCAATCACCTTGATGGCAAGTGGTAAACCCATATAGACTGTTTCAACCGAAAAATATTTTAGCAGTTAAACATGTAAATCTTCTGCAGAAATATAGAGAATTAATTTTTTTTTGGGAGTTGTTAACTCTTCGATTTTAGACCAATACAACCATTTATCTGTCAAAGGGACATAAAATCAATCTGAGTTTGAACACTATATAATAGGATGCAAAGCATTCGAGAAGGATAGAGAAATAAGCAGTTAGGGTATGAAATTTTGAATAGTATGTCATATTCATACCTGTTTAACAACAACTTCGTCATTTCTAGTTGGAATCGAAGGCTGTCCAAAAGCCCAGAAACAGAAATGAGACAGGGCATCAGCCTTTTGCAACATGGGCGTTATACACATGACTGCTATCTGTATGTGGAATAGTGATATCCTTCCTGGTTGTGATAACCGTTTTGCAACCCTCTGCTTCAAATAACAACTGTTCCACATATGATTTTGACCAAACATCATCCAAAATCACCAAATTCTGTGGATTTACTTTTAAACTAAGTTTCTTCTGTAGTTGGTTTTGCGCATCCTCGATGCTCTGAAAAAACAGGCGTTTGACCTCTGATTATTTTATCCCACATAATCTCCAAAAGGCCCATTACATTTGGAGACCATGCAACTGTTATGAAAACTATATTGTTTTGGAAGAAATCTGATAATCACAATGAGAATAAGCACTGAAAAACCCAAAAGGGAAGAAATAAAATGGAAGCTTGGTGTGACGATTAAAACAGGGGAGTTGTTCTTATCTTTGACTTTGGGATTGTTGCAAGGGGATAATGAAATGGTAGTTTTTTTGCTTCCACAATCCCTTCGACCCCAATGATACTAACTCCCTTCTTGAATAGGATATGTTTGACTTCACTGACAATATTATTCAAACCCACTACAAAGTTTGGCATACTTGAGACTTGGGAGCTGTCGCTGCCAATGAACTGCTCAGACTGTTCAGACATTGTGGTATCATGCAACCCATCAATGGCGCTCTAAAATAGTTTAGTTTTTCTCATTTAATGAAGCATGAATGAATTGGATCTGGCATCATTGGTCATCTTAACATTAACCCTTTCCATTATAAGCCCACCCATTTCTTCAATAAGTTCAGATTGTTCACTAAAACACTTGAAATCCACATCTGGGTTGTGGACATCAAGGGTACATAAGAAATTGTTGACATTCTTTTCTACCTTTTGGATCTTCTTTCCATAGTGATATCTTCTGTGTAAATTAAAGTTGCTCATATGCTCTAATTTTTTACTATGTGAAGGCCATCTTATCCGAATAGTAAGGAAGACAGAGGATATGTGGCTTGAATCTACAACTGGAGGAATAGAAGGAATTGCAAGAACCACATGCATATTGGGGATGGCCAGAAGGGAGAAGGACTCCAAAGGTTCACCTTCTATAAGAAAATTTCCTTTCTTCATTCCCATAACTAAGACAGGGCATAGCCATCCATCAAATCAATTGATGAAAAACATGAAGAAACTGATACGGTTGTGGGCAGTGGTTTCCTATGCAACTAACTACTTAGAATTGCTCAGCTGCTCTACCATGTAATGATTCATTTTTCTCATATTATTGGCACAGGATATAAGGGTCCTACTTATGACAAGTTCAGGTAAGAAATTATTTAGAAGGAAAAGAGAAATAACAACACCAGATTGGAAGACCTTAAAAAGGAAAGGGAAACAAAAGGTTCACAATAATGTCTTGCGGTTGTAAGGATAGGAAGAGTAAGACCCTCCTAACTTTTTTAGTTTATTGTCCCAAAGGAAAAATGTTTATTAAATCTAGTTACGCATTTTCATAAATAAAATATGGGGCTTTTTTATATGAATTTTTCAATGCATTTATCCAAAATATTCGTGTGAAACATGTTGTACAAGTCATAATAGATAATGCTTCTAGTTCTAATTATGTGGACACCGACAAGATGTTAATGGAGAAACACCCCACATTCATTTGGACTTCTGGTGCTACCCATTATATCGACCTAATTGTTGAGGACATGGGAAAAATTTACTTTATCAAGGATGATTAATCAGTGAGGAACATCACATAATTGTTATATAACCATGCACATTATCTTAGCCTAATGAGGAAATTGAAAAGAAATGTAATATAAGTCATTTCTTATTTTCTTATTTTCTGTAGATATGTGGTGGGAAAATTATGCTGGAAAAGCACCGAATTTATAGAGATTTGCCATGTTAGTGCCTAGCCAGACTTGTGCTTAAATTTTCACTCACAAATTGGAGTGTGTTTCAAAAAATACACAAAGGTGCAACATGTTAAAATATATGTGTCTTAATAATAAAGTCTACATCTAATACAATCCTTGATTATGGCTGAAGAAAATTGAGAAAACACTTGATATGGACACGATTTCCTTATAGAAAATATTGACATAGGGTACAAATGGTTGGTGATGGCATAGCCATGTTATGGAGAAGTCATCTAAATTGTTATATGAAGATGAGCAGGATCAAGTGATAGGTTGCATAGGCAAATGTCCTACAAAAAACAGAAAAGGAGAATGAGGATAGTCAGGTGCTAGCCTTTGTACCTATACAGACTGAGATACCATTAGTAAGCATTCATCTGTTATTGCAAGGCATTCCTCTACTAGAGGATGAAATGTTACCTTTGCCCATAAAAAATGGATTCCAGAGGTAATTCTCCTCCACCTATCAGCCAATGATGGACTCCAGAGACGAAAATCCCCAAACCTCACTTATTTTAAGGATTCCAGGGATTATTTTAGGGATTTTGGGAATCCAAAGTGGCTAATTTGAGCGCTCAACAATGAAACTAGCCTAAGGCAGCCATAGGTCTCTGCCCTTTAACTATGAGGGACTCCAGAGATGGAGATCTCCTCCCTTAGTCAATTCAAATAGGCATGCAAATCACCTCTTATTTGCAAGTAAAACATAAATGTAAGCAATAAATATAAAATTTCCTTTGTATACAGACTCCATAGACCAGATAAGGGAGAATAACAAGACATTTTTCTCAGACAGTCACCAATGGGATCATCAATTTTCTCTATAACAACTATTGAATAAAAGAATTATACCTTCATTCCATCCTTTCATTTTATAGTTGGGGCACCAAAAAGAAGAAGCAAGGATTTTTTGACTTCCTCGTGTCCAAATATTTTTGGAGCTAAAGAACACGCAAGATTGTTATAGATGTCACCATCCTCAGAAAGCAGCACAACAAGTAGTTCTATTTGTTCTTGTTCATCACCTTGTAAAATGTACCTACAACTGTTTGAAATTAATGATTAAAATAAGCAATATAGAGAAAACATGGATCAAATAAAAACTTCACGAAATGGCACATTTTAAAAAACAACATATGCTAGACATGTGCAACCAAAGCAAAATTGCTAATCTACCTGCACTAGATGTGGAACTTTACATATCTATATAAATTAATACCTGTTAAGTAATACCACCATCCTCAAATTAATACCTGTTAATAAGTGAAGCAGCAGCTTTACCCACAATAAGTGACAAAACGCTGAATATTACAAGTGCCCAATGGGTCTTCCTTTTTCCTGCAAATATATTTCTATTGGGGCCTCTTCGTGGATTTGCATCCCTGATCAAACCAGGGCCTCAATTTCCAATCTCTCAAGGTCAGTCAAATTATATCACAACATCTTGTATATAGACAGTTCAATCAAATATAAAATTAATCTGAAAGATTTAACAGACATACCTTCTTGCACTGCATCCTTGATCAAATCAGGGCCTGAAGTTCCAATCTCTGTAAGTCGGTCAAATTATATTACAACATCTTGCAGATAGACAGTTCAGTCAAATATAAAATTGATCTGAAAATTTTAATAGACATACCTTCTTGTACTCTGTTGTGGCTTTCTGGAATAACACCCATCTGAATATCACCCATTAGAAATGAATTACTAGTGTGCATCGAGAAAATTACTCAGCTTGTGGATGTATCACCAAGAATTACTAGGCTTGTGGATGTATCACCAAGAAAAAGTATACAACACCTTATGAGTTGTTATCTTTAAAGAAACACATACTGAAACATAAGCACCGTGATGAATCTCAAACTTAGAAGAAGGAAACTAGGAACCAGGGCTAAACGAATTGCAATAGTGATAATGGGGAAAGATATGTTGGGTTTGCGTTATATTCTTTCCACGACTAGTCACACGCGGACCCGTCCATGGTTTTGGGGCATGATGGTTTTTGGCCCCTGGTATTTTGTAGATCCGGTCAAGGGAACTACGGTTATGTTCTAATCCATGGTTAATGGATTGGGGTTTATGTATGCTTCGACATGTATATATATGTGTTGTAACACTAAAAGGAATATAATGAAAAATCAAGCTGGTCTTCCTGATTTGGGATCCAAAGGAAAATCTCTGTGTTTATCTGTTTTATGTTTTATGATCTTGCTATTGTTTATATTATGTTTTAAAGATTTGTTCGTAGATAATTTCTGTATAGGGTTAAAACCTACAAGATAGGTAGACTTTGATAGCTTTTAGGGCTTTTTCATTGCAGTGTAGGATGAGAAATAGAATTAGAATGAGCATTTAGATAATGAATTCATTCTATAAGAAGAAATTAACACAACATAATTTCCCTTACAAAACAGAGCATAAATTGATTTATGAATTATGTTTATAACTCTTTAGAACAATCAGTGAAAGCATAAGATATGAAATGGAATTGAGAAGGCATTCGATGAAATGAGACACGAAGGAGATACAATTCTATAAATCCATACCACATGAATCCCAAAATTCTTACTGCAACTGCCTCTGTATTATCAAAAAAAAATCTCCAAGTACAATATCTCTCCTGTGATATATCAAATATCCAACCCCCCTCTATTACAAAAACATTTCTTTTTTATAGGCCAAATTACAAGGGCCTATTTTCCAAAACAATAAATGTCTTTTTGCAAAAATAAAAATAAAAATGATATAAAGGTGGCCAAAATATAAATACTTGCAAAAAGACTCTGATGGCACATTTGCACTACAAACTCTGATTTATATGTCCAATTTGAAAAATAGGAAATCCAACTACCACAAAAACATTCGAAATAAAATTCACTTCATGTGTTAGCCATTACTTTGGTGTAAATTTGTTGACTTGAGTGAACAGAAACCATCTTGATTGAACCTCGTGCCATTAGATCCTTGATATCCTTTCTAGAAAGTGAACCATTAATCTAAAAATTAAAGGAAAACATTAACATTAGTGAGAAGAACCAGATACTTTTCTTCAAAACATATTCATAAAAAAAGAACCAATTCTTCTTTCTTTTCGTGATTAAATGGACCAACTTCAAAAGAACCATAGTAGAAGGCATCCAACATAAGTGTTGAGGTAAGGGATGCCCTTATATTCAAATTGTATATATGTGTTGAGGTAAGGGGTACATATAGTTATATAGGTATGTAATTATATTATTTTTATGGATGAAATACCAAATTAATGTTTGAATGAAACACAACTACAAAAATATGAATGGCTAGTGAAAGAAACTTACACCAAAAAGTAGGTAGCAGAAACAGGTTGAGTTATCTCGAACATTCACCATTTGAAATATTCACTAGACCTAAAGCCAAAAATTACAAAATTAACATCAGATTCATACAAGCAAATCAACAAAAATATAACCAAAAACTATTTATAAATAATCCAACATATGGAAATACATAAGGAAAGTGAAAGTAGAATGTTTTGAAAATTAAAATTGTTCAAATTTTTCACAAAATCTGAAAAAACTTTGTAATCACTTTCTTCTAATTTGTATGTATCATTCTTAGCATTGTACGATAAGTTTGTGATCACTATAACGGATTCAAGTTGTACAAAAGCATGATCAGTCAAATCATACTTATACATGTGCTGCCCATTTATTCTACTATAGCAACATAATTGAAGCTCGATGCCTTCTAATCTATCCAAAAGGTTGATGTCATTATGGTAATCAAACACCCTATTACCATCCTTCTTCCTTATTCTTTAAACCCTTCCATTGTACCACATTCCACAAGAAACACCTTGTTTTGTACTTCGAGGAACACCTTTTCTTGTAGTACGTTCAGTGGGGGGAATTGAGTTGTTTTCAAACAACACCCCACAATCTAATCCAATTCTAAAGCCAATTGAAACACCCTTTTGGTAGAGTATTCCATCTCGCCTAAAGAGACCCCACTTCTCACTTTTGTCAACCTATCTTTGGATAATGTTGGATTTCCATTCAACTGACTAACCAAACATGCTTTGAACATATCCTTACCATCAAGATTCACCATTGGTTTTATAGTTTTGCTTACATTTTCATCAATGGAATCTAAAATTTCATCCAACTCATGTCTCCACTCAATTTCCATTATTTGAAATTCACTTTCATTGTGTACCAATGAATATGAATATTGAAATGTAGAGTTGGAACATCTCGGTAGAGAATCATCAACTACTTCATCCACAATTTGGAATGTTGGATAATCTTTATCCTCTGTCCATGGTTTAACCCACCAATAACATTGAGTGTAATATTTTGGTTTCATTCCAAGAGTTGATAAAATGTCTTGTGCATCCTTCAATACATTCTTAAGGGCTTCTACAATTTTAGTGTCTGTAGATATTGAATCATATTGCGACAATGTGTCAATGTTTTGTATTGTTTCTTGGGGAAATTTATTCCAAATTTTTTCTTACTTCTTATGGGATTTATTAAAAGGAAGCCCTTGGGAATTTGATTCTTCTTGAACAATTTTATTAAGGGTTCCAATAGCATGAAGCAAGTCAGTGAAATCATAGGCCCTCTCCACTCCAACCATCCCACCAAATTTTCTAAAGAAGTTATCACATACATTTGACCCAGACAAGTGAAAAACACATGGAAAGTTAGAGTATTTATCTCAAAACAATCTCATCAAAAAAACTGCAAAATGGCAAGAAATTCTCACATCTTGATATGCCTCTCTGTTGATGAAATTTATGTTGACATTAGTATGAGATTGTTTTTGTACCCAACATAACCATAATGCAAAAAAATGATGAACTCGTCAAGAATTTCACACTCTTTCCTAGAGGCTCAAAATATGATACATAAAGATGTCAATTTAGTCAGCAACAATCATTAGGTAAGTCTCTGTAGCTAGTGTCCTCTCTAAATTTCCACTTGGTGTACTTCTCAACTCTTTCAAAAACCTCTGAACATGCCTTGAAGCAATGCATTTTGCGGAACCCCAATTTTGTCGATCCATCCTCTCTATATCTTCACACTTAAGCTTGTGATAATCCACTTTAAAAGTGTGATAAACCATTCTAAGATGGCCAAAACGTATGTACTCATTTCCTAAAACCAATTCTTGTTGACCACTGAACTAAGGATTCACTAGCTTTTTGCCGTTGTAGATGTAATATTGGTCATGCAATCCTATTACATTGAAACCATTGTACAACCCAGTTAGCCTCCACCCTTCCCAAGGAATTTGATATCGAAGACCTGATGTTGAAGAATAATCCTTCAACATAATTTGTCTTCTTCTGCTATCCCCATCCGAGGAATGACCAACAATAGGTCCCAAATTGTTTTCTACGTGTTTCTTCCACATAAATTCTACCTTTTACCATTGTTGATAAAAAAAAATTCCATTGAATTTATTTCATGTTGGATGAACAACCACAACCAAACGAGGAAGTTTTTCATGTAAAGGGTTTGCAATAATAACACGTGCATAGTGACTAATAACATAGTTTTTAAAAGAATTTTTTATAATCTCATAGCTTGCATCTCCCTCACCAACTATTACTGTTAGTCATCAATAATTTTGATCTTATCCAAAGATGACTAAGTTGACAATCCCAGATTTCTAGAAAAAATATTTGAAAAAACATTGAGAGTTCTAGAAATCTTACTGCCTTCATTATTCTAAAACCTATTTTTCCACGATAATCTTCATTCAAAATCTCCTCAAGTCAACCTGTTGCTTCAAAAAGAAATTGGTTTCATGATATTCTCACCATTTTCACCTTCTTTTCATTCCCCCATTCTACCATTCCTACCCCTATTTTTATCAATCCATTTCCCTTTAAAAATAGCCCATTTTCCTTTCATTTACCATTCTTTTTCTCTAAAAACCCTTTAAACCATTTAAAAAACCCCTTCATATTGGTTTAAACGCTTTTTCCACCTTATCGGAACATCAAGGAATGGCTTAAAAACCACATTTTTAGCCTTATATCCACCCATTTAAAAATTAGGCTTTAAGCCCCTGCGGGCTTAAAACCCTCAGCCCCTTTCTTCATATAACCTCATTCCGCGACCATTGGCTAAGTCATAACCCCTTCACCTTAGCCCCTGGTCCTTTCCTTTCTTCATAAAACCTCTCCCCTGCCTCATCTAGCCCCATTCTATGTTATTTCATTCCTCCGAGCTATGTTTTCTCCTCGTTCGATCACAACCATTGATCACAAACGATCCAATGGTGATCAGCGTTGTTCCCCACCCTTTGCTCCTTCCGAACATACCACATTTGTCATCCTTGCAATAGGATCTAAACCATTGATCTTTCAGATCCAATAGTCATCACTGATCCCGAATCATTTCAACCCCGCCTGATGAAATTCTGCTTCCAGCAAACGCATCGCGTTGAATCTCCACCGTTGATCTGGCTCCCCCAGATCCAACGGTCCACAGCGCATTTCACGCAGTTTTTAACGTCGAGTTTTAACAAGCCATATCCACGCGATAAAAGCGGTTTTGGCCCGCCACACATCACTTTCTGAGTGGAATCGCATTCATTCAGGCTAAAATCGCTTACTGCCCATATGCAGCGCAAAAACCATCACTTGTTTTCACAAAACCGCCTCCCTCCTCTACGTGCCCAATTTCAAATTTCCTCCACCTCTCTGCCTGGTTCCGCCTTCAGAACCCTCCCCTGCTTCTTCATCTCCTCTACAATGCTCCTTCGACAAACTCAAATCCATTCTGGACCTTTGAAAATAAGTTTATACCAAAAGCGTAGGTTTTTATTAATGTTTTGTTTATTTGTGAAGGTTTAATGGTGCCCCAAGCCTGAAGGGCCATCCCATAGTCAAGATAGTGATTGAGGCCTCAGGATGATGATCCGAGGGCCTGAAACAAAAAAAGGGATAGGGTATTTGATTCCAAAGGGTTTAATTGATGATTCATGGTCATCAATTCGATCACAGGAACCCTCTAGCGCACCAAAAGGAAACCCCTACACACAGCAAAATAGAAACATAAGATTAGTAAAGAAGACGATGAAGACAGAAGACTAAAGGGCTTAATCACAGATTAATTTTTTCAAAACAAAGATTAGCCCCTTTAAGATCAGTGATTAAAGGCTAAAGGTTGAACGATAAAGGATCTAGGATAAAAGCAGTTGTTTAAAGCAGAAAAGAGGAAGGACAGTAAAAGCAGATCAGGCCTTAAAATATAATTTAGTGATGAAATGAAGGAAAATTAGGCTAAAAAGCCTTGAATGCATCAATAAATAGCAATTACTTCTTCAGAATATCTAACTGACACCTACAACCTAATTTCTATCCATAAAACCAATCAGCAGTTATTACCCAGCTAGAAATATTTTAAAATTGTCAAAGCAATTAATGTAAAGATAAAGATAGGCCTTAAAGTCAAACTTTTCACCTATCTTTCCTTATAAAGTTAAGATAGAGTTCTTAAACAGAGAAGTAGCTGCACGCATGTTCCTACCTTATGCCTTGCATGGTTTTCAAGGTCAGGAATGCATTTACTCTGTAATTAATAACACTTGAACCCTAGATTAGTTCCACCTCCTCATTTGCAGCATAAATACTGCATTTGAACTCATTGTATTGAGGGCATTTGATGACTCTCTGAAGTAATACATATTTATGCTGAAGTTGAAATAAAAATGATGTTCTAGAACCTGTGGATGTTTTGACTTGTTTGTTGATGGAGAAAGCTCTTTAATTGGATCCCTGAGCTTGGTTGTTGGTGAATTATTCTTAATTTGTCATTGTTATTTCTTGTTCCATTATGTTTCACCATTCTCTTTTGCAGTAGAATAAAAATTTTAAGCTAAGAAATGTATTTTGAAAGAACCTTAGTTCTGTTTACTCTTCACTGTCTTTATGTTTTCTTTTGCTAAGATATTCTAGAGAATTCTTAATTTCTTTCTAGAAACCTTATGCTTGTTTATTTCTTAAATAGTTCAATACAGTTGGTCTCAAGAATGATTTATGGTTTTCCCTGCTTACTTGCTACCACTTAAAAGTTGTTTCTGAAGTCTCCCTTCAAAGTACCATTGTCCAAAGTCTGCCAAAGAGGTTTTGTTCTGATCATACCCTTTGTACTTGCTAAAATAATTGTTTTGAAGGTCTTTATAGCTGTAATCAAAGATGTCTAGGAGTTCCCTCTTCTATGAATGCAGTTATTTGTGAATCTTGAATGTTTTCTTATCCTTGAAGGTGAAATCTTTGGATGAAATAGAGTGTTCCTCGACTCCTAGATTTCATTTGAAAATTCTATCTTGAAATTGTTATTTGCTGAAGTGTGGTTTCTAGAATTTATGGTTAGCCCTATCTATGGAATGCCTCTTCATGTTCAAATAATGTTTTAATTCCTTTTGTTGAGAAGTACATATAATTAGGGATTCTTAATTTCCCTTAGTTCTACTTTTCATTCTAAACCTTTGATGTCCATTTGATTTCACCTGAAAGACTTTGTAGATCCACTGGCCAAGTTTGATTTTCCCTTTGATGCCCCTGATCCCTTTACAAGCTTGTTACAACTTCCGCTTGACTCCATTGCCCAATGACTTAGTGATTTTCCTTTTCTATCTATGCTGCCTAGATCATCACGTCCCACCAAACAACCAAACAAACTCATGCTTCATAACTAGCCTAAAGACAACCCTTAAAAGCAAACAAGCTCATATCTTTGTAAACAATTGAGAGATCCCTCTCTGAGACTAGGAAGGCTAGGTCCTAGAGCTCTAAAGACTGGTTTTGATGTTTCCTTGTCACTTGGTATGCCAATCAGCCAAATCGCAAGACCACAACATAATGGTGATCACGGTGGGATATCTGGGTTCATAGTTTCCTAGCAAGCCCTTATAGACTCATTAGTTCTTCAATTACCTTAGAAAATCAGCTGATAAGCCATAGAGTAGAATTTGTTTGTTTCACCACCTTAGCTAAGTGTTGAGTTAGGTATAGCACACTCTTACAAGCCATAGAACCATATAAAAACTCAGAAAAACCCAAAACATTTCAGATTGGTTTTCAAATAAATCATTGGTGGTGGACCATAAAACATTTTACCTTTAGAAAAGCTAAAAATTTCCACCTGGCGACTCCACTAGCCCTAGTAGCCCTATTACTCCTCTAGATATCCAAATTTCCTTAAAAATGTGTTAACCAGCCATGAGGAAGTTTAGAAAACCTATTCCCCTATTATAGAAATCACTGTGAGAGGAAAAATCTTGAAAAACAATCCTAAAAACCTCAGCCTCTCTAAATTTTGGAAACTAAAATCTAGCTTCACATAGGGTCAATACTAGATCCCATCTAGATCCCAACCCTCCTACCATATTTGACAATCTAGAGAGGATTTTGTGGCAAACTTCTAGATCTGGAAAACCAACTACTGATAGGACCATCCCAAGAACAAGATCTATCCCTGAAAATCTCACAGTCTTGAAAGACCCTCACTTTGACTTACCTTACACAAAGAACCTATTTAGAAATAAGTCTCAAAGTGATTTAAACTAAGATGAATTTGAACCTACAGATTTTCAACAGAGCTTTAGCAGGGAAGCCTCACCTTCTACTCCACCTGATTTTCAGCTTCTCCATCACTTCAGCTCATTCCATAACAAATATGCTCATCATTAGTTTGTTGGCCCAAGTGTTTCTTCCACTCCTGTTCACACATACACTGTTCAAAGCACTCCAGCTCAGCCCACTTTCTCTCTTGTAAATCCACCTCTTGTAAATCCCCCATTTTTTCCTATCATGGCAGCATGGTATGCTCCACTAGTTTTACCACAACCTCTGGTTCCCTTACCCAATGATTATCAATCCAAAATTCCCCATTTCACTGGAAATGAACCTACTACTACTCAGCAGCATGTAGACAAGATGGATGATGCTTTTGATTATATGAAAATAGAAGAAAATACCATTAATATGAGAATTTTTGCTCAAAGTTTAGCAGGAGAAGCCAAAAAATGGTTCAAAGGGTTAACTCCTCACAACATAAATGATCTCCCTTCTTTATATCGAACATTCACAAAGAAATGGGAAATTAAAAAGAACCCTCTCCAAATATTGTCAGACTATAATAACCTCAAGAGAAATACTGGGGAAAGTGTCCAAGATTATTGCACTAGATTCAATAGTGTGTATAATGCACTTCCCCCAAACATGAAACCTCCACTAGGCCTAGCCTTAGCTAAATTTCCAGAAGGCTTTGATCTAGAAATGGCCTACCAACTAAGAGAAAGAGACCCCTTGACTTTAGAAGATATACAGAGGGGAGCCTTAAGTGTGGAAGCAAATATGACTGCGAAAAGAGCTAGGTTAAAATCAGAGAAAAGAGTTACATATAGGGATGATACAATGGCATCAACCTCATCATCAGATACTAAAATTGATAACTTAGTGAAGGTAACGGAGAGAGTTCTTGAAAAGATAAATCTGAATGATAGAGTGCCTCCTAGAGAGAATCAAACAAATCCCCAAAACAGAAATAGGAATCCAAATATAAGAAGAGATCCTAATCAAGATAGACAAAGAGATAATGACCAACAAATTAGGCTCCCCTTCCAACAAAATTATGTAGATCAAGAAGACGAAAATGAAACTGAAAGGTTGGAAGAAAATCATGTAAACTTGATAGGATCTGACAGTGAGACAAATTCTTTTCTCACTGAAGAAGAACAAGGATTCTTCTCCTCAGAACAAATTGAAAACAACCATGGAGATTCTTAAGATTACAGATTGGGGTTTGAAAATTCAATCATGGAGGTACACAAACAATATAATATTAGGAGCAAAGGGAATCCAGAGATTTCCGATAACAAAAACACTAGTACTGTTGTTAGAAAAACTTCAGAAAATCAGCCTAAGAAGACAACAAGTAACACCAACACTATGGCCAAGAAATTTGATCTAAATAAAGACAAAAACAGTCAGCAAAGTGTTGAATAAAGTTGTCCTAGTACTTCTGCTAGTGGCCCTAACAAATCTGTCCCAAATAATAGTCAAAATAAAGTTCAGCAAATCATAATTGCTAAAAGAGTTGTAAATGACAAAACAGATGTAAATATTTCAAGAAAAATAGTTCCTTTCAGCCTTGAAGGGGAAATTGCCAAGATAAAAATCACCATACCCTTAGCTGAACTAGTAACTCAGGGTGCATATAAAAATCAAGTTTTGAAAGCTTTAAATCTAGGTAGTGACACTGATACTTTAAACTTGACTGATGATAAACCCGAATTATTATTTGGTCCTAAAGTTGAAGGAAAATACCAAGAAGGGGCTATCCCTCCCTTCTATGTCATCCTGAATATACATAACAAAATCTTGCACAATTCCATGCTAGACTCAGGTGCTTCTCACAATCTTATGCCCAAAGTAGTAATGGACAGCCTAGGCTTGGAAATTACTACACAATATAAATACTTGTATTCCTTTGATTCAAGCAGGGTCAAATTCTTAGGCCTAATCAAATATTTATGTGTCAATTTGGCACAGATTCCTGCTAAAGGTTTAGTTATGGACATAGTAGTGCTGATATTCCCCAAAAATATGGCATGCTTTTATCTAGATCATGGGGAGCTAAACTTTAGGGGAGCCTTCAAATGGACATGTCCTATGCCACCATCCCAGTGTTTAACCAAGCCAGAATACTATAGAGGGAGTCTCATATGAAATACATGGTGAGCAATATAGATAGACCCAACAATACTCCTGTTTATTCTATTCATTCAGAATTGGATTCCTTTATCTTAATAATGAAGATGAAATCAACCAACAAGAAAAGGAAAACAAAGAAGAATCTAGTCCAACAGAATAGTCAAATCTGTTATCAACTCAACCACAAAACAGTTCAAAATTTAACGCCCTTCAACAGCAGAAAGGAAATGAAAATGAGACATAAACACTGTGGAAACTAAGCTTTTATGGCTTTTGTAGCAAAAAAAGTTCCGGAGCTGGTGTATGTATACACAATAAAAATCAAGGACACTCTTATAAACTTGATTTCCAATGCACCAATAATATTGCAGAATATGAAACTCTCCTACTTGGCCTACATTTGCTCAAAGATTTAGGAGCTAAGAAAATATCAGTTCAAGGAGATTCTGGGCTAATCATTAAAAAATTAAAGGGGAGTATTCAGCTAAAAATCCAAAACTAGGAGAATATAGAAATGTTTCCCTTGATCTCCTAAAAACCTTTGAAAAATATGAACTCATTTTCATCCCAAGAGCTCAAAATCATCTAGCAAATGAGCTTACCTTTGCTGCTAGTAATTGCCAAACACCACAGATAAATGAAAAATTCAATATAAAGGTAAAAAACAGGCCTGCAATACCTGACAATGAAGATTATTGGAAAGTGTTTGAAGGAGACAAACACATAGATGGTTTTCTGCAATTAAAAAATGACTTTGCCATACCAACATCAAACACTAGCCATGAGGAAAATTGTTTAGATAAGGAACAAATCCCTAAAACAATGCTATCTTTTTTTGCTGATATAAACCATTTTGAACATCCTTTTAGAGCAGAAATAGTTGATAATACATACCAAAAAGACCTAGAAGTTTTACAATGTAAAAATGATACAATTCCAAGAGGTCCTACAACATTAGAACAACTTTTTGATTTTAATGATGTAGCCAAAGAACCAAGAATGGAGCATATGGAAACAAATATAGATGAGCATAACATAGGCAGCTTAGCAGAACCCAAAATGATCAAGCTATCCAGCACTCTCCCAAATCATATCAAACAACAATACATAGAACTTTTCAAAGAATTTAGAGATGTGTTTTCATGGGGATATAAGGATCTAAAATCATATGATACTAGCATTATTCAACACAAAATTCCTCTTAAGGAAAATCAAAAACCTTTCAAAAAAAAACTTAGAAGGATAAACCCTATTTTATTGCCTTTAGTTGAGAAAGAAATTAGGAAAATGTACGATGCTGGGATCATAGTTCCCCTCATATATTCATAATGGGTTTCTAACTTAGTATCTATCAGGAAAAAGACTGGGAAAATCAGGCTATGCATTGATTTTAGAAATCTAAATAGAGCCTCCCTTAAAGACAACTATCCCTTTCCAAAAATGGATCACATACTTCAAAGGGTGGTTGGGTCTAAAATAATTTCACTGTTGGATGGATTCTCAGGTTACAATCAGTTGTTAGCACTCCCAAGTGATCAACATAAAACTGCTTTTACTACACCTTGGGGTACATTCATGTATGTCAAAATGCCATTTGGTTTAATGAATGCAGGGGCCACATTCCAAAGGGCCATGGATATAGCCTTCTCAGAAGACATAGGCTATTTTATAATCATTTACCTTGATGACATTACTTTTTTCTCTAAAAATGATGAAGAACACTTGATTCATTTAAGAAAAGTTTTTGAGAAATGTAGGAAATATGGCTTATCTTTGAATCCCAAAAAGACACTATTTGGTCTCCAAGAAGGAAAATTTCTTGGCCACATAATTTCCGAAGAGGGAATCAAAGTAGACCCTAAAAGGATTGACAACATATTGAAATTTAGCCATCCTAGAAACCTCAAAGAATTACAATATTTCATTGGAAAGATAATTTTTTTAAGAAGGTTCATCCCCAACCTTACTGAGCTATTAAGAAATATCACAAACATGCTTAAGAAAGAGATATGTTTTAAATGGAAAATACAAGCTAAAAATTCATTTGAACTAGTGAAACAAGCTCTTACTCAAACACCGGTTCTTATCAGTCCTGATTTCACCAAAGATTTCTACATCTTTTCTTTTTCATCTGAACATACAATAGCTGCAGTATTATTAAAAAAGAATAGGATGGGGCAAGAACAACCAATATCATTTTTTAGTAGAGCCTTAAGAGATGCTCCACTCAAATATAACATCATGGAGAAACAAGCTTTAGCCTTGGTAAAAGCATTAAAAGACTTTAAAGTCTATATTTTGCATTCTCATATCATTGCTTTTGTCCCACACACAGTTGTCAAGGATATTATAAGTCAAGACCCTGATGGTAAAAGAGGAAAATTGATTGCTATTATTCTAGAATATGACTTAGAAATCAGGCCAACCAAACTAATCAAAGGGCAGGGATTAGCAAAATTCATGGCTAAGTCAAACTTCCGAGAAATAGATATGAATATGGTTTATATTTTAGAAGAAACAGAAGAATTCATAGCTCCATTTATTGAAGAAAATTTTGTGAATTCACCTTGGTATGATGATATCATATATGTGCTACTTTATCTAAATAACTCTCCCTCTCTGTCTAAAACTAAAGCTAGATTTTTAAAACAGAAGACTTTAAATTATTGCATATTAGATGGGGTTTTATATTGGAATAATGTTGTTGGAATATTGCTTAAATGTTTGCTTGAGGTTGATGCAGGAAAAATCATGCATGAGTTTCATGAGGGAGAATGCGGAGGACATAATTACTGGAAGACTACAGCAAATAAAATCCTCATATCTGGTTACTATTTGCCCACCCTTTTCCCAAATACTCAGAAGCTTGTTTGTCTTGCCATAAGTGTCAAATTTTGGATGGCAAGAGAAAACTCCTACCCTTACCCTTACATCCCATCAGTGTTGAGGCTCCCTTTCAACAATGGGTTTTGGAATTCATTGGGGAAATTCACCCATTTTCTTCAGCCCAACATAAGTGGATCCTCACTGCCACTGAATATTTTACCAAGTGGATAGAAGCCATACCTTCTAGGAATGCTACTAACTCTGTCATTATCAAGTTCCTTGAAACCAATATACTATCCAGATTTGGTTGTCCTAGAAAAATTATCACAGATAATGTTGTTGCCTTCAAGTCTAAAAGAATGGTTGACAATTGCTATAAATATCATATCACATTGGGTCATTCTACTGCCTACTATCCCCAAGGAAATGGATTAGCTGAATCCTCCAACAAAATCCTTGTCAATATTATCAAAAAAACCGTTGGAGCATAATCAGAAATCATGGCATAGTAAGCTTATTCATGCTTTATGGGCTGATAGATTAACCACAAAAAAGTCAATAAATATGTCCCCCTATCAGCTGGTTTATGGCATGGATGCAATTTTATATTAGATGGATGCAAGGATAGGATTAGATGGTTTATTTCTATTTTCAAAAATAAAATGTCAAAGAGTTTGCTATTTCAAATGCACTCAAAGAAGAGAAAATTCTAGGACAAGTAGGATTGGGTAGGAACTGGTGTTGTTTGAAGAAATTACATGTTTCAGATTGATAAAAGTTGTCCTTTTCAGAGAAAGATCAGCAAGAAAAAGGAGGAATTTTCCCAATGGATAAGGCACTGGTCTGCTGAAACTAAAAGATTTATTTTCTAAGGTTCTGGACATCTTGAAAGGAAAGTTGTCCTCCCAAGTGGAGCCACTGTTAGTCATCAATAATTTTGATCTTATCCAAAGATGACTAAATTGACAATCCCAGATTTCTAGAAACAATATTTGAAAAAACATTGAGAGTTCTAGAAATATTACTGCCTTCATTATTCTAAAACCTATTTTTCCACCATAATCTTCATTCAAAATTTCCTCAAGTCAACCTGCTGCTTCAAAAAGAAACTGGTTTCTTGATATTCTCACCATTTTCACCTTCTTTTCATTCCCCCATTATACCATTCCTACCCCTATTTTTATCCATCCATTTCCCTTTAAAAATAGCCCATTTTCCCTTCATTTACCCTTCTTCTACTCTAAAAACCCTTTAAACCATTTAAAAAACCCTTTCATATTGGTTTAAATGCTTTTTCCACCTTATCGGAACATCAAGAAATGGCTTAAAAACCCTGTTTTTAGCCTTATGTCTACCCATTTAAAAATTAGGCTTTAAGCCCCTGCGGGCTTAAAACCCTCAGCTCCTTTCTTCATATAACCTCATCCCACAACCATTGGCTAAGTCATAGCCCCTTCACCTCAGCCCCTAGTCTTTTCCTTTCTTCATAAAACCTCTCCCCCTCCTCATCTGGCCCCCTTCTACGTTATTTCATTCCTTCGCGCTATGTTTTCTCCTCGTTCAATCACAACCGTTGATCACAAACAATCCAACGGTGAGCAGGGTTGTTCCCCACCCTTTGCTCCTTCCGACCATACCTCATATGTCATCCTTGTGATAGGATCTGAACCGTTGATCTTTCAGATCCAACAGTCATCGCTGATCCCGAATCATTTCAACCTCGCCCGATGAAATTCCACTTCCAGACAAAATATATGACCTCTCCCAGTCCCACTATCCTTCCACCAAACGCATCGCGCCGAATCTCCACCATTGATCTAGCTCCCCCAGATCCAATGGGCCACAGCGCATTTCGCGCAGTTTTTAACGCTGAGTTTTAACAATCCATATCCGTGTGATAAAATCGGTTTTGGCCCGCCACGCGTCACTCGCTGAGTGGAATCGCATTCATTCGGGCTATAACTACTTATTGCCCATATGCAACGCGAAAACCATCCCCTATTTTCACAAAACCACCTCCCTCCTTTGCACGCCAAATTTCAAATTTCCTCCACCTCTCTACCTGGTTTCGCCTTCGTAACCTTCCCTTGCTTCTTCCTCTCCTCTACAATGCTCCTTCGACAAACTCAAATCCATTCTAGACCTCTGAAAAGAATTTTAGACCAAAAACATGGGTTTTTATTAATGTTTTGTTTATTTGTGAAGGTTTAATGGTGCCCCGAGCCTAAAGGGCCATCCCACAGTCAAGATAGTGATTGAGGCCTCAGGATGATGATCCAAGGGCCTGAAAAAAAAATGGATAGGGTATTTGATTCCAAAGGGTTTAATTGATGATTCATGGTCATCAATTCGATCATAGGAACCCTCCAGCGCACCAAAAGGAAACCCCTGCACACAGCAAAACAGAAACATAAGATCAGTAAAGAAGAGGATGAAGACATAAGACTAAAGGGCTTAATCACAGATTAAGTTTGTCAAAACAAAGCTTGTCCCCTTTAGGATCAATGATTAAAGGCTAAAGGTCGAAAGATAAAGGATCCAGGATAAAAGTAGTTGTTTAAAGCAGAAAAGAGGAAGGATAGTAAAAGCAGATCAGGCCTTAAAATACAGTTTAGTGATGAAATGAAGGAAAATTAGGCTAAAAACCTCGAATGCATCAATAAAGAGTATTTATTTCTTCAGAATATCTAACTGACACCTACAACCTACTTTCTATCCATAAAACCAATCAACAGTTATTACCCAGCTAGAAATATTTTAAAACTGTCAAAGCAGTTAATGTAAATATAAAGATAGGCTTTAAATTCAAACTTTTCACCTATCTTTTCTTAGAAAGTTAAGACAGAGTTATTAAACAGAGAAGTAGCTGCACACATGTTCCTACCTTATGCCTTGCATGGTTTTCAAGGTCAGGAATGCATTTACTCTGTAATTAATAACACTTGAACCCTAGATCAGTTCCACCTCCTCATTTGAATCATAAATACTGCATTTGAACTCATTGTATTGTGGGCATTTGATGACTCTTTGAAGTAATACATAGTTCTGCTGAAGTTGAAAGAAAATGATGTTCTGGAACCTGTGGATGTTTTGACTTGTTTGTTGATGGAGAAAGCTCTGTCATTGGATCCTTGAGCTTGGCTGTTGGTGAAGTATTCTTAATTTGTCATTGTTATTTCTTGTTCCATTATGTTTCACCATTCTCTTTTGCAGTAGAGTAAAAATTTTACGCTAAGAAATGTCTTTTGAAAGCACCTTAGTTCTGTTTACTCTTCACTATCTTTATGTTTTATTCTACTAAGATATTCTAGAGAATTCTTAATTTCTTTCTAGAAATCTTATGCTTGTTTATTTCTTAAATAGTTCAATACAATTGGTCTCAAGAATGATATATGGTTTTCCCTGCTTAATTGTTGCCACTTAAAAACTATTTCTGAAGTCTCCCTTCAAAATACCATTGTCCAAAGTCTACCAAAGAGGTTTTGTTCCAATCATACCCTTTGTACTTGCTCAAATAATTGTTTTGAAGGTATTTATAGCTGTAATCAAATATTTCTAGGAGTTCCCTCTTCTATGAATGCAGTTATTGTGAATCTTGAATGTTTTCTTATCCTTGAAGGTGAAATATTTGGATGAAATAAAGTGTTCCTCGACTCCTAGATTTCATTTGAAAATTTTGTCTTGAAATTTTTATTTGCTGAAGTGTGGTTTCTAGAATTTATGGTTATCCCTGTCTATGGAATGCTTCTTCATGTTCAAATAATGTTTTAAGTCCCTTTGTTGAGAAGTACATATAATTAAGGATTCTTAATTGCCCTTAGTTCTACTTTTCATTCTAAACCTTCGATGTCCATTTCATTTCACCTGAAAGACTTTGTAGATCCACTGGCCAAGTTAGATTTTCTCTTTGATACCCCTAATCCCTTTACAAAATTGTTACAACTTCTGCTTGACTCCATTGCCCAATGACTTAGAGATTTCCCTTTTCTATCTATGTTGCCTAGAACATCATGTCCCACCAAAAAATCAAACAAACTCATGCTTCATAACTAGCCTAAAATCAACCCTTAAAAGCAAACAAGCTCATATATTTGCAAACAATTGAGAGATCCTTCTTTGAGACTAAGAAGGCTAGGTCCTAGAGCTCTAAAGACTGGTTTTGATGTTGCCTTTTCACTTGGTATGCCAATCTGCCAAATCACAGGACCACAACAGTCACCAAGGAATGTGATTGGCATTGATGTTCTTATTTCAAACCACAAAACCCCACCATTGTATCGCTTTTTGCTACCCACATAACATATTTTTTCACAATTGTTTCATCTTCAGCAAGGCATGCAAGAATTGGTCCATATATACCATGTTTGGGTTTAGAAGAAGCATAAATTTTTCCAGCTGCCTCAAAAATGTGTTCGTGCCCCCCTGGGATATATGTCAATGACTTTCTAACTTGCCTTAAAGTTGTAGATATTGAAGGCCCATCAATATTCAAGCTAATAAAGTTATGTAATCTAGGACCTCCCCATAACTTGATCATCTCATAAAGGGATTTTGTGGTTGTACTATACCTTCTCCATGTTTTTTCATGAATCAAGTTATGAAATATATCCTTGACAAATTCCCAAACTACATCTTTACCTTGTAATTTTCCTTATGTGCCTCACAAAAATCCTTACAAAACCTAAAGACATCCTTCCTTTCTGCTGATTCAAACAAATTTTCCTTTAGATATCTCATTCTAATAGAGAGTGTAGCAACCTTTGTCCTCTCCCACCAAAGAGCTCGCATTGTTGATCTATGGTTAGCATTTGTAACCCTTGCAGCATTCTTCAATTCATTTTGAGTCAAATAGTCCAATCTTCTACCTTTTCCTGTATCTCATTCACTTCTTTTATTGGTGCACCTTGATTCACGATATAATTGCATCCTGAAGTCATTACATTCTGGAACCAACTTACAAAATCTACATGTTAATGAATCAAAAGGGGTCCCTGTTTCAGAACCCCTCTGGCAATGAATATGCCTATATGTACCATCAACACGACATTCAATACCCTCATAACATAGCATGATCTTGGTATGCTTCTCTATGGCCCATAATTTTCCACCCCTTTGATCATCCATTAGGACCTTTGTTTCCAATCTCTCCCCATTTCTATCAATATAAGGATACCAATACCCCCAACATTGTAGTAACAAGGGAGACAATTGAGCTATAATAAGATGACAACACAATAAAAAACAAATAAATTAGAAGTATGATAAATAAAATGATATAAAAATTCATATTCAAGTTTAGTCTAAACTATTAATTAACCACTAATTAACACACCTGAAGTAGAAGGAGTTGCACTTTTAGAACCCCTATGTAATACTGATGGTGATGATGGCACTAAGAACCTAGTCAAACTTTGTTGGGACTTATCATTGGTAGGCTTCTTACGTCTCCCAACTGTGCCACTCCTCAACCCAGTCTCCTGATGTGAAGCCTCATTTGTAGTAGTAGTAGTGTGCATCCTTGATTTCATGTGTTCATTTAGAGAACTGACAATATTACCACTTGTCGGCACTAAACAAAACCATTTATTGCATCGTGTACATTTGACTCTCACTTTTTTCATATCCTTATAGTGTGCAAGTGTTTCTTCCACCACCTTGAACAAATTAGGCTATTGTGTCTTGTTGAAATCATCTAGAAGTTTGATTGCTTGATCAATATGAAATTGATCTCCAACCACCATTGTTTGTTTTACTTTGTTACATGAAGGAATTTTGCTACCACTTGGCATTGAAAGGCGTTGTTGATGGGACATTGTTTTCATATGATGGTTTTTGAAGTTGCGCATTATTCGCTACCAAGGATACATCACCTATTCCATAATAAATGCCACAAATTTCATAATGGATCTTTATTTTAGATTCTCTCTTTTCTGAATATACTTTGAGAGTAAGTTTCTTATTGACAAACTCTTCCATTAAAATTTTCACTTTTTTACCCAAGATGTCAATACACAAGGATCAATAATTGTGGCTTTTTCCACTAACAAAGGCATATTTTCAACTCTTGGTTGTTTATGCATAGGTTCCTCCACATTCTCTTCAATGTTTTCAAAGATTGGTATTGTTTCCACTGCATTTGAACCCCTTGTTTCCACATCAAATGTGCCTAGTTTCCTCTTGATGCCTAAAAGTGTTGTATAAAATTTCCATTTCTTCTCTTGCTTTGGATTTAATGCTAATCCATCCTGGATAAAATCAAAAGGGTATTCAACAATTCCATCATCCACAATTTCATCATAGATTTCAGCAAATGTACAACCTTCTCAACACCTGACAATTCCAATAATATGTTTTTCTTCATTGATAGTAATTTTATAAGACAAGTCCATCTGTTTTTGCACATAAATAAATGAAAAAGTAAGTAAAATTCCACAAACATATTGGTTTATTATGAAAAAAATAACAAGGAAGAAGGGTATGCACTTTCAATTCAAAGCTCCAAAAAACATGAATAACTCTTACTATTGCAATGAAACACCCTGATTCAAAATGTACTATCGATGGATTCCTCAAATGGAACTAAAACCAGAAATAAAACAGAGTACTGAAACAGATTTGAGAGTTGATTTATTGAGTCAAACATTGACAAACTTATAAGCAATCTTAGGCCCTAAATCTGCCTCAATTTTGGCCTTATTTACATCATTTTTTTGTGTCCTAAAGAGGTCAAAACCATGTAAAAACCAAACCATCGTAGCTTTTACTGTTCACTGGTATGAAATGGATTTTATTCAATTTCTTATTTGCTAGTATCTAGGGCTTGTGATTTTATTCAATTTATTGTTCGCTATTATTCAAGTACCAAACTTCTGATCTAGTTTTTATATGGGTTTAGCTACTTTCATTAATCACCTCTACATCCTTGATGTTGGGTATACTGCTGAATTCTTTCTGGGTAAATTCTACTTTAATTATGATCAAGGGTAATTTTTCTCTCTCATTTAATTAACAATAATATTCATATTAATCATGCAACAATATTTTGTAAGGGTCAAATCTTAGTTGTGCTGATAGGAATATGCTAATAGCCTGTCCATTAGTCGTTTTAAATGTTTTTTATATGCATTCACTTTTTCAGAGTTACCTAGTATTTCTAATGATGCTTATTTTTGTTTTATATACTCTTTGTAGGCTTGTCCAATGAAGATCTTAGGGAAACAACATATGAGGTTCTTCTTGCATCTGTAGGAGGAGCAGTGTGAGATATGATGTTGTGTCTATTGTAAATATTGATATCTAGTTGAAGGTAAATTAATAGTGGGGAAAAAGCTGCACAGTATTGTGTTTTTTCCCTATAAAAGGAAGGTTGTTTGATTGTTTTTATCATTTGACCTAATCTGCGCAACTGATGGCAGGGGCCTTATATCACCAACAAAGAATAGAAGGGATGAGAACAAACTAAACTTGTCAAGGAAGTTTCCTCATGGAGTCCAAGATAAGTACCAAATTAAACCTGCCAGAACACCTGGACTTGTTGGCTTGTTGGAGACAATGTGAATACAGATGGAGGCAAGCTGCTATTCCTTTATTTCTCCCACTTACTTTCATGTGACTTTGGTTTGAATAGTGAAGTTTTTCTATGTCCAAAAAAAAAATCTTTGAAAATGGTATGATTTACTGATGGCACACAAGGAAGATTTGGGGAAGCTTATGAAATTAGAAAATGGAAAGCCTATAAAAGAAGGTTTGGGAGAGCCTGTAGGTGTTGTTGGTGCCATTAATCCATGGAACTTCCCACTTTCCATGATCACACGCAAGGTATGTTGAAGAAATTGTGAAACTATTTAATTGTCTGAAAACATTATATGAATGAAGACATACAATGGAATTTTGGTTCAATCTGACCATTTCTTATTTATGCTATAATACTAAATCTTGAAGAAATTATGAAAGTATTTAATTCTCTGAAGACATTATATCAATGAAGACATACATTGGAATTTTGGTTCAGTTGGGAGCATGTTGATAGAACATCAAATGACATTTATGCCTATTAAGAGTCACTCACAGAGAATTACTAATTACCTTCTTCATGAGCTCAATGTTGTAGAGTGAATTGTCATGCCAGGTGTTACTCATTCCTACTGGGTATGTGTCATATTTAGACATTATTTTGGGATGGTGGAAAATATGGAAAATACCATCATTAAGTCTTCTCTTAACCAATTTGGCCTTGGAGGGAATCCTCTAATAAGTGCAAGCCATGCAAAGACCCACAGCTTATACGAAATCCGTATGGACCATATATTGTCTAATCTACACACTCACCTATATTTTGGATGGACTGAAACCCATCTTGAATTGAGAATATGGGTTGATGGATGCCATTGATGCAACAAATGATATATCTTCCATAAATTATATTGCTGCAGAGACCAACTGAAAGTAATCAAACCTGCACCTAATCTTCCAAAGGGTAAATACTAAATAGAGAAGAGAATCTCAATCACTTCCAAATCCCATTGAGGATCAAACTGGACAGCTACAATCACCAAATAAGGTAGCATGAAAATGAATCCATCCCTGAAGGAGAAGTAAATATTGGTCCTGAATGAGCTTCCGACAAAGGCATATTTCAAACCATACTGTATTGTACCCTTAAAATATCAAAGAACATGTTTTGAAACTATCCTATGAATATTCCTCGGCTCAACTATGATCTAGATCAAGGTGTTAACTATGAAAATACATCAAGTATCTAATAAATTTTCTATATTGAACATTAGGTAAATCCATATTGAACACTATTTTGGATTAGTAGTTTAATTGGCCCAACTAGTTAGGACCAACTGAAATAGTGACGTACGATAGATCCATTTGTCATGTACTACCCAAAGTGGCTCCTAGAAGAAAGCATGCCCCATGTCTCAAGCACCTCAACTACCACCACATCCATGCATATGATTCTATCAAGGAATGCAACTAGTCAAACTCCCAAATCCCTAATCAATCCCCACACCTCGGCCTTCTTATTATCCATTGCATAAACATTTTGATATGGCCTTTTGATTCTTAATCCAAATTGTCTCAGCACACCAGATGCCATGATGTTGTTGGAGGTACATCAATCCAACATACAATAAGCAAACACCAAATCACCAGTAAGCAATGACACGTAGAAAGGAATATCTTTAAAGTTATCTTCAACATAAATTTGTGGGTAATCCTCTATCATATCAACTGTGTCACTAGCCTCTACTACTTGTAAAGTATCAGTAATGTTCATCACAATAGGTCCATCTGATAGCACAACTAGTGATTGCATAATAGCGCATCTCTACCCAAAAATCTTAAACAAGTCAACTAGAGGAACAAGGATCCTCACCTTCAATAATTATTGTGCAACATCAGAACTTACTAGTGGAACAAGAGGTAAAGTGGGTGCAACAACCTATGGAATGGTCTCAGGAGCTAAATTCTTATTCTGTACTCTATTTTTTAAGTTTTCGACTTACTGTCCTTTCCTAGGTACATCAGTCTTAGGTTGGGAAGCAACTGATTCGTTAATTGGAAAAATGTCTTGATCAAGAATGGTAAAAAAATGAATTTCTAGTTTTAATCATACATTTTTAGTTTTATCATGCACTCTCCATATAAAATATCACTACATATTGCTACGATTGGGTTAAATCTGTACTTGATGATTCTTAATCCTAATTGTCTCAACACACCAGATGCCATGATGTTGTTGGAGGTACATCAGTCCAACATACAATAAGCAAACACCAAATCACCAGTAAGAATTGACACGTAGAAAGGCATATCTTTAAATTTATCTCCAACATAAATTTGTGGGTAATCCTCTATCATATCAACTATGTCACTAGCCTCTACTGCTTGTAAAGTATCAGTAATGTTCATAACAATAGGTCCATCTGATAGCACAACTAGTGATTGCATAATAGTGCATCTCTACCCAAAAATCTTAAACAAGTGAACTAGAGGAGCAAGGATCCTCACCTTCAATAATTATTGTGCAACATAAGAACTTACTAGTGTACCAAGAGGTAAAGTGGGTGCAAAAACCTATGGAATGGTGTCAGGAGCTAAATGCTTATCCTGTACTCTGTTTTTAAAGTTTTCGACTTATTTTTCTTTCCTAGGTACATCAGTCTTAGGCTGGGAAGCAACTAATTCGTTAATTGGAAAAATGTCTTGATCAAGAATGGTAAAAAAAAATGAATTTCTGGTTTTAATCATACATTTTTAGTTTTATCATGCACTCTTCATGTAATATTCCTACTTTAGCAAGAAACTAAGGGGAATATTAAAATTTTGATTTTTGCACTTAGTATTTGGATAAATGGGTAAGGAGGCCCATGCTTAATAAAAACATGAATAAAACCCATTATAATGTGAAAGGGTATCATCACAGTAGCTGGATTTTACACTTATGGGTGTGAACAAGGGCAAATGGATGAGCACATAGTCAAGTTTGACTAAGTCAACATGCATGCATGAAGAAGAGGAGATCATCAATAAAACAAGTTCAGTGTGAACAAGGATCACCATAGACAGAAATTTTTGGGCTGGATTGATTGCACTTGGGTGTGAAAAGAGATGAGGCAGATTGAAGAGGTCAACCTTGACCAAATCAAACATCGCAGTATGGAGGAGTGGCCTTGATGAAGGTACAGCGTAATTTTGGAGGGAGATTGCTCATGTGGAGTTGGAAACCCTAATGGGTGGGACCCAAGGTGAGGAGGCTCACAAAGTTTATAAGGAAGAGGATGGCAGTCATTTGGGGTTAGCTTGGATATTATTGATTTTGTATGTTTAGACTATTTGGCATCCTCTTGCTATTTAGCAGAGCTGCAGTGTTGTTTAGCACCAGGATCTCTTGTTTAGGAATCCTTCTCATTCCTTGAGAAGCCTCTTGGAGGAGCATTGTACTTAAGTTTTCCACACTCAGGCTTCAGGACAAGCATCCTCCTTTGGCCACAATGTTATTTCTGCATAATATAGTGCTGTGTTGCAGTGGAAAGTCCCCAAAACCACTTTCTTAGCTTATCTTTCAGAGGAGGGAGCCTCCCTTTCTTTGAAAGATCTGTACAGGAGGTTTCTGAGCATATTGGACATCTTGGCATGTGGCCAAAGTAGACTCCATCTCCTATAGTGTAGTTCTCTGAAGAAATTGAGTCATTTTTCTTAGAGCTGTAGTAGCAGGGTTTGAACCCTTGCTTGTGAGCTTTTTCCTTGGAGGAAGGGCCAACCCTTCTCCCGGAAAGCTCTATATTTCATTCTTCTTCTATTCATTGTATATTTCAGCTATTTTTATTTAGAGATGTAGTTTAACTTCATTTCCAAGATCTAGATCTGTAGATCTACTATTGTGTACTTGTGCTCTAATGAAACCCTTGCTGGGTTATCTCTTTGATGTATAAAAGGAGCTAGATATCCATTTTCCTCCATGTTCTGATATAATAAACTCCAGATATATTATTGCATCATATTATATCTAAAACCCTCATAAAATCATGATGTATATGCTTCAGTAGTTTTCTGTTGAGCTAAGTCATGGGATTTGGGCCTTTTTGAGCCATACCGGGACCGGGAGGCCTGTTTAACATAGCTAGAGTGATTTTATTTTACTAAAATTGGTATGTGAGTCCCATATGACATATTATAATGGATCCCACCATTATTTTCCTCTTTTATTAAACAAATAGCTGGGAATAACATTTTTGAGGCTTAAAATGCTACTTTTCCCCAACTTTTGGGTTGGAAAATGATGTATAAGTTGTTGTTGTGACACCAGCTGATGCTAATGTGTTTCTTGACACATTCCATGGATGAATAGATTGCTACAGCTCCAGCATTGTGTTTACATATTGCTGTAGTCCCATTATTGGGAATTTTCCGACCATTCTAGGTGTGAGAGGCTTGTTTATCTCACCTAGTTTGCTTGGTTTGTGATTTTCTCTTGGATTTAGGACTTAGATACTTAGATGTAAGGGATCCAAGGGCTAATATTTTTTTCTGTAGCATACATTCCTAAAAAATGTGTTTTTCAGGTATGCCTTGCTAGCAATCCCAATTTGGGGATATTACAGTGGTATCAGAGCATAGTCTTGGCTCAGCCTGTGAGTTCCAGCCATCAGAGGGAGTAAGATCAAAATTATGGAGAGGATGAGTTTACTCTCATCACTTTTTAGATCCAGAAAGAATCTCTCCCATGAGGTTAAGCTAATGAAGGAGAAGAGATGCCAAGAAACTCCTAGAGGGTTTCAAGAAGAGGAAGGACCATGCACTTCCTATTCTCATGAAGAAGGAGACCAGAAGCATGGAAGACACTTGGAATAACAGATTCTAAGTGAATACCTTGTTGAGTACAAGACTCAACCTAGAGCCTTCAAGGAGACTTTAGCCTTCCCATAGTTCATTCAACTGGAGGAAGAAAGGAGGCCTTGCAGCACAAGAAGGATGAAGGGAAATAGGTTTCTATTTTCTAATTTTGATGGATCATCTTCAGCAAGGACTTGGAAAAGAAGACTTGCAGCATTATTCCTACTACAGCCAATGATAGAAAGAGAAGCAGTAGAGATTGCAACGCTGCACATGAAGGGCAAAGCAAGCACTTGGTGGTTTAGCCACATAAGTCATGCAAGAGTGTCTACTCTTGTAGATTTCACTCAGAGGGTAATCAAGAGATTTTATGAAGAACATTCAGGGAGGGAGGAGCACTCACCATATCTTGAGGAGACTTATATCAGCGCTATCACAACCATGGAGGAGTAGCCTTCAACATCAGTAGTTGAGGGAGCCAATACAGTGAAAGAAAGAACTCTTGCACCCATGCAAGGTGTTCCCAAAGTCCAGCAAGGTATGATTGCATTTCCACTTTCTATTATTGCAGCAAATATTTCAGAAGATTGTGGAAATATGTTGTTCTATGACCCAGGATCATCACTTACTGCTAATCTAGAGCAGCAAGGTTGCACAATTGTCCAAGATCCGCAGTGAAGAGATAAGGACCCATTCCTCATGGGAACATTCAGATGCCAGCTTCATTCAAGAAGCCATGGAGGAAGAGATGTCAAAGGGTAGACATCTTGAGATGAGAAACTCTTTCTCCTCTCTAGATGACACTCTCTCAATGAGCATGCCACATCTCAAAGAGAGACTTCTACTTGCAAAAGATCCAAGGCCTCCTTTTTTTTTGGAAGGCCATGCATGAGGAGGAGGTCTCATCAGGAGATCCCATTGGAGGTGCACTTCAACATTTCATGAAGTGCAAGTTTCTTCAAAGGATGGAGGAGTTTGGTGTCCTACCATGGGAGGATACCAAGCATTTGCAGAATGAGATCCATCACCTACATTGGGATGAGTGGATGGTAGTATGGAGCAAGAGGTTTCCAAACCCCTTGCAGATCTATGATACAGGCCAACAAGAGGCATGGCTGCGCTAGTTGTTTCTAGATGAGTTTGGTCACTACCCAAAAAATTATATTTTTTTATCTCATGCCTTGAGTCTCAATGATAGGATGCATAAGAAGGAGGCATGGTTGTTGTGGCTATTAAGAAGAGAGTTTGGACATCATATGTCAAATCTTATGTCCATGTATTTACCTTTGTTTGAGATATGTCTCATGTGCTCACATGTATTTATGTTTGAGATGTATTTCATGTATGTACATTGTTTTGGGAAGGAGGATAACTTCCCCATGATGTATGATGGAGCTGGTTTGTACTTTGTTGATGAGACAACTCACATGTACATCAATGTATTATTGCTCCATGATCTGCATTTTGATAATGCAAGGAGGCAGCAAGAGTCCTTGTTTCTATGGCTATTATTGAGAGAGTATGGGCTGAAATCTCTCCATACTCATCATGATGTTTTAGACGGAATGTATGGCACATTGTCTTGTTATTTTGATCATGTACAGCTAAAATATATTGTTGTTTACTACCACATAGTAGATGAGAACTCATGCACATCTAGTACCTTGTTGGAGGACAACTTTCCACATGACATTCTCAAGCAACAGTTGGGGAAACTGCACCATGTCCCTTGGATAGACCATTGGTATCATGGAACCATCAACATTTTTTTGATTTGGATGCGAAATGGTGATGAGGTGCCATTCCTTTTGGATGGGATGGTTTGGGCCAACATTATTCATGACATGGGAGATAGGATCTTTGGAGATCTATTCTTCTTCTTTCCACGTAAGGGCAACCTATTTGCAGCCCAAGATCAGTATGTACTCTACACTTGCCATGAGTGGAGAGGGAGATAGCATGGGGTAGGCCATCTTGCCTATCATGTTCCGTTATTCATCCCACCTTCTTTGCAGGAGCCTGAGGTGGAGGATATCTTTCATGAGTTGCCATGTTGGAGGGTGACTCATCTTGTATGGATGATAGCTTGGGGGTGGAGGTTTTACTTGGGAATGTTAGTTCCCAAACACATTTTAGACTCCATGCCTTGGAAGGGATTTTTTCAGTTCTATCCTAGTAGTTTCTTGAGGACAAGCACCATTTTGGAGGGGAGGACTGTAATATTCCTACTTTAGCAAGCAGTTAAGCGGAATATTAAATTTTTGATTTTTTCACTTAGTAGTTGGATAAATGGGTAAGGAGGCCCATGCTTAATAACAACATGAATAAAACCCATTATAATGTGAAAGGGGATCATCACAGTAGCTAGATTTTACACTTATGGGTGTGAACAAGGGCAAATGGATGAGGACATAGTCAAGTTTGACTAAGTCAACATGCATGCATGAAGAAGAGGAGATAATCAATAAAACCAGTTCAGTGTGAACAAGGATCACCATAGACATAAATTTGTGAGCTGGATTGATTGCACTTGGGTGTGAAAAGGGATGAGGTAGATTGAAGAGGTCAACCTTGACCAAATCAAACAGCGCAGTATGGAGGAGTGGCCTTGATGAAGGTACAACGTAATTTTGGAGGGAGATTTCTCATGTGGAGTTGGAAACCCTAATGGCTAGGAAACAAGGTGAGGAGGGTCATAAAGTTTATAAGGAAGAGGATGGCAGCCATTTGGGGTTAGCTTGGATATTATTGATTTTTTTTGTTTAAACTATTTGGCATCCTCTTACTATTTAGTAGAGCTGCAGTGTTGTTTAGCACAAGGATCTCCTGTTTAGGAATCCTTCTAATTCCTTGAGAAGCCTCTTGGAGGATCATTGTACTTCAGTTTTCCACACTCAAGCATGAGGCCAAGCATCCTACTTCAACCACAGTGTTATTTCTACAGAATATAGTGTTGTGTTGTAGGGTGTTGCAGTGGAAAGTCCCCAACACCACTTTCTCATCTTATCTTTTAGAGGAGGGAGCCTCCCTTTCTTTGCAAGATCTGTACAGAAGGTTTATGAGCATATTGGAAATATTGGCATGTGGCCAAAGTAGACTCCATATTCTACAGAATAGTTCTCTGAAGAAACTGAGTCATTTTTCTGAGAGCTACAGTAGCAGGGTTTGAACCCTTGCTTGTGAGCTTGCTCCTTGGAGGAAGGGCCAACCCTTCTCCTGGAAAGATTTTTATTTAATTATTATTCTATTCATTGTATATTTAAGCTATTTGTATTTATAGCTGTAGTTTAATTTCATTTTCCAAATCTAGATCTACAGATCTGCTATTGTGTACTTGTGCTCTAATCAAACCCTTGTCGGGTTATCTCTTTGATGTATAAAAGGAGCTAGATCTCCATTTTCCTCCATGTTCTGATATAATAAACTCTAGATATGTTATTTCATCATATTAAATCTGAAGCCCTCAGAAAATAACACTGTATATGCTTTAGTAGCTTTATGTTGAGCTAAGTCATGGTATTTGGGCCATTTTAAGCCATACCGGGACTGGGAGGTCTGTTTAACATAGCTAGAGTGATTTTTTTTTGCTAAAATTTGGTATGTGAGTCCCATATGACATATTATACGAGATCCAATTGTTATTTTCCTCTTTTATTACGCAAATAGTTGGGAATAACGTTTTTGGGGCTTAAAATGTTGTTTTTCCCTAACTTTTGGGTCAGAAAATGATGTATATGTTGCTACTATGACACCAGCTGATGATAATGTGTTTCTTGACATGTTCCATGGATGAATAGCTTGCTTCAGCTCCAAAATTGTGTTTACATATTGCTGCAGTCCCATTATTGGGAATTTTCCAGCCATTCTAGGTGTGAGAGGCTTGTTTATCTCACCTAGTTTGCTTGGTTTTTTATTTTCTCTTTGATTTAGGACTTAGATACTTAGATATAAGGGATAAAAGGGCTAATATTGTTTTATGTATCATAAATTCTTGAAAAACGCATTTTTCAGGCATGCCTTGCTAGCAATCCCAATTTGGGGATATTACACTTCATATAAAAGATCACTACATATTGCTACGATTGGGTTAAATATGTACTTGATGAGTCTTAATCCCAAATGTATTAGCACACCAGATGCCATGATGTTTTTGGAGGTACATCAGTTCGACATACAATAAGAAAACACCAAATCACCAGTAAGAAATGACACATAGAAAGGCATATCTTTAAAGTTATCTCCAACATAAATTTGTGGGTAATCCTCTATCATATCAACTGTGTCACTAGCCTCTATTGCTTGTAAAGTATTAGTAATATTCACAACAATAGGTCCATCTGATAGCACAACTAGTGATTGCATAATAGTGCATCTCTGCCCAAAAATCTTAAACAAATCAACTAGAGGAACAAGGATCCTCACCTTCAATAATTATTGTGCAACATCAGAACTTACTATTGGACCAAGAGGTAAAGTGGGTAAAAAAACCTATGGAATGTTCTCAGGGGCTAAATGCTTATTATGTACTTTTTTTAAAAGTTTTCGACTTACTGTCCTTTCCTAGGTACATCAGCCTTAGGCTGGGAAGCAACTGATTCATTAATTGGAAAAATGCATTGATCAAGTATGGTAAAAAAAATTGAATTTCTGGTTTTAATCATACATTTTTAGTTTTATCATGCACTCTTCATATAAAAGATCACTACATATTGCTACGATTGGGTTAAATATGTACTTGATGACTAGTATCAAGTTCCTCCTCATCCCTTCCACAAAAGGCATTCTTAGTAAATTCAGGTAGAAACTCCCAAATTGTGTCGAACATAATTTTGAGATACCAAAGCAATTTTACAAGAGTCCTCCCAATGTGCAAGGTTGCATGGTCTACACCAAGTTGAAATGGAATCATCAACAAAATTAGAGGTGGGAGGAGATGGATTTACCCCAACTTTCTTGGCCTTATCCTATAGATTAAACCCTTCAAGTGGAGGTACATATGGTTTATCTTGAGCTATTGTTAGTTCCTCTCTATTTTCACAACTTTGATAGGTAACACCTGAAAATTCTCACTAATATGTTGTTCAGACTCATTGATAAAGGAAGTTTGTTTAAACACTAATCAAGTTTAACAAACATGAAAATCAAGACGAAAACTAGATACCTTATCATTTTTATTTGATTTATCTTTTTTCTATCGACATCAAGTGAAATGACCTTGATAGAAGCAACCCATTAATTCCCTAAGGACAAGGAAATAGTTAATGCAATAGTCCAGTTCGCAGTACAGTCCAGAAGAATGAAACAAATCGGCACTAAGATGCTAGGACACAAAATAAGCAACACGAAAATCCTATCGATATACAAGTAATTTTCCAAAGGAGTAAGGAACCTAGTTCTCGAGGAATTTATTCGATCACTACAACAAACTAAGAAAGCTGCCTTCTTTCGGATTACCAAGAAGATTTCTTCTTTCAAAATTTACTTTTGTGAGAAAACTACTAATAATAAAAATAATTAGAGTTATTGCGCCTGACAGCACACAAAGCCCTCTACAAGCAAACAACTACTTGCCCTGCTTCTAATTTTTAAGTGTGTTTTTCTCTACAAAGGCCATCTGATTCACGAGTGTCTGACTGTAGACCATGGGAACACTCAGAAGCACTTTTCATGAAAAATATGACAGTATGCCCATGGTTCAAAAAATGTGTTTGTTTGTGTGTGATGTGTGTGAGAGAGCGAAAAAGAACGAAAGTGTAGAACACAAAGAAATACACATCTTCTGATCTTCTTCAATCAGGAAATCAAAAAATGCAGGATGACTTAAAAACTGTAATAAATCAAGACACCAATGTTAGACTTATCAACACCCATATCATGCCAAGACCAAATTTTAGTTCGGCCGCCTCTACTGCCTACAATGGTGCTCGGCGTCTGCTACTAGGATGCGTAGCTTGAAACCTTCGACTCATTGGTGGATATCACCAGCAACTACAATAGAGACAAGAGAGTTGGCCTAGGTAGGTGCAGACCGAATGGCAATGGTGCTCGTTTGCCTTGGTCCGCCTCTGCTGTATGAAATGGTGCCCTTGCAAATCCTATTCCCCATAGTCTACTATCTCGGCTGCTTCTCCATCGTTTATCAATTCCCTTCACCCCATCTTTTGCGAAATCTCAAATTCGTCTGATGCCTGTCTAAACCCTACAGAGTCAGGGGCCATAGCTACTTGTACTCTGTCTGCCTTTGCCATCTGCAATGGTGCCCGTCCGCCTCTGATGTCTGCAATGCTCGTATGCCTCTTCTAAATCGAATGGAAATGGTCTACCTCTACTGAATCTCTGCTGAATCGAATTTTCTCCGATGGAAAAACTCGGGCGCGCTCTTTTTATTTTTCCATACTCGCAAAACAAGAAATTTGGCCAAATAAATAAATAAAAAAATACCCTAAAATTTTTATATTCCATATGTAATAAAAAAACCCTCTAACCCATAGTTATATGTCCAATATAATGTTTTGGGTTTTTATAAAAAAAATTACCCCAATATGAACACACATGATATAATATTTCTTTGTCAGTGATGCCCCCGTGAGCTGCTGTCACAACTGAGACTGCCACCCTATGTAAAATAGGCCAATAGTCCCGCTCCTGGGCCATCATAGTCTCCAACCCAACCTCCTCGAGATCATCCATAAAACCTTGAGCAAGAATCCCCTGGGTCAAGCGGTCCACTCGACCCTTAGAATCCTCTAGAACTGACACCTGAGAAGTCAGTTCCACAATATGAGCCTCCGCCATATCTACATGTGACACTGCTGCATCTGCACGAGCTCGCTCGGCCGCAACCTTGGAAGCGGCCAAGCTGTTAGCCTCTCCAGAAGGGCCAACACCATCACCAGGTCCCCAACACCTCCTCCCTGCCCTCCAGGATCCCCATAGGCCTCTTAAGAGGACCGTGGCCAACCAACCGAGCTACGTGTTAGAAAATTAAATATTACAGAGCAATGAAACACATAAAATATGCGGAAAACACACGCACACTGTTAGCCCCCTATAAATTCTTGACAAACAAGCAGGGGGCTAAATTGTTTTTGAGCCTTCAAGGAATGCATCTCCCCTGAAGACACATCATCCTTGAAAGCCTCTTCATGTTCCCTGCCCTTTGATCGTTTCCCTCTACTATTCTTGAGTCAATAAGCCTCACTGATGATGAAAAATTGTGCTCCAAAAGGCTCTTATTTTCCCCTTGTACCTCTGCAGAATTCTCCATTTCACCCCTTTTCCCCCTTTTCAAAGCTCCCTTTCCACCCATGAAATTACTCCCTTAGTCCTCCTAAACTATCCCAAAATTCCCTTTAAACCACACACACACCCCTGGTTTGGTTTAATTTCCCCTTTCTTCCCTTATCGTTATCCTTCATTGGCCTTGAAATGCACCAAAAATGGGCCAAAACCCACTTTCCACCTTATAATAGGGCCTAGCCCCTTTCCCGCCAGCTCCGTAAACCACTTCCCCACGTGACCCAGCACCAAAACCAAGCGCAATGACTCAAAGCGCTAATCGCAATCGCAACTCTCGGTGTATCGCACTTCTTTGTTTTACGAAAAACTCCGATGCGATTGGGTTTTGATCTATAAGACCTCCGCCGCAGTCTCCACCATTGATCTATCGCTTTGATCCGATGGCCCAGCACTAATCGCACTTCCGCTCTGATCGCAATCGAAACTTTCACTATGCCACTCCTCCGTTCCTTCCGATTGTGATACCCCGATCCAATCTAAGCCATCCATCCTTCCAGATCCAACGGTTCAGATTTATCTCGCTCCCCTCCCGTCACTCCATTCTTTTTGCCCGCCGATTCAATCTCTGCCATAGATCCCAATCCGGATCTGACAGCTGGCGCTCCATCGCATCGCGCCAGTCGCATCGCACCCCCTCCTCTGTGCCTCCCGATTGCGATCCACCGATGATAATCCTAGCCGTTGATTCCCCTGTTGATCCGACGGCCCTTGCTCTCTCGCTCCAATCGTAATTGCATTTTCCAATCACTGCCACCTTCTGCCCTTTGCGATTACGATTTCCCCGATCTAATCTCGACCATCCGAATAGTCCAAGATCCAACGCTCATAAACTAATCGCACCATCATTCATCAGACTATCGACCCTCCCATTTCTCCCCTCTGATTGGATCGTAGCCGTCGATCTCCTCCTGAGATCCGACTGCCTTAAATGAATCGTCGTCCGCCCATGCCGAGGCCCACCACACACGATCATTTTCATTACATTTTCATTCATTTCTTTGCATTCCCGGCTATGTCTAAACTCTCGTGAGGTACATTAAAGTTTAATTTTTTACATTCGAGTCTATGCATTCCACCCAAATTTCATAAGCCATCCCACTATTTTTACCACCGCTGCGCTATCATTCTCCTCGCCCTCCATAGCCATCCTTCCCTATGCATGGATTTCATAACAGAGTTGCGTGCTTTTGCAGGGTACGAGCAGCGAAAAACCACCATGATTCACAGTCTCTGTACAGTTACAGAGAAACAGGAAAGGACCTTTTTTCAAGAGCCGAAATCATGAAGAAAGTTCTAAGAGGACATTATGACAGGGCTCGCATTAAAAGAACAGAGTTTAAACCCTGTAAAATCTCCCCTAGAGCCTTTAAAGCACAGACTTCACAGTCAGAGGCAAACGTGGAAGCGACAAAGAGTATCAGTGGGAAAACAGAGTGTTTAGGTCCTGTCATTGAATATTTTGAGCCTTAATCCAATGATTTGAAGGCAGAGTACCAGATCAAAGACATCAGGGATCACACGGAAGGCCCAGCGCACAGAAAACAATACTATCAGGGTTTCACATCAGCAGATTGTTCTTTCCCTAAAGGACCAAGCGCCTATATTGTTTCCTTTATTTACCGTGTTCCTGAATAAAATTCCGCCCAAACCACAGTCCAAAGCTACGAGAGCATTTGTTATGCGGTATGGCAGACTTGACTGTCATTTATTTACCTTTTTGTTTATTCACCAAAAAGTACTACAGAGTACTACAACTAGAGTGCATCAGAGTCATACCGGAGTAAATGGAAACCTGACGAAGACCACTCCATCATCCAAAGAGTACCAGAGATAAATGCCCAGAATTTAAACTGAATGGAGCCTCGGCCCTCTTGCTGTTTCTGAGTTTTAATGCTGCATTTTGTTTTCCATCTACCTTCTCTGCTCCACTCGAGCTATAAGAATCCTCGAGAACATATTGTAAAAGGTTGTTGTTCGGTTGTTGTTTTTGTAGTTAGAGGGATTCATTTTCGACTGTTAGAACAGTTTTGGGAGAGAGTAGCAGAGTAGTTTGAATGTAGTAGGTTGGGAGAAGTTTGGATTGTATTCAGCCATTGAGCTTAGTGTATGTGACTAGTTTTGCATATCAATTAATCAAGCAATTTCACAAGATCCTGGTCTATTACTACGGGTGATGTTTTCTCTCATCATATTGTTTTATTACATTTTCATGCTGTTCATTAGTCTTCTGTCTTGCATCAGAAATCTGGCATAGGATTTACCCTTGTTAGGTACCCTATGTTTCTGCTCTCCTTGCCTTTAATGTTTTCTGCTAACAGTGAATCTAAGAGTAAATTCATGTAATTTAACCAGTGTAGCGGTTCCATATGCTCTTAGCTGATGTATGAATTTGGGGTTTGCTGCTTGGATGTTCTTGCTGGTGTCAAATCATTGAAGTTTCAAAGTCCTTCTCTGATCTATAGACTCTAGCTTTGTGAAATCTTATCTTTGTTTTTCCCTTGGAGCATGCTAAAGCAGACCTGGAGTTAAATGACCTCTAGTCTGATCTATAAGCTGCCCTTTTGTCTCTCCATTGAAATTTGCCTTTGAGTATGTCCAAGCAGGTCTGGAGTTAAATGACCTCTGACCCGATCTATAGATAGAAATTGGGTGTCTTTCCTTCTTTCACTTTCAATCCTTAATGTTCCATTTCATCATCTATCTAAAAAGATCCTTTATTGTATATGACTTGCCCTTTGAAAGCCTTGGCTAGTTTTTTGCATGTAATTACCTTTCATGAATCCATAGCCCAATGGATGGCACATTCTGAACCTATCCCCTTTTGCTGAAGCATCCTGCTGCTCTTCTTCTTTCCTTCCATTACTTTCTCAGTTTATGATCTCATGACCCAACCCAGCAACCAACCAACCAAATCATTTTAAACCCCCTCTGTGCTTCATACCTAGCCTAATACCTCATTTTGAGCTCCAAAGATATACCATTCTTTGTATTTATGGAGAGATCCCTCTCCAGGTCCAGGAGGGCTAGATCCTAGGGCCCCGAAGTGGTTCTGATGTTGTCTCATCTTTGGTCTTTCCAATCTGGCCGAAACATGGGAGCTCCAACACACACAAAACACATAAAACCATAGAGACACATATATACGTGATTTGCCTAGTTTGGGCTACGTCCACCCCGAACAGCTAGTCCTTCCTTTCTATTATCCAACAAAATGAAGAGACACAACCTACATCAGATCTGTTGTAATATCCTCTGTTCTCTCTCACAGTCTCCCCTATTTGTTTCTCGCTCTGAGAACGCACATACAATACAAAGCCACAATAAAATACCCTCATACAAGTGAGGGGTTGCCTTCTAGGGAAAAAAACCATAAACTAAACATAAATTCTACCATTAGATCATTTGCCTAATGAACGGCCCGGATTGACTAGAAATTACTATACTTTTACAAGGAAATTTTACATCTATTTTTAGCTTCGGGGGCGCTGCCCTCGAAACCCCCTGCTAGGGGGGGCTCCATAAAGTCGCAGCCACCCCCTCCTGGACCCCCCAGGCAACGTTTAATTACAGGCAGCGTTGCTACCCCATTAAGGTATAGGGGTCCAATGTTGTGATACAAAATAAACAAGATAATCAGGCTCCACACCCAACAATCTCGCACTTGAAGACTGATTGTAGCAACTCTACCGCTACTTCATTTTCTAGACAATGACTCCTCTTTGGACCTGGCTGTTTCTCATCTTCATCGTCATCCTTGAATACCAATTGAAACTGAGCATAATCTTAGTTTCTCCCTAGTTACAACTTTTTCTAGCATATCCTGAGATTCTACAGGGGCCTTTTCCAGCCTTCAACTCGTCCTCAACAATAGACTAATCAGTTTTAAGCCATACAAGCTCTTCTTTAACCTGCACACCAATTTTTCTTTCCCTTTTACCTCATATCCTTCTGGTTGCTGCATGTATATCTCTTCCTCCAAATCTCCATAGAGAAATGTTGTCTTTACATCTAACTATTCAAGATGTAAATATTCCGCTGCTACAAGACTTAAGATAGTTCTGATTGAATTCATCTTAACAACAGGGGAAAATATTTCATCAAAACCAATTCCTTTATTTTGTGCAAACCCCTTCAACACAAGTCTAGCTTTGTACCTCTGTTTTCCTCCATCTTCTTCCTTCAGCCTGTAAACCCATTTATTCTGCAATGTAGTTTTACCTGCAGGCAACCTAACTAAGTCCCAAGTCTGGTTATGCATTAAGGAGTCCATCTCTTCTTCCATGGCTAGCTCCCACTTCTTCCTGCTTTCAACTTGCATTACTTCTTCATAACATTCAGGTTCACCAGAATCAGTCAACAATAAATAATATAATGAAGGAGAGTATTGTTCAGGGGGTCTACTTATCCTGGTAGATCTTCTAACACCACTTTCAGGTGTTTGAGGTGCCTGTTGCTGTTGTGGTGGTTGCTGCAGCTGTGGTTGTTGATTATTATTATTTTCAGGCACCTTTACTTTTTCAGTTATCTCATCAAGAACCGTGTATTCTTTGCTTTCTTTTTCCTGTTTCTTTTCCTGCAGCTGATTCTTATACAAGACCTTTTCATTGAATATTACATCTCTGCTCCTAATGATTTTGTGATTTTCATAATCATATAAGCGATAACTAAAATCATTAACACCATATCCAATAAAGGTACATTTCTTTGATTTTTCCTCAAGCTTTGTTCTATTTTCTTTATTAATATGGACAAAGGCCTCACAACCAAAAGGCTTTAAAAAGGAGTAGTTTACCTTTTTACCTGTCCATGCTTCCTCTGGAATACCACCATCCAAGGAACTTGAAGGCCCTCTATTTATTAGATAAAAAACAGTATCTACAGCATCTGCCCAAAATTGTAAAGGCAATCCTGCATGCAATCTCATGCACCTTGCACGCTCCATGATTGTTCTGTTCATCCTTTCTGACACACCATTTTCTTGTGGTGTTCTTGGAACTGTCTTCTCTCTACGAATTCCATGCTCTGAACAGTACTTATCAAACTCTTTGCTGCAATATTCACCTCCATTGTCTGATCTGAGACACTTCAACTTCTTTCCTGTCTCAATCTCAACCAAAGCTTTCCATTTCTTGAAAGTATCAAATACATCAGATTTATTCTGAATACAATAAATCCAAGTTTTTCTAGTTGCATCATCAATAAAGGTAACATAATAATGAGAGCCACCGAGAGATGATACTGAGCAGTTCCCCATAGATCTGTATGCACAAGCTATAATTTTTCACTCTTCTTTTCTTTCCCAACTCTGAGAAATCTGACTCTCTTCTATTTTCCATTAATACAATTCTCACAGAAATCCAAATCAACATTCTTCAAACCCAGCAACAAATTTCTTGAGTGAAGAATCTTCATCCCCTTCTCACTCATGTGTCCGAGCCTATGATGCCATAATGCTGCATCTGCTCCTTTGGAATTTAAAGCATTAACAGAGTTAGAAATACAATTTCATAAATACAATGTACCAACCTTTTCTCCTTTTTCTATTACCAGGGATCCTTTGGTGACCTTCCAAGTTTTATTTGTGAAATTTGTCACAAAACCTTCACCACCTAACTGCCCTGTTGAAATCAGATTTTTCTTCAGATTTAGAACATGCTTTGCCTCCTTTAATAACCATTGGATTCCATTCTGTTGTTTTATAATAACTTTACCCATTCCAACAATTTTACAGGGTTTATCATCACCCATACAGACTTTTCCAAAATCTACTTGAACATAGTCATGAAAATATTTCTTATCAGGTGTGGCATGGAATAAGGCCCCTGAATCTACAACCCAAGAATCAATAACATTTTCAAAAGAAAGAATCAAAGCATCTTGTAACACATCACCTGTCACATTTGCTTCATGATTGTTTTCTTGGTGTGTGTCTCCTTCTTTTCCCTTCCAAGATATACAATCTTTCTTTAGGTGTCCTTTCTTTCCGCATTTCCAACACACTATCCCCGATCTAGACTTGAATCTGCCTTTCCTTGATTTACTATGATATCTCGAGCTCTTTCCTCTTTCCATTCTTCTTCCCCTAGACTCTACACTCAAAGCATTACTCGATGTCTCACCGGAGCTTTTCCGTCGCTTTTCCTTGCAAAGGATAGCACTGACAACATCATCAAACTTCAAAGTACTAGATCCAGAGACAGAGTTACTAATGGCCATAACTAAACCATTCCAGCTTTCTGGAAATGAGAAAAAATATAATAGAGCTCTAACTTCATCATCAAATCTTACCCCTACAGAACTTAACTGACTGGTAACTGTATTAAAATCATTTAAATGGTCTACAACAGATCCACCTTCCGACATCTTCATATTAAATAAATGTTTCATGATAAATACCTTGTTTGAGGCCGAGGGCTTTTCATATAGTTTCTCCAACGCCTTAATCAAACCCTCTATTTTTTTTTTCCTTCAAAATATTGAAGGCTACCAATGCCGCGAGGCACAACCGTACTGTTCTGAGTGCCTTTCTATCAAGAATATCCCGTTCTGCATCTGTCATAGTCATCGGCTTCTTTGTTTTTCCGCTCAGTGGTAGGTACATATATTTCTGATACAGATAATCTTCCATCTGCATCTTCCACAACGGGAAGTTTTGGCCGTTAAATTTCTCGACCCTAAATTTACCATCTTCCGCCATTTCTCCCACTCGAACCAGGAACCCTTCTTTCTTGCGAGTTTACTAGCCAAATAGACCTTTGTCTCTGATACCAATTGTTAGAAAATTAAATATTACAAAGCAATGAAACACATAAAATATGTGGAAAACACAAGCACAAAAAACACATAGAACTAGAGAGACACAGATATATGTGGTTCACCCAGTTTGGGTTACGTCCACCCCGAACAGCTAGTCCTTCCTTTATATTATCCAGCAAAATGAAGAGATACAACCTACATCAGATCCGCTGTAATATCCTCTATTCTCTCTCACAGTCTCCCCTATATGTTTCTTGCTCTGAGAATCCACATACAATACACAGCCGCAATACAATACCCTCATACAAGCAAGGGGTTTCCTTTTAGGGAAAAAAACCCTAAACTAAAAATAACTTATACCGTCAGATCATCTGCCTAATGAACGGCCCAGATTAATTAGAAATTACTATACTTTTACAAGGCAATTTTACATCTGTTTTTAGCTTCGGGGGCACTGCCCCCGAAACCCCCCACCAGGGGGGCTCCATAAAGTCACAACCACCCCCCCTGGACCCCCCAGGCAATGTTTAATTACGGGCGGCGTTGCTGCCCCATTAAGGTATAGGGGTCCAATGCTGTGATACAAAATAAACAAGATAATCAGGCTCCACACCCAACACTACGGGGCAACCCACCTCGCCAACATTTGCAACAGTAACCAAAGTGTCACCAGAAAAACACATAAGCACATATATACTCAAATAAATTTAGAAAAAACAAAAAACATACTTGTTGGCCCCCAAGCATACCCAAGAGGGAGACACATATCTGGATCCCCCCAGGAGTCCATCCCTACATATGGGTATGGCAAAAACATCTGCGGGTTCACCTCGAACCAGGGCTCTGTCGTGGCATTCCAGTAACACCCGACCATGCCACCACCACCTCGCAGCATCACCGGAGCCCACCTCCTCATATGAGGATCCCGTGGCCCCCTAAGGGGCACCGCCACCACTTGTCTCAGTAGCACTACCCTCTAGTACATAATGATGCATGAAATGCTGGCATATGAAAACAACTTCGATCCACTATGGACCTTGTTGATTTCTGCCACCATAATTTGCGCCACCATCCCGTCATAGCAGAAACTGGCAAAATCATAGAAGTGCCCATACCTCAACCGTAATACTCCAACCTCGCGGGACATGATGCTCCGATGCGCAGTCAATGACCTCGCAAGTCAAACAATCACCGCTGCAGCACATCGTCTCGCCAAATTGCCACACATATGTCATCGATGCAAAATCGATGCACCCTTAGTAAGAGGCGCCCCACCATAGTGACGTCCCTGAAACCTCTCCAGATACACTCTCCCGGAAGGTAGTGGATACCTCAACACCTCCCCATGAGGTAGTAACCTGGTCATAAAAGATACATCCGTCTTAGGATGGATGACCAAGTTCATCCCATGCAGCATGAACATGTCGCGCCTTCTGCACCAATGCCAGATCAAGTAACGTAGCAATCGGTCTTGCGATCAAAGGAGCTCGTTCTCCTTGAACTTCAGGAGCCCCCATTGCACCAACTGATGGCATGCCCCAGCATTAGCAGCCAATGTAGTATGGAGCTCGGGCCAATCCCGCTCCCTCCACAACAACCTGTCATCCAAACAGGTACCCATCAGCAACAGAAAAAAACATAAAAAATAGGCAACACTTAAAAAAAAAATTTCCTCGACCTTTTGCGCGCCTGTTCCTCACACAGGCGTGCTTAGTGCACACCTTTATTTTCCACAGGTGCACTTAAGGTGTGACAAAGAAGGGGAAAACAGCGCTTAAAGCACGCTTATCCTTAGAAAATATGCATAGAAGGCACGCTTTTTCCCTGATCGCCTGTGCAATCTAGGGAAAAAAACACTCAGAATCCATACAAACCAAGTTTGTACAGACCCCGGCACCATCAAACTGAAAAAATTAAGGTGCAGGACGTCATGGAGGTTACCTGGGCATGATATCGCTAATCCCTAGTGCTGAGGCTAACTGCAATGGTAAGAACTGCTCTGTAGAAGCCTCTAACCTCTCAAGAACTTAGCAAGTACAAATGAATTGAATTAGGGCCATATTCAGCCATATATCGCCCTTTTCAAAAACTTGGGAGGACCATAACAAGAGATCAGAAGGTATGTTCTCTGAACCATAAGTTGCACTGTGATCGACACTCCATAACGAACGGAGGCGATGCCACACATTTGCACCTCCAAAAAAATAAATTTTCAACGCCAACAAGTATTCCCTCTCTCATCTTCTTTTTTAAAAAGCTCATGACTTCAATAATATTTGATAAAGAAGATTATTTCACTTGAGGTAGTTGTTTTTGCAGGAAAATCTCACAAACCATCCACAACTCCATCTACTGAAAGTTCCAGAGTAAGCATCATTCTACCCACAGCATGATAGAGTCCCAATAAACTCTACATATCCTGACATCATTTCTCTATCAGAAATGAACCATAGGGTCCTCATATCTAGCCATGTTTATCATCACCTCACCCTGCACATGCTAAAAATCCTCGTTGGTTGATAGAACCTCCCATCCATGGCACTCGTCACCCACAGTAGACCATATATCACAACAAAAGTGATGTCATGGCCATACCACTTTATTCTAGGAAGCACCTCATGCCCATCCATCCAACATGCATAAGGTCAAGTTTTACCATACAAGCTAAGACCCCCTTTACAGACGACCAGGTTGTACAAGTAGATCAAAAGCGCACTACCGCGCCTCGCATTTGTCCCACCATACCTCCACTAGCATAATCCCATCTGTGATACTTTTTCATCCACTTCATCAACCCCACACATGAGACCAACCAATGGGGCCCCCACCCTCAACAAAAAACCTTCCTCACAACATCAGTGAGCGGACACTTTCATTTTTTGGGGCACCCGTCTCTGTGTTTTGTACAAACCAAACTCCATTATTTTATTCTTTTGGTAAGTGTACAAAGGCCGCGAATGATGCACTACGTCCCCCACCCTCTCATCCATGTTTTTCTCCCCTGGCAGAAATCCTTGAACACCCTTGGTCAGATTATTACATCCCCATGCACAAGCCACCATGACATTCATAGCCAGTTTATACCCACCTTGGAAGTCCTACCGACTCCAGGGATTTCCCCATCAGAAATAACTATGACTGTCGCCAAGCTGCTTAGTTACTCTGAACTTGGGCCACTAAATCCCCACCATCATTTTTTAGTCACCCCTTGCCAACATGCCTATGTTAAACCCATCACATCCCAGTCCCTGACCCCTCATTTCTATGACTCATCATTCGGTTGAGGCTTACATTTTGTCAACTTCGACACCTATTTTCCAAAAAGGAAGCAGTACCTTGGATCACCTCTCCCCAAAAAAGGGGAATCCTTGGGTGGCACTTTGGGAGACACCATTGTCCACAGATGTCATCAATCCTCCTGAGATTCGACTACAACAAAAGCTTTCATGTCAAGATGGTATCATTTCTTACAACCATTGCACTTTGATCAAATTTGTTGAAGACCCATACCTTCATAAGCATCTCTTTCAACAATGCTTACACGGGAAGGTCCCAGCCTACACCTATGCGTACAATGCACAGCTATATGCCATACCAATTTTACCCATATGGGTACCACATTCCACCTATTTTCAAATAAAAAAGCCCCGGAGGGCGTCAACATTCGTCATCAGCAACCCACAGATCACTACCATATCAGTGGAAAACATAACATATATCTCTCAAATATATTTGTTTAACTAGCCACAACATCACGAGCATGGAACATGTCCGCCTCGTTGAAAATTTGTATATGTATTGTATTATATTTTCTTGCAGGGGTCCCATAGGACATGGTCATTCTTGGAACCAGTGCAGGTTGTTTCTAGTTCCAAGCTTCACACAGGTCTCTCTCTCTCTCTCTACGCATGATATACATAAAAGAAACTATAATGTATTTAAGCTATATAGTTCTTCCTAGAATTCACACATCAAGGGGAAACTGTTAACACTATAAAATCATACAAGCAGAAGAAGAAATTATTTAATGTCAAGAAGAAGGATTTAGAGGACTGGAAGACATTACAAAATCTGGAAAATATTTAAAAATCTCTAAGGTCTGAGGAAAAATCAAATTTGAGCAAGTCATAAATGCTTTTGCGTGCGTTATCCTTCGTGAAGAGCGCCTTTTTGCACCTTGTGACCCAAATTGCGCGCAATCCTGGGAGTGGCGAAAGTCATTTTCCGGGACCACAAAAAAGCACACTCCAGGACAATGATTCCTCACTTGAAGCCACCTAAGGACAGCCACCAAAGCCTCCTTAGACATTAAGTCAACAAACAATGGAATATTTGTAGCACACAAAGGTATGATCCCCCTCTTTTGGGTCACCATCCACAGTGTACCAAGAGAGGGAAGGAGGATTTGAATTCTCTTATATAAGGCCACCATGAGATGAAGAATGGGTGAACACATTGTTATGTTGGCCAGAATTGCCCAAGAAATACCAACAGTGTGTGATCCAGAGCTGAAAATAGAGGGGACTCAATTGTTAGCCATCCAGCAAGTTCAATCCACCACAGTAGAGAGAGGGAGACTTTTCACCGAGGCAAGTTTGGGAGTAAGAAAATCCTTGCATCGGGACTTAGAACCCATGTTCTAGGGGCCCTTTGGCAAGTGGGTTAAAGTTTCATCCTTATTTCCTACCAGCACCCAATAAGAGGGGTCGAAGAGCCACCATTTGGATTATTGCAAATGTTTGACTCTATTCAGAGATTTTTTTTATTTGTTTAGTTTAGTTTAGTTTTATTTTATATATGCATGCTATTTCTCTATCTAGTATGTTTATGATTCTATCTTGTTCCACTAACTTGCTTGACTCCACTTATTTTTCTACCTGTTACAAATAACTTAAGAGGGTAGACCACACCCCTTAAGTTGGTGTGTTTTCATAAATACGTGCACCAAACACACTCAAACAGATATGATAGAAGCTTATATATACAAGAAATAATAGTGATACTAGTTACTATTGTGCTGTTAGTATTCTCCCTAATAAGCTCAGTTTCCATTACTTGTTAAATATGCAGTATTAGCACTCTTTACACTCTGTATTAGCGTTATGTATTTGGAGTCATAGGTTCCAACTGCTTACTTGTTCTAGTTATGGTGATATAACCACCTTTGTATCATATCCATATTATCGCATTCCCTTGGGTTTTAGTTAGGTCCAATTACAAGGACCATTGGGATAATTGACACATACCGCGTTGGCTCAATTTTTTGGCCATGTTCATTCAAGTATTCCAAGAGTACATCATCATCTTTTGGGAACAAGTAGCATGTTATTGGTGACAAGCATGTGAAAACATATCAAGTGCTTGCATGATCTTTTCCACCCTAGGCTCTGGTACCAAATTTCCCAAGTGGAGCAAGGAGGTTAATGTTGTTACTTCCAACAAAATCTTGTGCTATTCCAATAATTGTCTTAGAAAGACTCTGCTCACCGTGATGGTAAGAAGAATGCTCTGAGACATAACCCAAGAATTAAGCAAACTTTGCTTGTGTAAAAAAATTTCTCTTGAAAGAGAAAAACAATATTTTCCTTTGCCCTGGTTTCAATCCATCAACCATGGATGGGATGGATCTTTGCAAATCAGCCATGGAAAATAGGATCAGTTCCTTGTTTACAAAGTTGATGTACTTGATAAGAATGTCATTCTGGTCCAAATATGTTCTCGGCTCAAAATGTCTTAGCCAGTTCTTTCCGGCCTATATTTTCTTATTGCTGAAGGAGAATTCAATTGCATCTCATTCTTCCTCATTTATCCACATGAAGTCTTTTTTATGTTTGTCCAAATTTTTAAAATATTCTTTCCCCTCTTTAGAAGTAGTTGTACTGAGACCTTTATAGTACTTTATGGTCCATCCTGATGATGATACACCCATATATTCTCTCCATGATTCATACTCAAGCATGGTATAAAAATACAACACCCGTCCATTTTTATGGGTTGCCTTGAAAATAGGAGTAATGAATTCAACAAGAAATGAAGGAATCTTTAGTAGAGATGGACAGAAAGAGTGTATGAAGTTGATCAACAATCCTTTTATGTGTGAACCATCATGATCCTGATTTGTCATAATCATAAGATGACCATATATTAGAGATTTGAAACTACCATATTCCTTTCCATGCTGCAGACCATGGATTTGCTTGATATGTGGAATCTCATCATTTTCCATTATCTGTTTATGGATGGCTTCCCTTACATTTAGAAACTTACCTCTGAGGGGAAACACACGATAATTATTTTGACCAACAATAGCCAACCCTACCATCACAAGGGCCTTGGCTGAATCTCCCTCAGCTAAAATCAGAGTGCAATTCTCAAAATTCTTGCTTCTTGCATCATTTGCATCATCAAGCTTGGTGATACCAGTTAACCTTTGTCTTTTGGTTCCATCAGTTTTATTAAGATCCTTGCTCTGTTTGAAGTCTTCCCATGATAATATGTTCTAAAAAACTCCACATTTACCAAATTTCTTCAAAAACTCCTGAGAGAGTTCACACTTTGAACCAAAGTTGTTATGACGAGTTGTTAGTGTCTCCTTGGTTTTGGATTCAAATGTAGGATTTCCAATCAAAGAATTGACAAAGATCCATAAATTATTATTGATCGTGTGTGCTTTCACCGCAATTGTCTTGTTCTCCTTATTTACAATGTTCATCACATGGGTTTTTATCTGGTTTGCTACTAAATCAACATGGGAACCACCTTTAATGGTAGCTATTTTATTAACAAAGCTGGCTTGTTGCCTACTTGCCTACATGTTCATTACAATTCATAGTCCAAGTTTGGTGTGTTATAGCTACAAAGGGATAAATTATAATAGGATTCACATATTTTGTTTAGGAATGCTGGCATAAGGCCTCCAAGATACCAAAATTACCTTCTTTATATGAGAAAGACAAGTTGATATGCACAACAAATCTAGCAAAATGGTTTGGAGTTTGTTTAAGAAAATAATATTGAAAGAAAGATAGGATATTAGTGCATTTTCACTCAGCATATGGGTGATGACTAAGGTTTCCCACTTCTCACTCTAGAAGATCCACCTAGTACTTTTTACATGCTCCAAGATAAACTCAAGGGAAGATTCTCCCCTAGAATTCTTCCTAGGGTTTAAAAGAATAGAGAGACTATTTAGTTGAGAAATCAGTGTGCACTCTAGTCATGAAAGTCTATAGAAATTTTTAAGTCATCCACAAAATCATCTCCTCAATGAGGTGCATTTAGTCATCCATTCATAGCTCCAATTGAAAGGACAAAATTTCTCCAACAAATTTTCAAAATTTGCAAAGAGATTTATCCCCCAGTCTAACCATGATTTGCAAATGAGGAAGTGCATCTCTATTTATAGAGAGATGCTCAACTTCCTTCATGTTAAAAAATTAATATTTCGAGTAGAAGCCCCTAATATAGTATATGTAGGGATAAAACACCTTTCTCTAAACTAATTTAAAATACATAAATATGGGATTACCATGCTACATGTACAATAATGAAAAGATAAAGACCGAAACATTTCCTTCAAAAGGGTATAATATGGATGGCAAGTGTATCTTCCATATTTCAAAGGCTTGAAAAATGTGTGTATCTCTTCCATAAAGCATGCAAGTTACACTCCCAAATCTTCCTCCACTTGGACATGTATGCCAATAAACAACCCTCCAAACATTCCAAGGCTGTAAAATCTCCTCTCGTCATGCAAGTGAGTCTTCAAGTATCTTCCAAAGTTAACTTTCAGCATCAGTGGTGGGTCTCCTCTGAAGTGTCCTAGGGAAATTTTGTATCCTAGGGCTTCTTATTACCTCTAGGGTTTCCACAGAAGTTTAATAAATATTTTTTCTTTTTACACAACAACAAGCATTCCTCGTAAATTGCACAGATCATTCAATAACTGGTAGGAAAAAATTATCAACCATAATTACTCAACAATGAAAAATAGTAATTTCCCAATAGATTTATAATACATTCAATAGAAAAATGATATTTCTTAATTACCCATTTGCACATTTTGAAGGTAAAAAAAAAGGCTCACATGCACAAATTTCATTATGGCCTCCCATAAATGTGGCATCGCTTGATCAGTGTCTTGCGAAGCAAATCTTAACATCTGATCTATGCTATTGTGTTGCACATCTCACTGAATCCAAACTGGAAATTCCCATGGATGTGGATGTTCCGACTGCACATTTCCATTTGCTAATGGAATTTATACTCGGGATAGTTTATGACATAAAGAATTATTTCTTTGTGAAGTCTAGAATTTAAGAGAACAACTTCATCTTCTGGGATATGAGCAAGGACTGCAGACTGAAAATCTGCTAAGGTTGAAGCATTAACATCTTGCCAATTTCTTCAACAAGTTTCTAATAAAGGAAAAAGCATATAATAGTTCACCCACATCTTTTATAATAATAATAATAATAACTAATATAATTTAGGTAACAACCAAGCTAGACACAAAATCGGTGTATGAAACCCCCCCTTATTTGTAGGACAAGGGACCTCCCTCCATACAGTGATTTGACTGCTAAATATATTGTGATATACTACCCCTTCCCTCACCAGTCTTTTCAATATGAGACATTACATTTTTATATCTTGCCTTGATTCATCCTTGAGGTCTTACAAATTATCATCAGGTACTACAAAATGCAAGTGAGGTCCTGCTATAGTATGCCTAGGCCCCTGTGAAAATATTAGTAATTCCTTGTGTAGCCTTTGGGACCCCTTAAGATGTTTAGACAAAATGGTGGATATAGGGAACCAAGAACTCTCCACCGGCCAAGACCAAATTGAGATACTGTGATGTGTAAACCTAGGAAAGAAAGAAAGCATAGTAAGCTTACAAAAGGCACTCGAAAATTGAGATAAATTCCTGGCAGGGAAAACAACCCGCTTATTAATAGAGGGTTTAAATACCTTAGGGGTCAACGATTGAATCTATGTACACCAAGAAACTGCCCCAAACACTTTTCTTTTGAATGAAAAATATAAGTGTAAATGGGTCAGCATACCAGTGCTGTAGAGAAAAAAAAGCACCAAGCATAGTAACCAATTCAAGAAACTCTACCCCGAATAATCATTAATCCCTTGCATTATCGCTGCAGCACTGGTAAGCTAACCCATTAAAATAATAGCACATGCAAATGTATCTCTGTTATGTTTTAACTGCTATCTTGGGTTTCCATTGCTTATGTGCCTGTGTTCTGTGGTTGTGCTCTACTGTCCATGCATTTATTGCATCACACTCTAACTTACTTATGCTTTTGGCATGCCAAAATTCTTGTTCGCATTCCCTGTGATTATGTGCATCGCGTGCACACACTGCACACTATAATCAGTTCATTTAGTTCAATCATACTTTTGGATTGTGATCATGGATATACAAATTTGGCCAATCTTGAATTTTTATCACCTGTAGTTTGTTATTAATATCTCAAATGTGCTTGGTAATTTCAAGATTTAGAATTGTGTTATGTAGATTAATTCTAGATACATTTTGGGCATTGTCAAATATTCATAGAGTACAAATTTTTTTATTTCATATTTTTAATGTTTTAAATTTTTTTTTTACAACATTTGGTAACATTCGTCAGCTCTATTGTCTATAGAGTACTGAAATGGATTCAAGGGAGATTGACTAATTTGGGAATTCTGCCCACTGCAAGAGGCAATGGACTGACCTTATGTCATAGGGTTGTAGAGGATGCTTTTGTAGAGCTTGTTGTATATGGACTTTATTTTACGTTCTGATTATTTCATCATGCTAGTCTTGGATTTACAGATTTACGTTGATTTAGAGGTTCTCATTTGGCTTATGGTAGGCTATCCAAAAGGTGCCCTTTTTGAATCAGATTGTCGAATTGCAACATCAAAGAATTGATTTTCTTCATGGGATCCTGAGAGAATCTTGTATTAAGTCAGCTTGTAGTTGCATCATATGTTTCTCACTAAATAGTGATTCGAAGTGTATCATTGAATGAGCTCATTTTTCATGTATACTTCACGAAAATGGTTTTCTTCTAGACACGTGAACATGTATTTTAAGGGTAACCACCACCCTCATTTATTAAGACCTAAGGAAGATATTTGTGGATATACACTTTTATTTTGATTGCATGTGCCTCTCTATTAATTATCATGAAGCAACTTGTCTAACTTTCAGCAAGTCATGTTGTTGAATAAACAAATTTACTGGTTACTTGACAAGTAAAGCCCCTAGTGTCAATGCATTTATTAGATTTGATTGACAATGTATTCATTATGCCATGTGAATCTTAGGATTTTCATTCAAGTATCATACATTGGATTTACAATGATCAGAGAATTTATCACATGAGCAGGACTATGTAAAATTTATCACATCAGTAGTATTCAAAAATTTAACATGACTTTTGGTCTTGCCTTTGATTTTCGGGCCATACTATTCTGATGTTTATTTTTTTTAAACAATGTTTTGTGTCTATAAACATTTAACATGACATTTAAATTTTTGTGTATTAAAAAATTTAACTTGACTTTTGGCCTTGCCTTTGATTTTCAGGCCATACTATTCCGACGTCTAGTTTTTTTTTAAACTAGTTTTTTTTTAAACAATGTTTTGTGTCTATAAAAATTTGACATTTAAATTTTTGTGTATTAAAAAATTTAACGTGACTTTTTGTATTGCCTTTGATTTTCTGGCCATACTATTCTTCCGTTTAGTTTTTTTAAAACAATGTTTTGTGTCCGTCAGAATACTGACATTTAATTTTTTTTTAATAAATTTTTGTTTCTATCAGTATACTGTCGTTTAATTTTTTAAAATAAATTTGTGTTTCCTTCGGTATTCCGACGCTTAATTTTTATTAAATAAAGTTTTATTTCCATCGGTATTCCTATGTTTAGGAGCGTCGGACTAGCGACACTTATTTTGTTCGGAAGAGGGACGATTATTTTGGTTGAAAGAGCGACAGTTATTTTGGTCAGACGAGTGACGAAACGGTTCATCAAAAGAGCGATACTTTTGTTTTTCGGAAGACAGACGTACAATTTGAAATGTCGGAATTTGCTGCGACTCCAAAAATCGTCGGAAATACCGTTGCTCTACCGATAGTTAAGTCAAGTGTCGGAAGTCCGATGTGAGGAGAAACCACGTTTTTCCGCACCTCAAAACGTCACTTTTGGGACGCCTATGTGTCACAAGAGTGACATTTTGGCTGTCGTAATTTGGGGCAAATGTGCTAGTGTATGTATATATGTGTATGAATGTATGGAATTATTTTTGCTATTAATATTTTTTAAAATGTTACATTTCAACTCCATATTAAACATTGAAATAAAAGGAACTTATTCAACATATATATATATATATATATATATATAACTTGAAGGTCTTATTGCACGCTTTGCACAATATAATGCTATGTGGATATCTACCTCACATTTGGTTATGATATTCTAGATATGGTTGCAATATTCATGCATTATTTTTATATATTTGTATAGTGATTTTTTATTCTTAAGCTCTACAATAAAGCTATCCAAAAATAAATAAATTATAAATAGTTCATACTCAGGTAAATAACATATTTATTATCATTTACTTCCTACCATAATCTAAGGACGTCTTTACATACAAAAATGGATAAAAATAAGATATATATAAATATACTTACTAGGAGTTACTTCCCACCATTATTTATGTCTTCCTTAACATTTATTTAGGAGTAAAACTATAAATGTGTAGAATTACAAGTGCTTAATACCCACCAAATTTATGCAAGATTTTGTGCCTTAACAAACAATTATTTTATCTAATTCACATCTAAATTTATTCATTCCCGCCAAAGAAATACTATAGGATTTAATTTTCCTATTGTCTACTCTTAATTTAGCATTAACTAATGTAAGTTATAAATTTTTATGCAATTTTTCCAAGAGAATAAGTTAGAGTGACAAGGAATAAGCTACCTTGTAACACTTGTTTAATATGGGCATTAAAATACTTTATTTATGAATAATATTAAAGTATTTTTTTATTAATATATTTTTGTTTTGAATATTACATGTCAAATGAACATACAATGTATTACACATGATGTAATATCAATAATATTATTTTTACATGCCATCTTTCAATTTTATATTAAATAGTGAAAACATTACATATTATGACTCCCCAATATTAAAAAGTAAATTAAATAATTTTTATTTTCAATTAATTTATCTTTAAATAAATTTGATATAAAATTAAGGTACAAATTAAAGTATTTAATGTTATATCTATGAAAAGGAAATAATCAACTGGAACATTTAAGTATTCTAATAAAATTCTTTCATCAAAACGCTGAACATAGAATGGATCTAGAAAAGAAAAATGCAACCACTTATTTAATTAATTACTACAAATAATACATGCCATATTGATTAACATAGAAAACCCTTGTCAATGGCATGCAAGGTTTCTCATCAAATGAGAAATCAAGACACTAAAGCACAATAGTGAACCCTAGATGAATCAACTAGACAAATTACACCCATGAGGTTTTCATCCTTGGGATCAAACTAGAACTAGCCTCGCCAAGTTCTCAACAAAGACAAAGTAGATAGAAAACTCAGGATGTCGCAAATGCCTATATCCTATCCGCTTTTATAGGCTTGACGAACTCTCTAGAAACCTTATTTTATTTTTTTCCCTCTAAAAACAAATACAAATACCATGGGCAGATTCCGTCCATTTTGGCCATATCCATAAAAGGGAATATTAAAAATCCTCCTGCCCCAAGATTGATTTCCCTCAAGAAATACACATATGTCCATAATAGATGCATCTGTATACTAATACGAAGATCCCATACAAACCATTATGCTACCCTATGCTTCCCCTTTAAAGGTCCATGAATGAATCCTTCGATACCTGGATCCCAAAAAATCCTCCGCCTAATCCTACCATCAGTAGATCCACCTGGATCCCAATGTTAGCTAAGTCATGGGACTTGTGGCTTACGATACCTCCTTAAACCTCCATAATTGTTTATGCCCAAGGGCCCATGCTGTGACATGCCCTTAGCTAAGAGTACCCTCCTAAGAATCATCCCATCAATAGAGTACCAACCCATAATCTCTCTCCAATCTATCCCATGGGAAGGATGAATACCTGCACATGGAACAATTATACTATGGTGATGTTGCTCGATGCCCCACCCATGTTGTTCTACCTGGTCACTCAACATGATCCATTTGGAAAACTACGCATTTCTCTCCCAACATATAAAGGTGGTTTGGTAGTGATACAAGTCCTATCTATGTACTCCTATAGAGGGTTTCTCTAGAAATCCCATCTATAATCCTCTTGCTTCCTCGTGAGGGACTTGAGTCTTTCCTCAACACTAGACATCTTGAATGCTGACTCAACACATACTCTTATGAGCTCCTCAATTCTCCTATTCTCCTGTAAGATAGTGCCTCGAACTATCTGAATCATTTTCTTCAGCACCATAATATTTGTCATGGAATGCTTAATATTTCCTCGACCATCCCCTCCTAGAAATTTGGGCACCCTGTTGAATGTCTATGCACGTGTCTGCACCAGATGCCAAACTATCACAAATTTAACTTGATTATTTGACCAAATCTCTAGAAATGACTCATCCTGCATACTATGTTTTTCATGTTGCCCCTCATGATCATGCTCCTCATGTCAATTTAATACTATTGGATCCTCATTTAAGTCTCCTTGAATGTATTCACCCTCGCCTTCTCCACCTATAGGGTCAATCAGTTGTTTATCCTCTCTCGTTGTCAAACATAGATGCACTAGTGGAATACTCTCTATACTTGATTTCTCATACTCTTCATGGATTTCCTCCCAGAGATATATGGACTCATTTGTACATTATGCTACCACATCATTAGGAAGAATTACCTCCTTCATTACTATTTCAAGTTGCCTAATTATCATCAAATTATCTTGCAAGTCTCTCTGAATAACATTTTGTTGCTACTCGCCATCTGTACTTGACTTATTGGATCCTTCATGGGTTCTCTCCTGAAAAAATATGAACCGAACTATAAATGAATCCCCATGATTTGAAGGAGTCTCCTACTATTGTACCCTTATTTCCTTCTTCATATCACCTATGCATGAATGATTAGGTGCCCATGGTTCCTTATAGGTAAATCATAGTCCTCTCCTTCTTAGTTCATTCTTGTTATATGTTTTATTTCCTTTGTTATTGCTTCCTTCATCAATCCTCTTCATCTCCTTCTTAGTCAGCAACCTTTTGAGCAATTTTATGTTTTTCATGATGAACCTTTCGACTAAATCATAGGAGGATGGTGATATAACTAGTTCCTTTCTCCAAATGGTCAATAGTTTGGATCTTAGTATATTGCAAATATCAACATCTCCTTCTAAGAACAAGGACACAATCTATCGCATGTTTGTTTTGACACGATTGAGATAAAATATCTTGGCGTTGAATAGTCATATGCGCATATTACATGTCATTTTGTCACATCAACCCAAAAGGCCTGCAAACTAGATCAATCAACATCCATGAACACTTTTTCATAATTCCTTTGCAAATCCTTAGGCATCACTTCTCCAAAAAGTCTTGAGTTTATGGGACAATTAACTCAAATATTTTTTTTTAGCCCCAAGTCACCTTGCATGATTGGTCACCTGCATTCCATGCATGTTTCATACCTGAGAACCAACACTGGTCAACACATGTTCCTCCCTCCTATAGGTGTAGTGATTCTAGAAATTCGGGAAAAATAAAAAATACCTATAAAGCTTCCTCTTCCAGAAGCTTCCAAGGCAGTTTTTACAATTTACCATAGATAGAGATATTGAATTCTTATTTGATCCTATCTTGGAGACCTTATCTCTTATCCCTTGAGCTCATCCTCCCAACATAAATGGATCTCAAGCCTAGAATGGCAAATACTAAACTACCAATCTTACCGTATATATTTTCTACCTCCCATAGAGTTTGGGTTGGCTTTTGAATATTTCTAGTGCCCTCATGCTACTGCTTTGAACCTAAAGGATTCATTCCATTCATGCATTAGGGTTTATGTTGAGGCGTGCTTTGTAACAAGGAAGGACAAGTCAACTTGGGGAGACATCTACAAAGTCAACTTCTATTTATGGTTGTAAAATCTCTCCTATATTTGTCAATATAAAAAGTATCTTGTTTTCCTATACATATTCCAAGCTGAATGTTGTTAAAAATATCCTAGTGTGGGTGTCCATTTCAGTTATTATGGCTAAAGGAAATCGGAAAACACAATGGCTAAGGCTTTGGAAAGGCAAAGTGGAATTAATTGGAATTTTATTTATGAAAATAAGGGAAATTAGTAGAAAATGAAGGTGAAAGGTCACATGTTTCACGTGAGGAGGAAAATGAAGAAAAATGATGGAAAATGAAGAAAATAGAGGCCTAATTGATAAAAAGGCTTTGAGGATTAGTTGGTACCTTTTATCAGTTCAGTCTTGGAGATATCTCTCTATTCTCTCTCTCTCATGGTCTTGGATACTTAGAGTTTTCTTGGAGCATTTTAAAATTGGATCAAGAAAGGAAAAGAAGGCAAGAGGAAGCATAGATCAAGAAAGGAAGAGAAAGATCAAGAAACTAAAACGATATTATTTGTAGGTATCAATTTTCATGTGTGGTTTCCTTGCTAGATTTGGCTTGCATGGTGTTGCATGTATGTTCTTGGTTCTCTTTCTGTCATTGACATGGATTTTTCCAGGTGTGACAATGTTTTTTAGCCTAGACTTTCCATTTCCAGATAGCCATGGTGTGATGGGGTTCTCATGTTTTGGTTGAGTTGGCTTTGTAGGTTTTAACCCTATATGGAAATTATCTGCAAAAAAATTCATAAATATATAAAATAAACAATAACGAGAGCATAAAACATAAAATAGATATACACAGAGACTTTTCCCCTGGATCCCAAATCGGGACTACCAGCTTGATTTTTCATTATATTCTTTTTAGTGTTACAATACACACATATATACATACATATATATATATATATATATATATGCCAGAGCATTCATAAACCCCAATCCATTAAATCTATATTAGAATATAACTGTAGTTCCCTTGACCAGATCTACAAAATACCAGGGGCCGAAAACCATCATGCCCCGAAACCATGTGCAAATCCATGCAAAAAACCATAGGTGGGTCCACCCACCTAAAATAGGGACCAAAAAATTTTTCCCAGGGCGCTCCCTCGGACACTATGTAGTAGGTTACCTACCCCCCCTGTGAACCCCTCGTTGCGCCCAACGCAACGAACAGGGGGTGTTGTCGCCTCCCCCCCCCCCCCCGTGATCCCCCATGCATGCGACTATTCGTGGAAAGAATATAACACATACCCAACATTCTCCCAATTGTTGTTTTCTTTCCGCAGGGGGCCACAGTAGAGCTTAGTCATTAGTCCAGTCCTACAACACCCATTCTTTCTATACACCAATAGAACTTCTGAGTGCTCACATACTTTGTCAATGCATATGTAACATTCTTAAAAGTGTCCAACTTTACCAAGGACACATTTTTATCCTCAACCATATCTCTCACAAAGTGAGATTGAACATCAATGTGCTTTGTCTTTAAATGATAATTAGGGTTCTTAGCCAAGAAAATTTCACTTTGGCTATCACAGTATATCCTTATAGCTTGCTTCACCAACCCCATACTTGAACATAATTTCTGCAACCAAACTTCTTCCATGCTTGCATGAGTGGCTGCCATGTATTCTGCCTCTGTAGTTCAAAGAGCCACTACAGAATATCTTTTACTCATCCAACTGATTACACCTCCAAATAGGTTAAACACATACCCACTTATAGATCTTCTTTGGTCTAGATCTCTAGCCCAATATGCATCAACAAAAGCACATATGTCCAAAAATCTCTCCAATCATGGTCTTCCCTGGTAACACAAAACATAATCACTAGTTCCACACAAATATCTGAAAACCCGCTTCACTGTTGTCCAATGCTCCTTCCCTGGTTTTGACATAAACCTGATCAATAATCCCACTACATGTGCAATGTATGGTCTAGTACAGACTATTCCATACATCAGGCTACCCACTGCACTTGCATATGGAACGCGAGACACATCCTCCTCTTCTTCTTGTGTCTTGGGAAACTGTTCAACATATATCTTTACACCTACAGTAATATGAACCTTCACTAGTTTACTATACTGAATATTGAACCTGTGCAATATTGTCTCAACATACCTCCTCTAGTTTAACCAGATCTTCCTCTTTTCCTGATCTCTCTTAATTTCCATGCCCAAAATATAGTTTGCAGCACCAAGATCCGTCATGTAAAATTTGGAGAACAATTGGGTCTTGAAATCATGGATAATTTCTTTTTCATTTCCCACGAGCCACATATTATCGACATACAAGACCAAATAAATAACATGGTCACCAATTAATTTAAAATACACATAGTGATCCTCTTTGCTTATAGTGAAGCCAAGTCCACGTATATAGGTATAAATTTCTGATACCACATCCTTGGTGGTTGTTTTAACCCATACAAAGACTTTTTTAACTTGCATACCAGTTCTTTCTTACCCTTCACTGTAAATCCTTCAGGTTGCTTCATGTAGATCTCCTCTTCCAGATCCCCATGAATAAATGTTGTCTTCACATCCATATGTTCTACCTCAAAATAAAATGCAACAGCAATAGATAAAATTAATCTAATAGAAGTAACCATGGCAACAAGAGAAAAATTATCACCAAAATCAATTCTTGGCACCTAGGAATCACCTTTTGCGACCAACCGAGGTTTGTATTTCTCCACCTTGCCTGCTACATTCATATTCTTCTTAAACACCCATTTTCTCCCGATGGGATTCCTTCCAGTCGGTAACTCCACCAGATCCCATGCCTCATTTTTGTGCAATGATGCCATTTCTTCAACCATGGCCTCCTTCCAGAGTTTTCCATCCTCTGAATCCACTACCTCCCTAATAGTTCTGGGATCACCATCAGTGATAGTTAAAGAAAAATTTGAACAGAAAGCAGATGGACTATACCTTTCCGGTTTCCTTCTTTCCCGAACTGATCTTCTCATAGCTGGAGTTTGTGGCTCTTCCTCTTCTAAATATTGTTCTGTTGTAGAGTGTGATTCATCTTCCTTTAGCTCAAACTATATCTTCTCAGGTTCCTTTGGTAGGAATTCATGTTTAAAAACATCTTTCACCTCTCTAAACACCATGTATCGATTGTACACAACATTCCATTTTTTTTGGTTCCAAAGATTGTAATTTTTTAAACCATCCTTATACCCAATAAAGATGCACCTTTCAGATTTATTATCCAACTTGGCCCTTTTATCCTTTGGAACATGTACATATGCATCACATCCAAATACCCTCAGATGTGAAAGAGAGGGTTTCTTACCAGTCCATACCTCATGTGGAGTCTTATCCTCCAACGTTGATGAAGGTGATCTGTTAACCAGGTAACATGCAGTCTCCACTGCCTCTGCCCAGAATTCTTGTCCTAACATGGTACCACTGGGCATGCTTCTTTCCTTTTCCATCATCGTTCTGTTCATTCTTTCTGCAACTCAATTTTTCTGAGTGTATGGAGTAGTCTTATGCCGTGATATACCACACTTATTACAAAAATCTTCAAATTCCTTCTTGTAGAACTCTCCACCATTATTTGTCCTCAACACCTTTATCTTCTTCTCTGTATGGTTTTCCACCATAGCCTTAAATTATTTAAATATGTCAAAGAATTCAAATTTCTTCCTCAAGAAATATATCCATGTATTCCTTGAGAAATTCATCCATGAATGAAACATAGTACACATACTTTCCTAGTGATGGAACTGACACAGGTCCAAACACATCGTTGTGCACAAGCTCTAATATCTTGTTTGCCCTCTTAGCACCAGAAGGAAAACTCACCTGATTTTGCTTCCCATATACACAATGTTAATAGAAAAACAAATTCAGAGAGAAATTAGAAATACCTTCTACGATACCATTACCATGGAGTATCTGAAGGCCCTTCTCTCCAATATGTCCAAGCCTTTGATGCCATAGCATGGTATTTTCTTCAGATACCGCTAGGCTTTCCGCTCCACTTTCAGGAACCACAAAACTGTTGCACCCATCAATAATAGTGCTACCATGAGGCTTGTACAAAGTTCCAATCTGAACTCCCTACATTAATACCAGTGCTCCCCGAACCATATTGCAGGTATCTTTCTCGAACACTGTTTTTACACTTGCATCATCCATCTTGCTTAGATAAATAAGATTTCTTGCCAATGGAGAAATATGCAGAACAACAAGAAGTGTTTTAATCCTTCCACCTTGCAGGATCAGCTTGAATTTTCCACGCCCTACAATTCTGGCCTTCCTATCATCCCCTAATAAGACATCACCACCATCATACTTTTCATACTCGCATAACCACTCCTTATGGGGAGTGAAGTGAAAGGATGCACCTGAGTCAATCAACCATGCCTCATGATATACATGAGTATTTGAAGAAGAAGCCAAATACACATCCCCACCTTCATCTGAGGTGGTTTTACCTTTGTATAAGGAGCATTAGAAGATCCCTTTCCTTTCTCAGGAGCTTTAGATCTACAGTCCTTTTTGAAGCGCCCTTCTTTCCGCATTTCCAGCACACCTTTACAGGCTTTCCCATAGGTTTATATCTCCCTCTAGATTTAGATCTCCCACTTGAAAACTTATTTTTGTTTTTGTCCTGGGACCTTCCTCGTAAATAAATGGCATCTCCATTCTGACCCTCCATATTTTTTTGTCTCATTTCCTCTGACAACAAGGTTGAGACAAAATCATCAAAATTCAAGGTAGTTGTAATATCCCTATTTTTTACTACTTTTATGAGACAGTTGAATAATCCTAAAGGTCGAGTGAACCTAAAGGAAAAAAATTATTGTGGACACATTATATTTTAATTTTAAGAAATGTGGCAATTGAATTATTGTGCAAAGGCTAGAGTATAAATGGAGATCAAGATTTCAAGTCCACGAGGATGTATAAGAATCAAAAGACTTTCCCAGATTCTCCAAAAATACTTGGAGAAATTAAAATAAATTAAAAAATTTATATTGGAGATAAAAATATAAAAGATACCTTATTAAATTGGAAAGTTACTTAGAAGAGGTGAAATAAAACTAGAAAGAGGACAAAACCAGTTTTAAAGTAATTTTGTGGAAAAAACAAAAAGGAAGCCTAGGGAAAAAGGAAAATAGCATCCTGATTAATTGGATGTAGTTATAGAAAAATGCTAAAGGGAAAGAAAGATTAAATAGACCATTCCTGGGTAGACAAGAGGTTGCCTACACTTTGGAGGAATTGGTATCTGCTTGGGGGGAGCTGTGGAGATAAAACTCAAGGTTGGGTGGCAAATAGTCTTACCAAAATTGGTATGCATAAGTATTTTAATTATGTGTTATGAATTATAGTGGTAAAAAAAGTAAGAATTTATCTTTCTATATTGAATTATGATTCAATTATAAGAGATTGAATTTTGAAAAAAAAAATAGTTTTTATGGATTATTAAATTCTGTAGAAAATTGATTTAGATAGTGTGATGTATTTAACATAAACCAAAAATATTAAATATATTCGATCTGTATAGTTACATAGAAAATTATAATTAATAAAACAATACTGAGAATGTCTAAACCCCAGTAATAAGGTTTAAATCTGAGGTTAGGTTGTAAACATCTAACTGTATATACAAAATCATATATAAATACATGTGAAAAGAACGAAAGTTAGTGTATTTATCAGTGGTATAACTAAAACATTGAATCTGAAAATATGTATATAAAGAGAAAATTATCTTTCTCTTAATAAACATGATTACTCAAAATTAAAGGAGTTATTCTGTTATATAGTAATTATAAGATTAATTCTAGACATTAAATCTTGCATTAACACAGAAGCGTAAAAATGAGGTAGAGCATGAAGTACTAGAAGTGAGTACAAGAATAATCTATAGGAATGCAGTAAAGAAATATATTTCAAAATACTGATGATATTTACTATGTATCATTACAGTGATAATCTAACCATAAGATTACTCTTGATATAAATTACATTCACAACATGTCATAAATTATGGACAGAGTCCATGGTCCTATCTAAATAATTACAACAGAATTATAAAATTGACCATAGTTTTTAATTCAGGAGGATGAATTCTTCAATCAATACAGACCAACCTGTATAGAAGAAATAAAATTGTACTGCCAAGGAATGGCAGAGTGGGTTTCCCAAATTGACAGACTGATTAATTAAATTTAGAAATTGTGCATTAAGGGTAGTGGAGTACCTGCACATAACAATATATACATATGACTTAGAGTGTGTATATATATATATATTGAAATAAATTAAATAACATGTAATTAGTTGATAAGGGTAATTAGATCCAGAAAATTACCTTACTATTCTATATTAATAAGTGACGGTAAACCTACACATAAACATGATAAAAATGAATAAGTTCGATCAGTTAATTAAATTGAGGATTAAGTGGAAAATAGTTGGAAAAGAGGAAGAAGGAAATTACTTCGTTTCTCATCGTCTGCATAATTACTGAGCATCTGGAATGATATTCATAGAAGGACATGAGTTCTCTGCATAAAACAATATTTTATTAATTTGAAGACATTAATAAAATAAGAGACTGAAATAAGAAAAATTTCAATTTCTCTGAGTAAGTAAATTGAAATGAAAATAGAATTAAATGGATCAAGTATTTTATCTCTGTTTTATGAAATATCCGTCTGGTTATAAATTTTCGAAATTGTGTCTATCAAGCTGAAAAGAGAAACAGAGAAATTATGGATCTATTACTTCTACGAATGATGGTCAATTCGTTTACTATGTTTTGGCAGGAAAAGTAACCACTCTGTAAAAATCAATTTTCCGAATATGTATAAAACATAAGTCGAAAACTATCACAATGAAAATAAGAGGGCTTTCGAATAGAAACCCTGAGAATGTATAATTCAAAATGGTATAACCATATATAAAATTCATAATGATATTGGTGAAATTACGGAACAATTAATATACAGAAATTAAATGACATGGTGCAAGAAACCTTGTTCTGCCATGAAAGGATTTACAACGAAAAATGAATTCATGCCACAAGTTTCAAAACCCAGTAAGGAATAATGGAGAAGGAATGAAATTAAGTTAGGGTTTGACCCAACAAAGACTAAAAAAATTATACATGTAGAAAGTAATAATAATAGAGATAGACAATGGCAACAATTCAAAAGGGTACAAGTTACCTCTTCTGGTGTGGTTGGATATTATACCAGTATAGAGGGAAAAATCCATCTCTAACGTTATTCTTGAAAGCATAAGAAAAATGAATGAAAAAACAATTCATAATCGAACTTAAAACCAAAAATTATAATGACTGAAGGCAGTGAAAAAACTTTACCTTCACCATGGTTAGAGGAATTTATTTTCTCCATGGCATTAGAAAACGAGTAAAATCGTAGGGACGGATGGGTAACCCTCACGAGAGGACGAAACATTTTATACTCTCAACTCCTGAAGAATAGAGACGATGTCCATACCACAGGTGATTATCAGTTCAGGATACTAGAAAAAAAATCCACTACTGAAACGTATCACTGATAATCAGCTATGCCATAGAAAAACGAGTTGCTCTTTGAGAAATTGAAAAAGATAAAATTAAAAGGTATCACTAAATACTTACCATTGATGAGAGTCACAAAATTGCAGAGAGACATCTCAAAAACTTAGCATCGAGTTTTTGTCATCGAAACAAATCAGGGGAGCCATAACTTAGGCTTTATGGCCTTTGTATTCACGAGTTGTAATGGAAAAACATTTCGAGCATATAGAATGAAAAAAATCACTATGCAAGTATATTTGGGGAAAAATCAATTGAGGGTTTGAGTTTGTATCTGTCCCAAATGATAGAAGGACGAGCATTAATTCGTAACCCATGTGAATTACAGGAGTCCTATGGAGAGTTTAATGCCTGAGGAAAAATGAGGCATGAAAATCCCAATGCAATATCCAATTCCAGTCTTATCACACAGAGTAATTAAACTTCTCTTTAAGATAGCCGTAATATGTGAAACAACGGTAACATGTCAGGTGAAACCATTTAATTAATCACCATTTTATTTTGGGAGAAAATGTGTAAATCCATAATGTGGTTATGTATTAATGACATGTTTATTAATATTAATATAACCTTTAAAAACATAACGGGGAAAAGTATTGATTAATATAGTTATAAATATTAACATTGACGAACATTAATGCTAAGTTAACATTATTACAATGACATATAAAGTGTTGTAATAAGGGACATGTATTATCAAACCAATTTCCATATCTATATTATGGGACAAATTTGAATAAGAGGGTGTAACGATCCATACAACATATAGTGAAGTAAAGATAGATATATAAATCCTAAAGAGAAAAGAGTTTGATTATACATAAAAGGGATATACTTCAAAAAATGAATTTGATACTATAGGGTAAATCGTGGTAAGGTTAACTCTTGTGGATTTTAAGGATGATATATAGATTATAAGGGGAATAAGTGATGAAAGTGGTTAGGATAAATAAAAGCTTAGAATACAATTAAATATTATAAGATATAAAATAAAGTGTTATGTTACGAAACTATGTTAGAATAAGTATAAATTGGTAAGGACAGAAATAAATAGAAATTTATAAATTCTATTATAAGAGCAATAAGGTGGTGAGGAACTATCCTCAAGAATAGTCACTGCTGAAAATGAATAGGGAATTATTTAAGAGGATCGAAGGATCATAAATCACAAAAAATTATTCGGTGCATGAAACCATAAGTTGTGAAAGAAATTTTAACAACAGGAAGTACAATTAAAGAGTTACGTCGAATTATGACGAAGTACATTAATGTCATTGACGACAATTTGAAAATCATGTTATAATTAGAAAAACAATTTTTTTGTGGTGAGTAGATTTGTTACAAATGGTATCAGAGCTCATGTTGAAACACTGGGCATATATGTGTCCTCACATAGGAAATTAAAAATCCAAAATTTTTCTACTGTAAATTAATTTCAATTGAAATTTTTTAGCACTAATTTATTTTATGTGTATAGTGATTTAGTGCAGAAAAGTACAACTATTATTATAAGCGACGGCGGAGGGTTGTACTTAGATCTAGGTGGTGAGGGAAATCCACTAGATAAAAATTCTCAATTGCTGGATATGTTCAGGGAGATGCAACAAGAATTGATTCATCTGAGAACCAACAATGAACGATTGTTGCAAACCAGAAAAGAGCAAGAGAGGTTTATTAAGGAATTAACCTCAAGGTCTAGTCATGAAAGTGAAGACCCTGGAAGAAAGAGAAAAGAAGTTGAAACCAACTCAGAAGGATTTGATGATGGTAAAGCAGTTGGACAATAATCCAGAAAGAAAAAATAATTGCAAGGAGAATTCCAAAAAATTAATCCTCCCACTTATGATGGTGAAAAGGAGGAATATGCAGAAGCTTAGATTCGTAAAATAATTTCAAGTCTATGAATATGAAAGTAACCTGAAAGCCAAATTGAATATCTATCAACTATAGGGTAAATCTACCTTATGGCAGGAAGAAACCAGAATGGTACATGTACTAGATGAGAAAACTGTTACTTGGAAAGACTTTTGAACCAAATTAAAATCTAGATATCTGAATGAGAGATATTATGATGACAAAGCCAAAAAGTTTCATGAGCTGAGATTCGGACGGCTCACTATCGATGAGTTTGTTGCCAAATTCACTAACTTGCTTCACTATGTGCCTTATATCATAGAGGAAAAGGCCAAAGTACAATGATTTTTAAACTTCCTACCTATTATCTATAAGGAGAGAATATAATTTGATAATCCCAAGACAATGGATGAAGCAATGCACAAAGCAAGTTTGTGTTATCATCAGTTCAAAGGCAGAAATGATTAGCTGAAAAATTGACAAAACAAAGAAAAAGGGAAATTTGACTCTAGTGGAAAAAGAGAAAAACCAGAATACTTGAAATTTTTTGGGAAAAAACATCAAAGGAAGAAGTTTAACAAAACTGGAGAAAATCAACCAGCCCATTCACAAACTGGATCTAAACAAATGGATGGAAAAAACAAAAAGGAAGGGACTGTAAACATGAAGAACCATTAAAGTTTTAGGGTTGTGGAGAACCTCACCTGTTACGTGACTATCCTCATCGAACAATTCAAAATATTCAAGTGTTAAGAGAGAGGACTATTGTAAATGATGTTGCTAGAAACATTCCAAGAATCAGTGCTGCACTTGAGGATCGCCAAGCTGAACACCAATCAACCATGATAGAAATCAAAGGTATGATTGTTGAACAAACTGTTTTTGTTTTGATAGGTCCATTAGAAAATTTAAGCTATATAAGTCCTCAGATGGTGGAAAAGTGTAAATTAAAATCAGAATTTTTTTAGTAAGCATGGTTAGTTCAGTTAGCTACTGGAACAAAAATAAAAGTGACCCATAAACTACCAAATATTGCTGTAAATTTAAATGGGTATGAAACTAAACTGAATTTAAATATTTTGCCTCTAGGCTCATATGAGTTAATAGGAATGGACTCGTTAGAGAAACATAAAGAAATAGTTAATTGCTTAGATAAAATATTTCACTGTATAGATGTTGAGGGAAAACCAGTAATAATGAAAGGAAAACAAAAACGTATATCAATAAGACATATTTCAGCACTACAGTTAAAAAGGACAGCAAGAAAACGCTGTCAAGTGTATGATGTACAAGTGGAGGAATTGGGACAACAAACTGAAAAAGAAGTTCTATAAAATTTACCAGTAATTAGAGAGTTCAAATATGTGTTCCGAGATAAAATCCCCCATTTACCCCCTAAAAGAAAATTTGACTTCTCAATTGAATTGGTACCAGGAGCTACACTTGTTTCTAGAGCACCTTACAGAATGAGTACTCCTGAGTTTTTAGAAATAAAACTACAACTACAAGAATTGTTAGATAGAGGTTACATCATACCAAGTGTGTCTCCATGGGGAGCACCTGTACTATTTGTAAAAACAAATATGGCACATTCAGGATGTGTATAGACTACAGACAACTGAATAAATTGACCATAAAGAATATATATCCTCTACCCAGAATAGATGACTCATTTGATCAAGTGAGAGGAGCTACTATCTTTTCAAAGATTGATTTAAGAATAGGCTATCATCAACTAGGAATCAAAGATGATAACATCAACAAAACAACATTCAAAACTAGATATGGACACTATGAATTTGTAGAAACCTTTTGGATTGAATAATGCACCTTCTACATTCATGTGTCTAATGAATAGTGTGTTACATAAGTACCTAGAAAAAATTGTTTTGGTGTTCATTGATAACATTCTGGTATATTCAAAAAATGAAGCAAAACATAAAGAACATCTTAGAATTGTCATACAAACACTTAGAGAACATAAGTTATATGCCAAACTCAGCAAATGTGAATTTTTCAAGGACAAAATTCAGTATTTGGGTCATGTAATTTCAGAGGATGGATTAGCATTAAACCCAAAGAAGATCAAAGCTATCATGGATTGGCTTGTACCTACATATGTCCCAGCCATAAGATCATTCATGGGTATAAGTGGATACTACAAGAGATTTGTAGAGGGTTTTCATCCTTAACATATACTATTACTTCTTTACAGAAAAAGGGAGTGAAGTTTGAGTGGACAACAAAGTGTCAACATAGTTTTGAACAATTAAAAATTAAACTAACAACTCCTCCTATTTTGACGATTTTTGATCCAAAAAAAGAATTTGTAGTGTGTACAGATGCATGTGCAGAAGGATTAGGAGGGGTATTATTACAAGAAAACTTAGTCATAGAATATGAATCAAGAAAATTAAAGAAACATGAACATAATTACACTGTATATGACTTAGAGTTAGCTGTTGTAATACATGCTTCGAAGATGTGGAGACATTATCTGTTAGGAAAGAAGTTTATAATTATGAAAGATCATATAAGCTTGAAATACTTTTTCACACAACCTGAATTAAATTCTAGACAAGATAGATGGTTGTCTTTCCTTAGTGAGTTTGACATGGAAATAAAACATATTAAAGGAAAGGAAAATAAGATTTCAGATGATTTGAGTAGGAATTCTCATCAAATTTTGAATAGTGTTGGAAGTATTTTTAAATTTGATATATAAGGATTGATACAAGAAGCGGTGAGTCAAGATCCAAGCTATGAAAAAATACAATAAAAATTGCAGAACACTAAAATACTAGGATATACTTAAAATTAGAAGGGGTTGATTTATTATAAAAACAGATTGTATATTCCAAATGTGATCTCATTAAAATGAGAAATTTTAGATGAGTATCATAAAATACCTTATGTGGGACATCTTGGTTATCAAAAATTGATTTAAGCATTAAGAAAGAACATGTTTTGGCTCGGTATGAAGAAAGATGTGGTCGATTACCTAGCTAGATGTTTAGAATGTCAATAGGTAAAAGTAGAGCATCAACATCCAACAGGATTGTTGAATCCTTTACCTATTCCGGAATGAAAATGGGAAGTGGTTTCCATAGTGTTGGCTTGAGGGGTCTTGACCCAAGTTCGGAGGTTAAGGTTTGCCAGCAAACCCCTATACTACTAGCCCTTTTGAAAATGACCTACTTCCATAGGCCAAGGTCTCACCCGAAGTAGTATGGGAGGGTGCTCGAACTAGGTTTCTGCACCCTAGGAGAGAGTAGATAATTAAGGAAGATTGGCATTGCTACTATCAAGTTCACATAGATCGAGTCTATTCGAAGGCTTCTAACAGTATAATCATAAAATAATCACAACAAGGCTACTATCATCAATAGACCTGATAAATACATTCGCATTGACGTGTGCATCAACAATTACCATTACATATCATTATAATCACAGCTCATTCCAAATTATAGATACAGTCGCAGCTTAAAAAAAAAACTTAGATTCACTTCAGTAATAAACATGATCAATCCAGATAGCATAAAGATACTTCAAATATATTCCGCATTCATTAGTATCAAAAGACCCACTTAGAACCCAAAACACAGCCCGCGCACACATCCTAGCGGGGTCCACACACAGCAGGACTAAGGCTCTCCATGCACATAGCTAGCAGGAGTCCTTACCCAAAACAACCCAAAACAAATCTCAACAATTCGCACCTAGCATAAATATTAATTCTTACTTGTTCCTTTAGACTCAAATTATCCATCTATTTATATCATCATAGCCTTTCTATCCTATGGTTTGCAAACCATGGTTTGCGGACTCTAGGTCTACCCTTTGACCCATTTTACAAAACATTGGGGTTTTGACCCGCCCCAAAGCCCCATCGCTAGGCTAATTGGTACCAAAATATATAAAAAATGCAAATTAAAATATATATCAAAACGCAGCTAGGGGACCTCGTTCCAATAGGGCCCCAACATAATCTTGTGACTCGTCCTGAGTCACAGCTTGGGTGAGATATCCATGCTTTCTTTGAGTTGTTCCATGGCTGTAGTAAGCGGAGGCAACACCTAAAGGCTCTGCATGGTGGCTTCTTGTGCGATCTCCACTAGCTTCTGAGATGTTGGTCCTTCCGAGGCAGCAATGACACTGTCAAGAGTTTGGTTCAACTTACAGACCACCCCATCTATGTCCTGCGAGAGCTTGAGGGCATCCTCCGACCAGGGTATCAAATGGTCGCTAAGGATTTGATTTTTCCATTGGAGTGCAAAAATGTCACTATGAAGTGCATGGCTACTCTGAAGTCGTGCAAAGCGCTGAGCTAAAACAAGCGTGGAAATCGTAGCTTCCAGCTGCTCAAAGTCTTGCTCCTTCTGGGTCAATTCCTGATCGATCTCATGAAGGAGAGGATCATGCTGCACCTAGGACCAAATTTCCATAGAATTTTTAAGCAGAGCAACACCCTGACTGATTTGCACAGTGATAATATTAGTGGCCTCTGTAACTAGTGCTGCTCGCTGGGCACGTTCCTCCCGGGGGGGTTCCGGGCTGGATCTTGGCCTGCAATGACATAATCTGAAGTTCGAATTCGGTCCTGACAGTTGATACCTCAACCCAGGATGCCTTCAAAGCAACTATCAGACCTTCAATATTGGCTTGGGGCCCAGCAGAAGTAGGAATCACCCCAGACATATCTTCGCATAGTCAAACAATCAGTTGTTTCAAGGTGGCTTGATGTGTGATAATGGCGACATGTGTGGCCTGGATTTGGGCAACTTCAACAACGTGGGTCGCAATAGTCCGTTCGGCCTCGCTGATGTGTTGTTGTGCGCGGAGTTCCTGGTGCTGCAATTCATTGGTGATGGTGGTAGATAGCTCATGCATCTGCTCATTGGCCAATTGACTAACGTCAAGGGAGACTAGGCCTCCCGAGACTTGGTGGTAGAGGTCAGTGGGTTCCATTGTAAGGGAAACACCTAGGAGCTAGCAAGGTCAGCTTCTCGTAGTGGTTAGTAAGGCTGCAACGGGGCCTTGCTAGCCTAAATACCCTGCTTGATCCTTGCTCGCTTGATTCTGGCTTGCTTTCCCGATGATCTCTTGATTCTGCCTCACTTGATCAACGCTCGCTTGAAGGGTGTCTGCTTTGAGCCGAAGGGCTCGTAGTTATGTCTGCAAAACTTCCATCACAGCCTTGTTCTACTCTTTCCAAGTAATCCATTGATCAATAGCCATGGTCGTGACAACATCAACAATATTGTCCATATCTTCCTCTGTTAAGGTACCTTCCACGTTGGTGCTGGTCTTAGTGGCTTTTTTATTCTTGCAAGGCCCTTGGGACGATTCGCAGGCCCGTTGGAGATTCTCTATGACCGACATACCTGCAATTTCTTCATCGTTTAGGGTCTGGTCCAGCGGGGAGTCCGGTTCAGGCAGCATGGCAGGAATACTGGGAGGCCTGTGGCGTGATGGTAGGAATCTCTGGCATTGTTTTTGAGCTGAGTGAAATGGTGGGCTTGGATACTACAGGGGGGTGGACATACCTGCTGCATCGAGGGCAGTGGTCGGGGCGACGACCTTCCACTCTGCCAAACAAGCATCTATGACTTGCTTAATTTCATCCTTGGTAGTCATGTATGGCAGATTATGCCAAGTACGTTCCTTATGAGCCCGAATTTGCACATTATGCATGGTGACCTGAAAGGCAATGATGTGCTTGTACTTGTAAAAGACCGTTGGGGATTGGCATGGTTGGGAATCAATGGCTGCAGTTATATTGTCCTCATAGAGCAGCCAGAAGGTCTTAGTTTCCTCAATATGATGGGGGTCCTTAGAGTCCCAGAGGTTGGAAAACCACGCCCCTTCACACATGTCACACTCCAGGGGGGGAAAGACTACGGCTTCTAGGAGTTCTCAAGAAATTAATACAATCAACGGGATCAACCATGAGTAATAGAATGCTTTGCCACACTCTTGAGCCTCGAGCACATTGTCGAGGAATTCTTCTACCAGGTATTGAGACCAGTTAATGCAGACTCCCTTCTCACATCGGCCCGCGACTTGAATGACATGCGCAGGGGTGGTTGTTTCCTGACATTTCCACATCACCTTGCAGGCAAGGATCTGAGTACCTAGACGGGTGCCGGGGTCATTGACTGTCTCAATCAGGAAGCCCCGCTTTTTACACTTGACCCCATACTTTTCTTGGACGGTTTTAGTGAGGTGATGTTTGAATTTCTTGCCTGTACCATCCCGCAGATTAGGCCTATGCATAGGGAGGCTAGTAATGCAGTGAATGAGAGAAGAATCTATCGATATGCGGTCTTGGAGCCATAAGCAGCCATTGTGAACCAGTGCCATCAATTGACGAATGACCAGGCTAATGATGTTGTAGCGACCGAAGTGAGGAAGGTGTAGTAAGTTCAGGATTTCGGTGCCAGCTAGTCCCTTGACCCAAACCATTAGCTCTACTTGGGGTACACCATCTTCAATGGCCTGTTATAAGTACAAATATGGAGCTAAAAAAGGAAAAGCGTCTAGGTTACCCAAGTCAGATCATCAAATGTGATGTGGGGGAGGTGGCCAACCATATCCCCCAGTTGAGGCACATCTTTAGGGACCAACAATGTCTGAAGACAGGAACGAAAAATTTCCACATTGGGCATACGTGACGTTGTTATGCGCGACCAAACATATGGCGGTAACGAGGTTAGCAGGGATGCTTGTATACCCTCTACTAAGAGCACCATGGGGTTCGGAGAGGCAACCGATGATTTCTTTCTAGGTAATTTCTTAGGGGACTGCCGAATCTGGGGGGAAGTGCGAGGCCTTCCCCCTGACCACCATGCCTGTTTAAACTTCTCTTTTCCTTTCCACGCGGATGAGGTGGAAGCGACTTCTTCCGCTAAAGGGATTACTTCTCAGACTTCATCAGATTCCCCTTCTTCAAAGGTCATCTCAGGCGGGGGGCCAACGGAGTTGGTACCAGGCATCCTATCTTGGAAGACAAACTCAACAAATTTATTGTTGGATGGTGCAGTTTCAGTAGTCATGTGGACAGCCAACAGACGATAGATATCAGGGTATTCGAAGGCTAATAAGTTAGACGAAGGCATGAACCCCGTAGTCTAAAAAGTCCCCGTTTTATAGCCATCCCGAGGGAAAACCAACTCATAGATCATTAATTTCCCTTCATCATTATGGAAACGACAAATAGTCCTCATAAGTTGCCATATTAATTTCCTAAAATGGTAAACAATCCTCGTAAGTCACCATATTAATTTCCTGTAACCCACTCCCCCAAACGGGAAGCACAGTTTCCCAAGTGCCTGCCCCATTCCAACGGCTAGTTTTCACAGCTGTGTATGACCCCTGCATGCCTAGCACACTTCCCTGGGCTTCCAGACCTGTGATCGCCCCCTGCGTTCCCAGCGCACCTCTCCGGGCTTCCAGACCTGCGATCGTCTCTTATGCATACAATGGTCCTGCCTGCACGTATTCCACCCCATACAGCTACTCCAGCCATATAGCCATTTGATTCGGTACGGTTTGAGTCGGCTGCCATTGACATATCCTGGTACCATATCACCGCACAGTGTAGCTAACTAGACAACTCCCCTGTTAGTGATTTCCTTTACCATATAGGGGCCCAACCAATGCTATTAGAACTTTCCCGGGTGCTTTGCGAAATAGATATCATATAGTAGGACCAATTCTCCCTCTAAAAAGGTCATTTTTCGGATATGTATATCATGCCATGCTTTTTCCCTGGCCTTCTGAACTTGCTGATGAAAGCTAGTAATGAATCGATCTTTTTCCAAGGCGACTAGTTGCGTTAAGCATTCTTCCATGATATCGGGGTCTGCCATGTTCATAAAGGCCATGATGCACAGGCTAGGAATAATGTACTCCATGGGAATAATGGCCTCCTTTCCATAAACCATTTGAAATGGTGTTTTCCCAGTGAATTTCTTGCATGTGGTTCGATAGGCCCAAAGGACCAACGGGATGCGCATGTCCCAGTCGCTTCGATTGACATTACAGACCTTGGTCAGCGCCCGTTCCAATATTTTATTAAAAGTTTCTACTGCTCCATTTCCCTGCAGGTGATAAGGGGTACTTTTTGCATGGTGGATCCGAAACTCTTCAATCAAATCCTGTATTGTTTCATTAACAAAATGAGTACCTCTATGGCTCATTAAGATCTTCGGAAAACCAAACCTAGTTATAATATGTTCAAAAATAAAGTGCGCAATGGTGTCTATAGTACAATCCTTCACAGCTTGTGCCTCGGCCCACCTGGTTACATAATCAGTTGTAGTAATGATGTAGCGGACACCTGTCTTCTTCCCTGGTGGGTTGATGGGCCCCATGAAGTCTATGGCCCATTTTTCAAATGCTTGCAAGGCCATCTGTGGTTGCAAGGGAATTTCATCCCTTCACGATGGTCTTCCTGTCCTTTTCCATGTGTCACAGGCTTTGCAATAGGGATGAGAGTCATTATGCAGTGTTGGCCACCATAGCCCAACTCTCAATATCTTCTGCGTCATCACTTTCCCTACGTAGTGACCTCCTGCTATGCTTCCATGGGCTTCTGCTAAGATGGCTTGTCTTTCATGCTCCATAATGTATCTTCACAGTTCCTCATCAACTCCCAAGTTATGTAAGTGGCCCACTATGATGGTAAATTCCACTGCGTGGGTTACCAACTCTTTTTTTTGTTGTACCGAATATTCTCTAGGTGCCACCCCCGTAGTTAGGAAATGAATGATATCGACGAAGTGCGTATCAACCAACTTCATAGCAAATGGTTGCGCATCAGGCAACCCTTCTTCTAGGTTGGTTGGTTCTTCACCACTCTCGATTTAGGAAAAATGGTTCGGCCTAGAATTTACTTTCCCTGGCTTCACGATGATCTCAAAATCAAATTCCTGGAATAACAGTAGCCATCGACAGATCTTCCCCCCCAACACAGGCTTATTCACTAGGTACTTCAAAGCTGAGTGGTCTATGGACATCTTAAAGTGTCCTCCCAATAGATAATTTTGGTATTTCTGCAGCATATACCATGGCCAGCCCCTCGCACTCAGTGGTGGAGTAGTTATGCTCCGCACTCAAAAGTTTTCTACTCACAAATTCAACTGGGTGGTCAATGTCCCCTTCCCCGGGCTGTGTAAGGATAGCTCCGAGGGCAATTCCTAAAGCATCTACATGGACATGGAAAACCTACGCCGAGTCATGAAATATGTGGATAGGTTCAGAAACCATCTTTTCCTTGAGTAGCTCAAAGCTCTTCTGACACTCTGCGTCCTAAAAAAATGAAATGTCCTTCTTTAGAAACTTCTCCATGGGTGTTATGATCAATGTGTACCCTTTGAATGAACTTCTTGTAGTAGCTTGTATGTTCGAGGATAGAGCACAATTGTTTCTCAGTTGTAGGGACTGCCAGGTTGATGATAACTGCCATCTTGGAGGGGTCAACCATCAATCCCTGTCGACAGACTATGTGGCCTAACAAGATCCCGAACAGTACGCAGAATATGCAATTCTTAATATTTAGGGAAATCTGGTGCTTTTTACAGGCATCCAACATCATGCGCGAATTTGAGGCGTGCTTCTTTTCCAACCCAAATACAATCCAATCATCAAAATATACCTCCAAAAACTTGTGGATGAACTCCTTGAATACTGCAACCACCACCCACGAAAATATGGTAGGGGCATTCTTGAGCCCAAATGGCATGATGGTGTACTGGAAGGATCCCCATTCAGCAATGAACGTAGTTTTGCTGCGATCTTCAGGTACGATCTTGATTTGATGGTATCCCAAAAAACTGTCAGTGAATGAGTACGCTTCCTGTCCTCCCACAATATCAAGAATTTCATCAAAAAATGGCGTGGAGAAGGGATCGTGAACACAGGCATCGTTCAATTTGCGCAAGTCAACATAGATTCTTATTTCTCCTTTAGTATTTTTCTCCTAAACCACCATAGGGCTTACCCAATCTAACTGTTCGACAGGTTCGATGATACCTACGGCTAGCATTTTGTCAATTTCTTCCTTGAATTTATGCTTATACCTGGGGTTCAATCGATAAGGTCGCTACTTAACAAGGTGCACATTTGGTTTCAAAGTGATACGCATGACCCCTAGGTCCCTGCTAATCCCCTTGAGTTCCGAAAATTTCGTAGGAAATAGGTCCTAGTACTATGTGAGGAGTTCTACGACTTTCCCAACAGTATCGTCATCCTAGTAGTCCCCTATTTTAGCTAGCTTAGGCTGCTCCTCTTTTCCAATGTTGACTTCCCTTAGCTTAAGAGGCTCGGTCACATCAACGTTCTACAACGGGGGTCCAGCAACTGTGCATTCTCGATATGATTCTGGGATAGTGATATTTCGAGGATCTTCATCACATTCCTCCATTGATATATTATGGAAATTAACAATATGATGCATCTACGTATCCTAGGCTGGTGCCCCATAATCCATACGAGAGCGTGATTCATCAAATACCAAGGCATCAATGCCTTGTAAAGCTTCATCCAATGCCTCAGTTCCTCCTATCAACCCGAACGTCCCCACAAAATAGTCCTGCATGGTCTCTCATTTTCGGGTGCGCTGGTGTGGCTCTACATCCAGATACCATGCAGTGGGAATTGGCCCCAAGGCATGGATAAACAAGTGGACCCATTTTTCCATGGTCCTTTCACACCATGCCTCCATCCATGTGGCCACACGCCTGTGTGGATCTCCTTGGCCAAGGAAAGCCTCCACGCGAGGGTGAACCAAAGGTTCTAATCATAGAATCATCATCTCGCGGCATTCCTCCCAATCTTGGAATGCCCCCTTATGAGTTTCCCACCACTTTGTAGGGGTTGCGCGCATGGCTAGGTTAAGTGCCCACATCCTTTGCTCCCTTGGGACTTCAGCTTCAAATGTTCGCAAAAACTCCCTAATAATATCGGAACCATCAAAGTAGGGAAGTTCTCTTACCTCTAAGGAGATACACCGTAAGCTCTTCGTGATCCTAAGACATCGTAGCACAGATATGTCATGTAACCGATTCTGCCAATTTTCTATCTCCCCATCGGAGTCAGAGAGGCATTCACTGTCTTTCTCCCAGCAAAGAACTCCATTAGCTATATGATTAATCCAATCCTTGTCCCAGGTGGTTAGTTTATAAATGTGATCCATGTCATCTTCTTCACGCACCGGTTCTGTATACTGCTCTCCTTTCACAGGGTCTACTGGGACTATCACTCTCGTACCCTCATTCTCAAAAACCATGGTCCTTTTCTTTAAGTTGATAATTCCTCCCATGTTTATCACCCAATCTAGTCCTAGGAGCACAAGATAAGGGTCTACATCTTCCACAATCTGAATTACTTCAAAATATGCACGTAGCTTAACTCCTGCGATATCTACCATAATATTTGATAACCTCCCCAATGGTATGATTTTCTATTAGCTAGCCATGGGCAACTGTATATGGACTAGTCTAGCTTAGGTTCTCCCATCCGCTGCCATGTTTTCTTGGGTAGGATGTTCACATCTGATCCCAGATCCAAGATGACCTGATCCATCTCATAATCGCCAATCTGTGTCATTAGCCACATTTCCCAACCAGTGTACTTCTTATTCTTGTATAGTTTGTGAACATCCTTAACTTTCGTGGGAGGGTCAGTTCTTTCTACGCAGTTGTCTATTAGTGCTTGAAGATTTTCTACTATCTTCTTGTTGCGTAGCAGCTTCATACATGCCTGTATAAATGGTTTACCTTCGTCATCCATTCTTACGTTTGCTAGAGCCTTGGAGGTAGACGCCTCATCCTTAGTAAAGTCTTTGCAAGTTGTAATGAAGGTTTCTTTCTCCTTATTTAGGTCCAAGCTTTCCTGTTTGATAGTAGCTTTCTGGATAAGAGGTTCAGTCACGGATTTCTCCTCAACTCCTCTAGTAGCCATGCCATTTCACGTTATGACATTAATACTTGGTCCATCACGCGGTTTCGCCTTAACCCTTTGCACATTCTGGGTAGGTGTTTTTTGTTTTTCCTGCATTTTTTCTATTAGGACTGGATAGTCTTCGATCAAATGGTCCAATTGTCAAAAATATTGGAAATATTGTCGTGTAGGGTTCGGACAGTCCTTTTTGAAGTGCCCTATTTATCCACAGCTGTAACAAATCAATCTCCCTCTTCCCCGACTTGCACCTCCACCCCTTCCCCCTCCCTTGCCTCTTGCTGGGGAGCCTCCTCTACGTGAAGGAGATAGTGGTGAAGAAGGGTTAGCCTGCACCATGTATAAGTTTCCTCTGTCTATAATTAAGTAATATGTCCGAAAATTATGTTCGTCATGTCCCATAGATGAGAAGAAGTGGCACCATTGTTGCTTCAATTCTGCAACATAAGCACCAAGATGGGGACAGTGGTTGGTATCACGTAGTCCGACAACATGACAGTCAGTGCACCATAACGTCAGAACACTTAGCCCTATAGCCTCTTTAGGGTGCAATGGGTTGGGTCCCCCAGCCTGCATGTATTTTTCCAGCAGAGGGCACTGATCCTTAGTGTGGCCAAACACCCTGCATCTTATGCAGCATATGTCTGGGCTAGCTTCTTTTCCTTGTTCTTTCTGTAGATTCTAGATTTCGAGGTGCATTGCCTCTAGCTATCCTTGGATTTGTTGTACCCCAAATTGGGCATCATCTCTTGGCGCAACTTCTAGCTTCATCGAAATCTCCAAGGCTTTCTCTTACGTCTCAATCGCTTGCTGACCCATAGGTCTATGCAGGTGAGGTTACAGCATGGCAATGAACCATTCCTTGTGATGTCTATCATCATACTGAAATTCTCCATCTCTAATAACCTTCTTTAACCACTGATCAACCTCCCATACTGACTCAGTGGGTCCCTGTTTAAAATATTTCAAGTCAGTTACTGGCTGCGAGTAGGACTTAGGCTTCCAAAACTATTGTTTAAAGCATTCTTGATCTCTTGAATAGATGGGTCCAGATGCTGGCCTACGTACCCCATATACCAGTCCAAGGCCCTTCCCTCAAAGGTGAGGGATATCTGCACTCTCTTTAGAGCATCGCTAGCCACATTCTGCACAGTCCATACTGATTTTGCTACAAAGAAAAAATGGTCCATATCTTTGTCTCCTACACCCTTGAAGGTGGGTAGCTTCATGTGTGTGGGCATATCTTCTTCTAGTGGTGGCGGAGGTGTGGGGGAGTTCTTGCCCTTATGCTGACTCAAAGGTGGTCTAGCTGGAGGACTATCTCCTGCGTGCGCAACTAACTCTCTTAATAGACTATAGATGGATCGATCCCCTTCTCGGTTGGTTCAGTAGTACTTTCCACTCCGTGTTGTACTTTCGCTCTGATCAAAGGTCATTCATTCGGTGTGGCTACACAAACTCCTTTTTCACATAGTAATATTTTAATTAGAAATGGCAAGGTTCGCAAGAACTTACCTCGGAAACCTTTGAAGAACCTCTGCTCTACCTCAGAATAGGATACAAACTGATCGACTGCGAATTATGTCACAAACCCTCCTAGCACACTGTCCACCCAATGATCTACCATACAGGTGATTGTGTTGTCAGTATTCTCCAAATTTTGAATCAATTCCGGCGTCCACTGCATAACCTAATCATCCTTCCAACGCGTTTAGAATTCTACGGGCCTTGCGAGCCACTCCTGGAGCTCGTGCGCAAAAGTTAGAAAGAAAATTTCATATACTTCAGTGAAAATATATTTGTTCTTCCACTTCTCAGTTGTCAACTTCATGCTACAATTCTCCTTTACAGAAAATTCCTGAATCTATCTTTCGAACCAGTCTTCAAGTTTTAGTTTCTCAAGTATCCAACGACCTCATGGCATTACCTGATCTCTCTCTCAAAATGCTCCCAGTCCCGACAACGGAACCATTTGTTGGCTTGAGGGGCCCTGACCCAGGTTCAGAGGTTAGGTTTTCCAAAAAACCCCTATACTACTGGCCCTTTCGGTCATGACCTTCTTCCACAGGCCAAGGTCTCACCCGAAGTAGTATGGGAGGGTGCTGGAACCAGGTTTCTGCACCCTGGGAGAAAGTAGGTAATTAAGGCAGATTTTCGTTGCTACTATCAAGTTTGCACAGATCGATTCTGTTCATAGGATTCTAACAGTATAATTAGCAAATAATCACAAGGCTACTATCATCAATATATCTAATCAATACTTTCGCATCCACGTTCACATCAAAAATTACCATTACAAAACATTATAATCGCAGATCATTCCAGATTATAGATACATTCGCAGGACTAAGGATCTCTGCACACACAGCCAGCAGGAGTCCTTACCTAAAACAATCCAAAACAGATCTCAAAAATTTGCACCTAGCATCAATCTTACTTCTTACTTGTTCTTTTAGACTCAAACTATCCATCTATTTATATCATTGCAGCCTTTGCTATCCTATTATTTGCAAACTATGGTTTGTAGACTCTAGGTCTAACCTTTGACCCATTTTAAAAAATATTGGGGCTTTGACCCACCCCAAAGCCCTGTCGCTAGGCTAATTGGTACCAAAATATATAAAAAACACAACTTAAAATATATATCAAAACACAGCTAGGGGACCTCGTTCCAACACATAGATTTTATTACTGGATTGCCTAGAATTAAATATTAACATGATTCCATAATGGTGGTTGTAGACACATTGACTAAAGGTGCACACTTTTTAGCAGTCCAATCTACTTTTGGTTCAACTCAAGTAGCTAATGTATTCATGAAATAAATTGTGAAGTTACATGGTATTCCTAAAATGATTATATCAGACAAGGATGCAAAGTTTGCTTCAATTTTTTGGAAGACTCTGTTTAGAGGAATGGGCACCAAATTGAACTTGAGTACTGCCTACCATCCCCAAGCAAATGGACAAACTGAAAGGACAAACCAGATTTTAGAAGACATGTTACGCATGTATGTTATGGACATACCTATAAGATGGGAATATTTTCTTCATTTAGCAGAATTTGCATATAATAATAGTTATCAAGCTTCAATAAAGATGAGTCCTTTTGAATCATTGTATGGTAGAAAGTTCCACACTCCGCTTAGTTGGATTCAACCAAAAGATAATTTAATTATCGGACGGGATGCATTGCAAGAGATGGAAATAATTGTGAAGAAAATTCAGCAAAATATTAAAATAGCTCAATACAGACAAAAGAGTTATGCAGACAAAAAGAGAATTCATAGAGAATTCAACGTGGGAGACCATTTCAACTTGATCATTAAGCCTAAAAAGAGTACTTTATATGCAGGTAGTTGTGCTAAATTAGCACCACCATTTGAAGTTCTAGAAAGAGTAGGGCCAATAGCTTATAAATTGGCTCTACCTAGTCACATTAAGGTTCACAATGTTTTTCATGTTTCCTTATTGAAAAAATATGTACATGATCCTACTCATGTAAGTGATTGGACTGTGATACAGGTGGAAACCGAAGGGGAATTTCTTCTAGAGCCCCTTTGTATACTGGCACAAGAAGAAATAGAGCTCTAGAATAGGACGGTAGCTAGGGTGAAAGTGCAATGGAGACACTTTTCACCTGAAGAAGCTACTTGGGAGTGAGAAGAGGAAATTAAGGAAAGATATCCATCATTGTTTACAAAGTGAACTGATATTTTTCAACACCGAGGAAAATGTTTTGTTTTAGAGGGGGAATATGTAATATCCCTATTTTTTACTACTTTTATTAGATAGTTGAACAATCCTAAAGGTTGATTGGGCCTAAAGGAAAACAATTATTGTGGACAAATTATATTTTAATTTTAATAAATGTGGAAATTGAATTATTGTGAAAAGACTCGAGCATAAATGGAGGCTAGTATTTCAAGTCCATGAGGATTTATAAGAATCCAAAGACTTTCCCAGATTCTCCAAAAATCCTTGGAGAAATTAAAATAAATTAAAAATATTATATTAGAGATAAAAATCTAAAAGATACCTCAGTAAAGTGGAAAGTTACTTAGAAAAGGTGAAATAAAACTAGAAAGAGGAAAAAGCTAGTTTTAAAGTACTTTTATGGAAAAAACAAAAGGAAAGCCTAGGCTAAAAGGAAAACAACCTCCTGATTAGCTGGACGTAGTTATGGAAACACGCTGAAGGGAAAGCAAGCTTAAATAAGCCATTCCTAGGTAGACAAGAGGTTGTCTACACTTTGGAGGAATTGGTCTCTTCTCGGGGGGAGTTGTGGAGATAAAGCTCAAGGTTGGGTGGCAAATAGTCTTACCAAAATTGGTATGCACAAGTAATTTAATTATGTGTTATGAATTGTAGTGGTAAAGAAAGTAAGAATTTATCTTTTTGTATTGAATTATGATTCAATTAAAAGAGATTGAATTTTGAAAAAAAGTTAGTTCTTATGAATTATTAAATAATGTAGAAAAATGATTTAGACAGTGTGATGTATTTAACAGAAAATAACTATATTAAATATAGTCGATATGTATAGTTACATACAAAATTATAATTAATAAACCAACATTCAGAATGTATAAACCCCAGTAATAAGGTTTAAAACTGAGGTTAGGTTGTAAACATCTAACTGTATACACAAAAATCATATATAAATACATGTGGAAAGAACAAAAATTAGTGTATTTATCAGTGGTATAATTAAAACATTGAATCTGAAAATATGTATATAAAGAGAAAATTATCTTTCTCTTAGTAAACATGATTACTCAAAATTAAAGGAGTTATTCTATTGTATAGTAACTATAAGATTAATTCTAGACATTAAATCTTGCATTAACACCGAAGTGTAAAAATGAGGTAGAGCATAAAGTACTAGAAGAGAGTACAATAATAATCTATAGTAATGCAGTAAAGAAATATATTTCAAGATACTGATGATAATTACTGTGTATCATTACAATGATAATCTAACCATAAGATTACTCTTGATATAAATTACATTCACAATCTGTCACAAATTATGGATAGAGTCCATGGTCCTATCTAAATAATTACAACAAAATTATAAAATTGAATATAGTTCGGAATTCAAGAAGATGAATTCTTCAACCGATACGGACCAACCTGTATAGAGGAAATAAAATTAAACTGAGCAATTGTGCATTGAGGGTTGTGGAGTACCTTCACATAACAATATATACATATGACTTAGTATATATATATTGAAATAAATTAAATAACATGTAATTAGTTGATAAGGGTAATTAGATCGAGAAAATTACCTTACTATTCTATATTAATAAGTGACAGTAAACCTGCACATAAACATGATAAAAATGCATTAGTTCAAGCAGTTAATTAAACTTAGGATTAAGTGGAAAACTGTTTGAAAGGAGGAAGAAGGAAATTACTTCTTTTCTCGTCGTCTGCATAATTACTGAGCATCTGGAATGATATTCATAGAAGAACAAGAGTTATCTGCATAAAACAATATTTTATTAATTTGAATACATTAATAAAATAAGAGACTGAAATAGGAAAAAATTCAATTTATCTAAGTAAATTGAAATGAAAATCGAATTAAATAGATCAAGTGTTTTATCTATGTTTCATGAAATATAACTCTAGTTATAAATTGTCGAAATTGTGTCTATCAAGTTGAAAAGAGAAATAGAGAAATTCTAGATCTATTATTTCTACGAATGATGGTCGATTTGTTTACTGTGTTTTGGCAAGAAAAGTAAGGACTCTATAAAAATCAATTTTTCGAATATGTATAAAATATAAGTCAAAAATTGTCACAATGAAAATCAAAGCGTTTTTGAATAGAAACCCTGGGAATGTATAATTCAAAATGGTATAATCATATATAAAATTCATAATGATATTGGTGAAATTCCAAAACAATTAATATATATAAATTAAATGACGTGGCGTGAGAAACCTTGTTCTGCCATGAAAGGATTTACAATGAAAAATGAATTCATGCCATAAGTTTCAAAACCTAGTAAGGAAAAATGGAGAAGGAATGAAATTAAGTTAGGGTTTGACCCAACAAAGACTACAAAAAAATTATACCTATAGAAATTAATAATAACAGAGATAAACTATGGGAACAATTAAAAAGGGTATGAGTTACCTCTTCTGGTGTGGCTGGATATTAGACCAGTATAGAAGGAAAAATCCATCTTTGACATTATTCCTGAAAGCATAAGAAAAACGAATGAAATAACAGTTCATAATCAAACTTAAAACCAAAAATTATAATGACTAAGGGCAGTAAGAAAACTTTACCTTCACCATGGTGAGAGGAATGTGTTTTCTCTACGACATCAGAAAACGAGTAAACTGGTAGGGATGGATGGGTAACCCTAGTGGGGGGACAAAACGTTTTATACTCTATGTTCCTAAAGAACAGAGACATTGTCCATACCATAGGTGATTATCAGTCCACGATAATAGAAAAAAAATCCACTACTAAAACATATCACTGATAATTAGCTATGCCATAGAAAAATGAGTTGCTCTCTGAGAAATTGAAAAAGAGAAAATTAAAAGGTATCACTAAATACCTACCATTGTTGAGAGTCACAAAATCGCAGAGAGACGTCTCAAAAAATTAGCATCGAATTTTTGTCATCAAAATGAATCGAGGGAGCCATAACTCAGGCTTTGTGGCCTTTGTATTCACAATGAGTTGTAATGGAAATTTTTTTTGAGAATATAGAATGAAAAAAATCACTATGGAAGTTGATTTGGGGAAAAATAAATTGAGGGTTTGAGTTCGTAGCCATCCCAACTGATAGAAGGATGAGCATTAATTTGTAACCCATGTGAATGACAAGAGTCGTATGGAGAGTTTAATTCCTGGGGGAAAACGAGGCATGGGAATCCCAATGCAATCTCCAATTCCAGTCCTATCATGCAGAGAAATTAAACTTCTCTTTAAGATAGACATAATATGTAAAACGGTGGTAACGTGTCAGGTGAAACCATTTAATTAATCACCATTTTATTATGGGAGAAAACACGTAAATCCATAATGTGGTTATGTATTAATGAAATTTTTACTAATAGTGATATAACCTTTAAAAACATAACAAGGAAAAGTATTGATTAATATAGTTATACTTATTAACATTAACAAACATTAATGCTAAGTTAACATTATTACAATGAGATATAAAGTGTTGTAATAAGAGACATGTGCCATCAAACAAATTTCCATATGTATATTATGGGACAAATTCGAATAAGAGGGGGTACTGATCCATACAACATATAGTGAAGTAAAGATAGATATATAAATCATAAAGAGAAAAGAGTTTGATTATACATAAAAGGGATATACTTCAAAAATTGTCTCTAATACTATAGGGTAAATCGTGGTAAGGTTAACTCTTGTGGATTTTAAGGATGATATATAGAGTATAAGGGGGATAAGTGATGAAAGTGGTTAGGATAAATAAAAGCTTAGAATACAATTAAATGCTCTAAGATATAAAATAAAGTGTTATGTTACAAAACTATGCTAGAATAAGTATAAATTGGTAAGGACAGAAATAAATAGAAATTTATAAATTCTATTATAAGAGTAGTAAGGTGGTGAGGAATTGTCCTCAAGAACAGTGACTATTGAAAATGAATAGGGAATTCTTTAAGAGGATCAAAGGATCATATGTTGAGATTACAACAAGATGATGAGCTTAGTGGAAAGAAGTCACCTTCACTAAGTGGGCCCGCAGGCTATTTTTGGTGCAAAGTCTATTTTTAGACATGTCGATCATATTCTATGAGTTGTAGGATGCTATTTATGGATGGTTGGTCAAGTTGGAAAAATATATTTAGACATATTGGGAGGAATCTATTTTTAGATTGCCCGTCTAAAAATAGATATGTCGAATATTATTAGCTCTTAATAATATTTGGACTATAAACATTATCTTATTCTCTTGGAGCACTTCAGTTAAGTGCATAGATGTGGCACATGAGCTGACAGAAGGAATTACGCTATTCCTGAGGGTTAATTGGAGCTATTGCATGGATACTTCAGTTAGTACTCATGTGACAGAGTTTGGTGGAGTTGATTGAGGAAGTTAGTGGAGTTGTATTCAATTTAACTAATCTAAACATAGTTGAGATATTTGTATTCAGTTTAACTAATTGATACAATTAGTGAGAGTGGTGTGAATTAATTATTAATTAATTCACTAATTATAAACTCATTAATCAATTAAATAATGCATCAGTTAACTTCATTGAATGGACAGTTTCAGTGGAGACCAGTGCAAAAATAGGTGAAAGAGCAGGTTAACTATCAGTTGTGACTATATTATTTCTATTTGCAACACACAGATAGGTGGAGAAGCCCATGAGGATTGCACAGTACAAGCCAGGTGGTTTATCTATTTAATGAAGCCATCCCATAGCATTGATTACGCAATAGAGGCTGGCTATCAAGTGGCTAAGGATACAACTCATTAATCAAATGAAGAATACATCAGTTAAATACAGTGCATGGACAGTTTCAGCGGAGACCATTGGAGAGGTAGGTGAAAGAGCACTGTGACTATCAGTTGTGACTATATTGGTGCATGATCTTGCACCACACATTGATGGAGATGCCAATGAGGATTGCGTAGTGCAAGCCAGGTGGATTCGAACTCATTCAGAGCCCATATTCAGCAGGGATTGCGTAGTAGAGGTAGGCTAGCAGGTGGCAGAGATCGGTGCATGGGATTTGCTAGATCAGACCTGATTAGTGTGTAGAAATTGGAGATTGTATTGAGAGCTTGTGAGGAGCTTTGTATAATGATTGTTACATGATATTTATGACATATAATATACATATAGTTGGGGGTTTTCAGCTTTGAGCTTTCCCATAAATTACTGTGTTCATATGTGTGAATTTTTTATGGTTTTAATGTCTGCATGCAATTGATTTAATTTCCACATATGATGATCAATGGTGGAATAGATTATGTATTGTACATGAATTCAAATAGTGTATGATCAGGAGAATCTTAGGCATATAACATATCAGTTATATAATTTCTACATGGTATCAGAGTAATAGTTGATCATCGGAGCAATTGCAAAGCATTGAAACTGTTGAGTTTTGTGCTGGTGGAATTCGAATTTGCAATAGTGTTTTCTTGGTGTCGAAGTTGAGATGTATTTCAATGGATTGCGATTGGAGTATGCCCTTGAGGGAAACTCGAATTAGATTGCATGGAAGGACAAGATGGAGGTGGTGCTGGAGGATAATGGTTTGAAGGAGTTCATAGATGTAGAAATTCCAAAACCTGCTTCTAGCGATGCTGCCACACTTGACACATGGAAAAAGAAGACATCAAAATTTCGAAGGATTCTGTTGGAAGGTGTGAAGGATCACATAGTGGCCAACCTTGATGGTAAAGCTTCTCCATTCTTGATGTGGAAAGCTTTGACAGAATTCTTCCAAAGCAAGAGCGACCAGAGGAAGTTGGCACTCAAGGATAAGCTCAGGAAAATAAAAATGGATAAGGGTGAGAGTATACCCAAGTACCTCACGAAGTTCGTCCAGTGCAGGGATGAGCTGGGAAGTGTGGGGGTTACTGCTGATGAAGAGGACTTGGTGAGCTTGGCTCTCCTTGGGCTTCCGAAGAGTTTGCATTCCTATGAGGACTCTGTCAATGGCCGGGAGAAACTGCCAGGATGGGAGCAAATTTGGTCGAATCTTGTGTAGGAGGAGATAAGGCAGAGTACCAGGGATGGATATTCATCGAAGAATGAAGATGAGGAAAATTTCGCTTTGGCTGCCAAAGAAAGGAAGGAGAAGAGCAAGAAGAATGCTTCTCAATCCGGTGCGAAAGGCAAGAAGGAGCACATGTCCAAGGTGAAGTGCTTTCATTGTCACCAACATGGACATTACGCCACTAATTGTCCACAGAAGAGGCAAAATAAGCAGGATGTTGGATCTGCAACTAGAGAGGCCTTAGCCTCGCAGTTTGAGCTGGATTTTTCACTGATTGCATGCTTGGTCTCAAGTATGATGGGTTTAGTGTGGTTTCTTGACAGTGGTGCGTCTTTTCATATGACTGGAGACAAAGATTTGTTCAATGATCTGGATGAGAAGGATCTTGGAGTGCACATCGAGATGGGTGATGATGGTAGATACAGTGCGACTGGTATCGGGACCATTTCCTTTGAGAGGGAGTCTGGTAAACCTTTCATATTGAAGGATGTCATGCATGTTCTAGGATTGAAGAAGAATCTAATCTTAGTGGCCATGTTAGAAGACAAGGGATATGATGTTGTCTTTAGTGAGGGAAAGGCTTTCCTGCGTAGTAAGGCAACTGGTGAAACCCAGAGGATGGGGGTTCGAGTTAAGAACCTTTATCAGTTGCAGGTAGATGGCTGCGCAACAACGGCAGGCAAGGCAGAAGGAGTGGTGAGCGGGGATGAGGACGAGCTATGGTAAAGGAGATTGGGCCATCTTCACCACGGTGCTTTGAAAATTTTGCAGCAGATTTCTACTGGGCTTCCCAAGGGTACACCTGCGCAGTCAGATCAGTGCAAGGGATGTATTTTGGGAAAATTTGTGACAACCACCTTTCACGAGAAGGATAGTCATGCCACAATGATCCTTGAGAGAATTCACATAGACGTGTGTGGACCTTTCTTAGTAGCTTTGACAACAAAGCACAGGTATTATGTGATATTTGTTGATGACTTTTCTCGGAAGTGCTGGATCTTCTTCATGCAGAAGAAGAGCGAGACATACTCAAAGTTCTATGAGTTCAAGGCATTGGTGGAGAAAGAATCAGGGAAGAAAGTGAAGGCTCTTAGGAGCGAAAATGGTGGTGAATTCATCTCTAGCGAATTCAAGGACTTTTGCAGTGCAGAAGGAATACGAAGAGAGCTCATAGCGCCTCATAACCCACAAAAGAATGGGGTTGCTGAGCGGAAGAATAGAAGGATCGTGGGTGTTGCACGAGCGATGTTGCATGATCATGCCCTTCCCATACACTTGTGGGCTGAGGCATGCAATACTACAGTTTATGTGAAAAACCGTTTTCCTCATAGAGTGCTTGGCATGAGTACACCCGAGGAGGCATTTTCTGGTAAGAAGCCTGATATTTCTCATTTGAAGATTTTTGGCTCACCTGTTTACATTCATGTGACGAAGGATGCCAGGAAGAGGCTGGAGCCGACCATAGAGGTTGAGATATTTGTGGGGTACACTGATACACCCCACAACTATCGTGTGTATTTTCCAGACAGTCGGAAGACTGTTGTGCGACGGGATATCAAATTTCATGAGGAGAAAGCCATGAAGTGTTCATTTGAGAGGGAGCTACACTTGCATGCAGATGAGGAGCTATTAGTTCCTAAGGATGAGTCTCTGGATGTGGATCAGCCACAAGAGGAGGTTCATGGAGTGGAAGAAACCACTCATGCAGCACCAACCATCAGAGGGCGGAAGCGCACTACAGAAGCTAAGCGACTGAATCAGGATGCAGAGAAGATTGTAGGAGCACCTACATCACAGCACAGAAAAAGACAGTCACCTGACCGATATATTGGATACGTGGCTTTGATGAGCAAGTGTATCATGAAAGAGCCATCCTCTTTCGAGGAAGCTGTGGAGGACCCTACATGGGTAGATGCCATGGTGGAAGAGTATGATTCGATTGTCAGAAACAGTGCATGGGAGATTTTCCCAAGGCTAGAAGGGAAATCGGTGGTAGGTTCGAGATGGATCTACAAAGTGAAGCAAGCTGCTGATGGGAGCATTGAGAAGTACAAGGCAAGATTTGTTTCCCGGGGCTTCTCACAGATTGAGGGGATCGACTATGAGGAAACCTTTGCACCTGTCACAAGGTATTCTTCCATACAGAGCATCCTATCTCTCTCAGCGTAGATGGGGTGGCACATTCATCAGATGGATGTAAAGACTGCATTCCTCAACAGAGTCATTGAGGAGGAGGTGTACATAGAGCATCCCAAAGGTTTCGAGATCTTCAGCAGCGAGTCACATGTGTGCAGGCTCAAAAGAGCACTGTATGGGTTGAAACAAGCACCTCGTTCTTGGTACACACGGATCGACAGTTATTTTACCGGACTTGGTTTTACCAAGAGCGAGGCAGATCCCAACCTATACCAAATAGTGATTGAGGGTAAGTTGCTGATCATTGTACTTTATGTAGATGATTTGATACTGACCGGTGATGAACAGTTGATACTCTCATGCAAGGCTAATCTTGCAAAAGAGTTTGAGATGAAGGACTCGGGCCTCCTTCATTATTTCCTGGGATTGGAAATTTGGCAGCGCAGTGATGGATTTTTTGTGTCTCAAGGCAAGTATGCCCAGGAGATACTGGAGAAGTTTAACATGCATGGCTGCAAGCCTATCGACACTCCTCTTCCTGGTGGTTGGAGGAAAGAGGATGCTACATCGGCAGATGTAGTGGATGCCACTATTTACCGACAGTTGGTGGGGTCACTCATGTATCTGGTCAATACACGACCTGACATATGCTACGCAGTTAACCATCTTTAAAAAGCTATGGTTAAGCCTACCAAGCTCTTTTGGAAGGCAGGGAAGCATGTATTGAGATATCTCAGAGGCACATCGGGATATGGACTTTGGTATAGACAGTCGGATGAGGTGAAGCTGTGTGGCTTCATGAATGCAGATTGGGCAGGGATCCCAATAGACAAAAAGAGCACATCTGGAGGGATTTTTAGTATCGGGTCGACAATAGTTTCTTGGTACAACAGGAAGCAGAGATCCATGGCACTCAGTTCAGTGGAGGCCGAGTATATGGCAGCAAGTTTGGCTGCATGCAAGGCTATATGAATGAGGAAGATTCTGGTTGGGTTGTTCGGTTCACACTTAGATCCTACGGTGATATATTGTGATAATCAGAGTTGCATCAAACTCTTGGTTAATCCAGTATTTCATGATAGATCTAAACACATTGACATTCAGTATCATCATATCAGAGATTGTGTCTAGCGGAAGATCATGTTACTTTCTTACATTCCTACGAAGGATCAGGATGCTGATATCTTGACGAAGGTGCTCACCAGGAGAAAATTCGAATACCACAGAGGCAGGATCGGGGTGGTAGATAATCCCTATCTTGTTGATATGTAGTGTTGATATTGCAACAAGATGATGAGCTTAGTGGAAATAAGTCGCCTTCACTAAGTGGGCCCACAGACTATTTTTGGCGCAAAGTCTATTTTTAGACATGTCAATCATATTCTATGAGTTGCAGGATGCTATTTGTGGATGGTTGGTCAAGTTGGAAAAATAGATGGACTTCTATTTTTAGATATATTGGGCATAATCTATTTTTAGATTTCCAGTCTAAAAATAGATATGTCGAATATTATTAGCTCTTAATAATATTTGGACTATAAACATTATCTTATTCTCTTGGAGCACTTCAGTTAAGTGCATAGATGTGGCACAGGAGTTGACAGAAGGAATTACGCTATTCCTGAGGGTTAAGTGGAGCTATTGCACAGAGACTTTAGTTAGAACTCATGTGACAAAGTTTGGTGGAGTTGATTGAGGTAGTTGGTGGAGTTGTGTTCAATTTAACTTAGTTAGACACAGTTGAGCTAGTTATATCTAGTCTAACTGATCGATACACTAGTGAGAGTGGTGTGAATTAATTAATAATTAATTCACTAATTATTAACTCATTAATCAGCTGAAGAATACATCAGTTAACTACAGTGCATGGACAGTTTCAATGGAGACCAGGGGAGAGGTAGGTGAAAGAGCACTGTGACTATCAGTTGTGACTATATTGGTGCATGATCTTGCACCACACATTGATGGAGATTCCAATGAGGATTGCGTAGTGCAAGTAAGGTGGATTCGAACTCATTCAGAGCCCATATTTAGCAGGGATTGCGCAGTAGAGGCAGGCTAGCAGGTGGCAGAGATTGGTGCATGGGATTTGCTAGATCAGACCTGATTAGTGTGTAGCAATTGGAGATTGTACTGAGAGCTTGTGAGGAGCTTTGTATAATGATTGTTACATGATCTCTATCACATATAATATACAGATAGTTGGGGGTTTTCAACTTTAAGCTTTCCCATAAATTACTGTGTTCATATGTGTGAATTTTTTATGGTTTTAATGTGTGCATGCAATTGATTTAATTTGCGCATATGATGATCAATGGTGGAATAGATTCTGTATTGTGCATGAAGTCAAATAGTGTATGATCGGGAGAATCTTAGGCATATAACATATCAGTTATATAATTTCTACCTCATAAATCACAGAAAAGTATTTGGTGTATGAAACCATAAGTTGTGAAAGAAATTTTAACAACAAGAAGTATAATTAAAGAGTTACGTCGAATTATGATGAAGTACATTAATGTCATTGACAACAATTTGGAAATCATGTTATAATTAGAAGAAAAAAAAATTGTGGTAAGTGGAGTTTCTACAGTTGTAGTGCTACCTATTGCAATAACCAGATTGTCCCACGAATCTGGTAGAGAACACAAAATAATGATGCACGTATCTTCATCTGATATTTTAATATCAAAAGATTAAAACTGACTTACCACAGTATTGAAGGCGTTCAGATGCTCTGTCACTGAGTCTCCATCCTTCATCCTGAGGTTATACATCTTTTTTTGTAGGAATAATTTATTCACTAGAGACTTAGATTGGTACAAAGTACCTAACTTGACCCACAAATTCTTCTCTGTAGCTTCCCCAGATACATTCAACAGTACCAAATCTGAGATACACAATTGTATTGTGCTCTTTGCCTTCCAATCCAACTTCGCCTAGTCTTAATCTGACATTGTCGTTGGTTTAGTACCCGGATCTACCAGAATCCACTAATCTTTAACCACCAGCAGATCCTCCATCTTGAGCTTCCACAAATCAAAACTTTGATCATTAAATTTCTCTATCTCTATATTTCCACTGCTCACCATATTCTTTCACCACAAGAATCGATCCCGCATATCTCCCACTGAACTGGGTCTACCACATGCCCGAGAAAAAAACCCCTCAGCAGCAAAGGCATCCCCTTGAAGCCAAAACCTGAATCTGATACCAAATGTAGGTTTTAACCCTGTACATAAATTATCTGGAAACAAATTCTTAAAGATGGAAAATAAACAATAGCGAGAGCATAAAACATAAAATAGATATACACAGAGATTTTTCCCCTGTATCCCAAATTCGGACTACCTGCTTGATTTTTCATTAATTCCTTTTCGTGTTACAGTACATATATATACATGTTGAAGCATTCATAAACCCCAATCCATTAACCCTGGATTAGAAGATAATCGTATTTCCCTTGACTGGATCTACAAAATACCAGGGGTTGAAAACCATCATGCCCTAAAACCATTTTCAAACCCATGCACAAAACCAGCGGGTCAGCCCACCTAAAATAGGGTCCAAATTTTTTTTCCAAGGGCGATGCCCTGGACCCCATGCAAGTGGCAAGTCAGGGGGGTTTTTAGATTTGGCCAATTTAGAAATTAAAGCAAGAAGAATAGAGTTAAGGCCACGACTTACCTTTTGATTCTAACGATATTCCTCCACCACTTCCAGTATATCTTGCCCAATAAAATTCCAATCTGTTTGGTAGAATTCAACCGTAAATCCATTAGGATTTGGGGCTTTGTTCTTGGCCAGTCTTTTGAAAACATCCTCTATTTCGTCCAAAGTGATTACTCGCATGAGGGGAAATTTTTGGTCTCTAGATATAAGCTTGTGGGTATGATGGGAAATACGTTGGATAGCTTCTAACATTAGAGAACTTTTAAGGTATAAAATGGGCCTCCTAAGAAAACTGTACAACCAAAATAAAATTTATAAGAACAAATAGGATTCAAGATGATGATGTCAACCATGGGGGATGATTCACCATGTTTGGGTAAAAAGTAAAAATATTAAAAAATAATAAAATAATAAAACTACTTTCTTCAACTTATCTCCCTAAGGTTTTACTCAAATTTTGAGTGGGAGTACTCGTTGGATGAAAAAATTAATTCCTCATCCAAGGAGTACCCATGTTTCACACTTATGAAGGACCTTACTACATGAAAATGAGAAATACATGAAAAACGTGATTGCAATCATGTTTTACATGTATTTCTCATTTTTGTGTAGAAGGGTCGATCACTAGTATGCAGCATGGGTAATCCTTGGATGAGGAATCAAATTCTGCATCCAACGAGTGTTCCCACTCCAAATTTGAGTAAAACCATAGGGAGATAAGTAGAAAATATGATTTAAAAGGGTAGTTTTTTTTTTCCCCTCTAAAATTTGATGATGTAATCTAATCGTATTTTATTATTTCCACTATTATATAATAATTTCTGTAGGAGGCCCATTTTAGACCTCAAAATTTCCTCAATGCCTATCTTTCCCAGGTTTTGTCAATAGGGATTGGAAGTGATTTACGACAAGATCCTCTATATCTTCATCTTGTACCAATTTGTTTCCTACGTCATCTTTAAGTGAGAAGATTCGATTGTGTTGGCGATGTTGGATCATGGCTTTGTGGAAAAACCAAGTATTACGCTGCCCTTCCTGTAACCACTGAATTTGAGATTTATGTTTCCAAAGGATTTCCTCTTGGTTTTTGCATTCTTCAAGATGATTCACTAGCCAACCTTTCTCCATCACCAACTCTTTAGATCTTCCCTCAGTGATAATTTTGTTTTGGATATCCTTCATATGATCTTGCAACTTTTGTTGATCTTTCATAATATTCCCAAACTCTTCCTTGTTCCACTACGTGATTTGTTTCCTAAGATATTTGAGCTTAAGTTGAAAGGTGTGTGCTCTCCTTCCACTAGATTTCAGATTTCTGGCATAAATGAAGGATCCCTTAACCAAAAATATTCGAAGTTGAAATATCGGTTCATGGGCGCCATTTTTAAATCAATCCCCAGATGAATTGGCATGTGGTTTGATCCAAAGCAAGGAAGGATAGAGGCTTCCAGAAAGATATCGCGTCAAATCACCTATTCTGAAAGAATAAATCTGTCCAACTGGGAGGCAACCTGATGAGTACCCCCTCTTCGGTTGTTCTGGGTATACACACCAATTTTTGATGGAAAGTTCCCCAAATGCAAGTTTATGATCTTGTATCGAAATAGTTCCATATCAATAGCCATTCGTCGGAGACCCCCTTCTCATCCAATGACGAAATCATATTAAAATCATTTCCTAGGATCCAGAGATCCTATGTAAATAATCTTCTCAGTTTTCCAAGGTTTTGAAGGAAACCCTCTTTCTCTCCTGGAATATTGGGGGCATAGACTCCTGTTAGAAGAGCCCAATCTCTGGTACCTATATGTAGAAATTTGCGTGAGATAATTCTCGGGAAACTAATCCAATTTTCAAATATAATCTCATATGTGTTCCAAAGGATATCCAAACCACCTGCACTTCCTTTGGAATCTTGAGCGACCACCTCATATTGGGGTTTAAACCCTCGAACAATAATTTTCAATATCTTCTTCAAGATTTTCGTTTCTTGGAGGATCATAATACTTGGTTTTTCGCTTTTGAGCCATTCTTTCAGGTAGATTTTCTTGCCTCTACTATTGCGGCCTCACACTTTCCAGGAGTTTATGATCATTGAGAAGAATTTAAGAGATGGTGGAAGACCATTGACAGCGGTACCACCTGTCCTGAGTTTACAAGCATTTCACCCACAATCTGGATGATGGATTCATGCAAATTATTTCTACCTCTTTTCTTGCCTCCCTTTCCTTGAGTAATCAGATTTCCTCCCTGATTTAGTTGGGAGCCCAAATGGTCTGGCTGGTCCAAGGGTATCGTCCCGTGTTTAGATTGATATTATTGAAAGGCTTCTCTATATAATTGATTTTGGTCTTCAGGGATGAACCTTTCATCTAAATGGTTCCATTAATTCAGTAATATTTTCATAGTCTGTTCCTCTGTACTAAGTTCTTTCTTGTTTCCGTCAATTTCCATAGTTGCTTGTTCCATTAACTGAGTTATTGCTTCTTTCTCTTGAGGTTCATCTTCAACCTTTCATTTGGGATTATTACTTCCTTTGGGCAAGGCTTTGTGAACCTCTTGTCCTTTTCGATCGCTTGGCTCACCTCACTGCTCCCCTTCCTCAGACAGAATTTCAAATATTTTAGTTGCTTGTTGGGCTTTATTTGATTACGACTGGGTAATTGTTGGGGAAGTCTTCATGTTGAGTTTCTTCTTCTAGACTTCTTGAAATCCCTCAGAGTCTTCCTGACGTTTAGCTGGGTCCTTGGCAACCTAGGGTTCCACAGGGTCTATATTTTTCAGAGGACAATCCCTGTACAAATGTCCATAATTGTGGCATCTCTTACATCAGAAGGGGATATTCTCGTAATCCAGAGGTTGCTGCCAAACCTCATCCTGATATTCAAGCTCGATAGCTTCAGGGAGCGACTTATTAATATTCATATATACGTAGATCTAAGCGTAGGAAGTATAATGACCACGTCAAGTTGAATCTGCCACCTTAACAAACTCCCAATAGGGTTTTTGATCCCCTAAAGTATTTTCAGATCCCATAAATCAGCTGGAAGGGAAAAAAGACGGACCCATACTGGGGCAGCCATACATTTCTCTTGATCTAGGTTGTAACAATCTTCTCAATGGCGCATGAAGAGCCCAACGTTATAGAGAAAAAAGGGTCCATTTTCAAAAACCCTTTCTTTGTCTTCTAAACTAGTGAAGATTACGGTGAAGAAGCCGCGAGCACCCAATTTCAGATCAATATGACATTTGGCTTTCCATTTAAGTTGGATCCATTTCACGAGATCACGTTCCAAAGGCCAGATGCTTATAAATTTGCAGATCAATGCATGATCTTTCATAAACTTATAGTAGTTTTCTAATTTGTTATTTGGAATAAAAAATCTCGGCTTTTTTTATAGCTCTCAAGAGGCATTGACCACGCATTCTCGCATGCCATTGAGCACCTAGAACAGGGGTACCCTTGTTGCCGCCATGTGAGCCTCGTGACGACACAACCATGCCTTGAGAGCTTGATTCTCTTGCTGCAATGCTGCGGTAGGAGGGGATCGCTCCCCCCCCTCCCCCTCCCCCCACGCACCTGGGGATTCATGCCCACCATCAACAAGGCGTCAGTGGTGGCAGGCCGGAAAAGAGGAGGGAGAAGGAACACGTGATTCAGAGGGTACTCGGAGAAACCCTAGCGGAGCATTGTTTCATGGTTTCACTCGATATTATCTCTTTTAGTAATTATAGACAATGTAAGTTATATTTTTTCATTTATATATTTAATTTATAAAATAGAGAAATGAACTTATATTTTTTAATTTATAAAAAATAAATAAAATAATAATGGAAGGTGAAGTTGATTACAAATTTCTTTAATAAAATTATATATTTTAAATTTAAATTAATTTTTAAATTAGTTTGATTAGAAATTGTTTTTAAATGATAATTTGAATGTCGTGAGAGTAACTAAATTTCTACTAGAAAAAAAATTATTAATTTATGTTTTTCCTTAATAATTTAAAATTATAACTAAATTAATAGTTAAAAGAAAAAAAATATTGATATTTTTTTTTTTTGAAATTACATATTAATATGCAAATTTTGTTTATGATACATTTTTTAATAATCTCTTAATTTTAAAATATGTATATTTAGAATACATTTTTATTAAGTAAATAGATTAAAAACTTCTATAACTAGAATATATATATATGTAGATAAAGAAAAAAAATTACATGGTTAGAAATATTATAAATTTGATAGTTTAAATGAATAAATGTATTTTAAGTATGAGGGGTTTCAGTAATGCATTATATTATTAGATATCATTTTTGGTCATTCACGCTATTTCTATGAGAGGTAGTTGTAACTGACTAATTTCTCATGATTTTTGAATAGTCCACTTAGCATTCATTGCATAGGGTGATGCTCACAGGGGTGAAGAAGTGGGATTCAAATTAGTGAAATACCTAGCGTCAATCATTACTTTTGGGGCTGCACTCTAGGTCACCCATCCCAAAACTCCTCTGGCTCAAAAAGACTTAATTGTAGAGTTTTCCCCACAATCGCTTGCTATCCTATTTGCAAAACCTTAACAAATATTGTACCTCATAAACCATTCAATATATTTAAAACAATTTTTTTAATAAAATATAAAAATACAAAATTCTACACACATTCATTACTTACGCCTAACTTACGCCATGCTCGTCATGGGAGTTGGCATTTATTAGATTCCTGTATTTATCCACTTTCCCATAGAACGGTGAGGGTATGATTATTTCATGGTCTGAACGGACGATGCCCTTTGGGCTGCTGCCTTCTTACAACCACTTCACTATTAATTGCAGAGGCTATCAATGGCCGCCGCGCCGCGTCCCTGCTGTGGGCAACCCAACTAACATTAACAAATCCCATTGACTTACGTGTGAGAAAATCTTCATGCACGACTGACTCTCACACACCACGAGCGTCTCGGTCAATCAAAATATATATACACTTAACAAGAAATATATATATCTATATATATGGGGTAGAATGTGTGGAAAGTGTAGATTACAGGTCAAATCAAACAATCCATGGGCAGTATTACAGCGAGCAAAAAACAAAGGTGTGTACCAGAAATTTGTTTCACATTTCATGTTACAATTTATTAAAGTCAGATTCCTCATCCATACCACCAATCACAGAGTTTCAACTCAGAGAATGGTGAAGAATAAGTGTGGTGAAAGTGAGAAGATCCAATTTCATCACGTAATCACTAGCCTTTGAGGGATCCATTTTGATAATATGATTGGCATACAACTATTGGATTGGTTTGTCTTCTACATAATGTCAAAGAGACACATTATATTAAAAAAACATTACTTTGCACTTAATACAGTACATATATTCCGAATTTTATACTTAAAAAATTGCATCAATTGTTTTGTGTATCAATGAAAATTTTCATTATTTGTACATCAATGAAATTTTTTATTAAATAATGAAGGCTTAAAAAATAAAATCACCCTATGTTTTTCTTGAGTTTGACCTACCAAAAAAGTTTTAAAAATTGGTGAGTAATTATGCCTCATATAAATTAATAACTTCAAAGGAGCCCTCATTTATCATTAAGGAAGAGAATCCATAAAGTTATCATCTTTATCACACCTCAATATCAACAGATTTCATAGTGCACTCACAATAAATCAATATAATCACACATTTATTTATTGAAAAAAAACCATTACGGTGAATTAATGGATAGTGTGATAACCAATACGAAACTTCATACTTTATATATAACTATATCCTTTGCTTTATATATAACTTTATCCTTTATACTTTATATATAACTTTATGCTTTTTATATATGTGACTGTTGTATGAATATATTCCAGTCTTTTTTGGCATATGATTATATTGCACTAACAATAAAATCAACAGATCACATATATGCAATTGGTTCAAACCAATTTTGAGAATTAAATGATGCTGCTTGATAAAGCATTTTCAAGAATTAATTGATAGTGTGAAATAACCAGTACCAAATTTCATATTTACATACTAATGATTTATATTTACATACTAATGAGTAGATTGTGTTTGTGGGTCCAGGATTTTGTGGTTCAACATTCATTGGAAGCTTCAACGATCTAGATAAATTAGATTACAAAAAATTATAAGGATGGAAATTCATCTTAAAGTTTAGAAATTTTGGTGAATCTTACTAGTCTCTAACATGCAAACTATAAAATGTTTAGCCATATGTTTGCAAAAATATTCAAATTTATAATGATTTTATATAGCCTGTATAAAACTTTTGAGATTTTAAAGTTAAGATAATTTTAATATGGAATTTGGGCGAATATTAGCCTCTATAAAACTTTTGCGGTTTTTAAGGTAAAACAATTTTATGATATAAAATTTGGGCGAATCATTTTTAGGAAAAATGGAAAGTGGTGAATCTTTTTTTCTTTCAAAAAAAACCTAGAAACTTAGCCCACCTGCAAATATTAGCCCATAAAAATTTCCTTGAATTGGATCTTCACCACGTCAAAATTTCTTCATTATATTAAACATGCGGTCATTTGTTGTTTCAACAAATTTTGGCCCTTGGATTCTGCCCTTAGGGAGTGCGTTTTTCAGAACTTGATGAAGAACATATATTTCTTATTTTGTTTTAAATGTTATTTTGCAGTCGTATTCAAGGATCTGGAGGACCGAAAAAGGGTTTTTGATGAGGGCCCCTACTTTTGGGGTCGCATAGGACTCTCAATTCATTCGTGGTTTCCTGAGTTCAACACACTCCATGAAGACTCTGGCCACTCCAGTTTGGGTAAGACTCCCAAACCTTCCCCTTCAATGGATTATGCCGAATTTCCTTAAATCCATTAGAAATGCTATTGGACACTTTGTCAAAATAAAGAGTGAGAAAACAATTAGTGGGTTCATCTATTTCATCTAAATATGTGTTGAATTGGATGTAAGTGTAGGTCTCTCAGATAAAATCATCTTAAAATGGGATGGAAAGGAATTTCATCAACCTCTATTCTATGAAAACACAACTTTTTGATGAAAAATTTGTCAACATCTCGGGAATCTTCAAAATATATGCCGACTATAAAAACACAACTTTTTGATGCAAAAAATGTTAGCATCTTGGGCATCTTCCGAATATATGCCCTAAAGGAGTGTCAAGATCCCCGGAGCCACAAAAATCCAACTGTGGCTAGCGTGATCTGAAGGTAGTTTCAAATAGAAAGAATTTTGCAGACCGTAAGAAAGATAACCCTCAGTAGGAAAAGAAACATCGTGATTCTTCAACCTCCCAAGCTCTTGCACAACCCAATGTTCACATGTCTTTGGCTTCAATGGAAAATATTTCTCCGGCAAGTTAATCGATACTAATTGTGGCTACAACCAATGTGGAAAAATGACCTCATGAGTCAGATCTTTCAAATAGTGACAAGGATGTCCCCTACCCTGAGAAGGTGGAAGCAATGGAAAGATGAGAATATGTAACTGGTAAATTTGAAAGATGAGAATATGGCATGTTCCTCTGATGTAATTGGTAAATCTGTAGGATGAATAGATGTTCGTAGGAGAAATGGAAACAAAGAAAAACATTTGAACACCTTTGGTGTTTGATATCTTAGTATGTCACACCTAGTACACACTTGGGTGGTTTCTCTTCTATTCTGTTTTCATCAAGTTATTGGTCATTTGACCAGGTCATCACTGTGCTCCAAAGAATTTCCAATGTAATTTTGACTTTTAGATATTAATTGAAATCAATGATCATTTATATTAAGTATTTTTAATCCTAATGAAAATCATAATTAAGAATGCATCCAAATACTTTATCATAATTCAATATTATATTATTAAAAAAATATTTTGTTTATATTCATGAATTATACCAGTTTTAATATTTAATAAATAATGTAATATATATATATATATATATATATATATATATAAGCATTAAAACTAGCAATTGCACCATATGTTGCAAAGGAAACGATGTAAAGTAGTAACATAGGAAAGAGTAGTATAGAAGAAAAAATATGTGATATGTTATGTGATTTAATTGAATATTTAAATTATAAATATGAATTATTTTATTTAAAAAAATATAGGTTTGGAGAATTGTTTGGATAAAGAAATTGGCTTTTTTGTAACCTAGGCAGGCTCTTCCTTTCATAGTGATGTCTGATTATGCACTATGGGCCACATGGCAGACGTATAAAATAGAACCAATCTGTTTGAACGACTGGATGCTCGATGGAATCGGGGCCATGGAATTCATGAACTCCTGGGTTGAAACAACACGCGGTGTGCCACTGTCGGTACCACCATTCATGGATCGATCATTGTTGAAAGCCAAATCTCCCCCAAAAATAGAATACCCCCACCTGGAATTCGCAGAGATCAAGGAAGTGTCCAACGACTCCACCGAGTAGCTCCACAATGAAGAACTCTTGTACAAGTCCTTCTTCTTCACACCAAAGAAGTTAGATGAAATCAAGAAGCAGGCCATGGAGGACAGGGTTCTCACCAGGTGCTCAACCTTTGAAGCCCTCTCTAAATGATCTGGAAAGCACAGGCTGGACTGGTTCTCCTCACCCAAAATCTATCGTGTGGAACGTAGACATTACCTTCTTTAGATACCAACAACATTCGATGCAATTTTTGAGCGTCTCCTTGAGGGAGGATGCATTTTCCTGCAGACTTTCAAGTTCTAATTTGCATGCAAATTCATGTTTTTCCTTCCATTGTTGTTGAATGTGCTCGAGTTGGCCCAACTCTATTTGAGAAGCTTCAAACCATTTGCAGGGGTGAGTGTCCTTGTCGAGGATGAACATTGCAATATACATGTATGCTTGTCTCGATATTTGAAATTGGAGAGGATAGAGAAAGTTCAATTATATTGCATATTTTTGGTCTTGTTATAATGGAACGAGAATGAGTTTGATGTCTACATTTATCCATGCCTCTCCTTGGATTCATAGGCATGCATTGTTGTCTTCTCTATCTGCACTTTTATTATTCATCCTTAGAAAATGTTGTCATCTTTCTTCTTCTCCAACAACATTTGTGATGATCCCCCAACACCTTCTTTTCTTGGACTGTTTTTAGATGTAGGTTTAGGAGGGTAGGGGAAACTATTTATATGTAGATTTTACATTGAAAGCTTAAAGTGGGAAGTAAAATATGAAGAAAACACACACTTATGTGGCTTCTTTGATAGATCTTGTTCTTTTATCTTTTGTGGCTGCGAAATAATCATATTTCTAAACCCTAAACACCATTTCAGATTCTCTTTGTTTGGAGGAATGGGCTCAAATACTAGGGCCAAGCTACTTGCCTTATGGGGCTTTCTTTAATGTGCTTCCTGGCTTGGTCTAAAGTCATTATCCATTGAGGCAACAATCGAGGATATTCTTGAGGCTCTGAACCTTCTCTCATGGCAACAGTGGATCAAGAATCTATCTCTTTCTTTCCTATAGATCTCTTTCTCACACATTTATCATGAACACAAATAGAAGATTGATATTTTGTGTCTCTGCCTCTCTTGGCTCGAACCAGTTTCACGAGCTCTCCTTAGACTCTCTAATTCTATCAGGTCATATTTCTTTCTGGGCTCTTTTGGATGTCGAGGCCCTCTCAAGCTGATGATTTTCTGATATTTGGTTATGAGATTCTTTTAATATCATAGTGGAGTAGGCTTTTGTTAGTCTCTTTCTAGAGCAAGTTTTTGTTAGTCTTTTTCTCTCGAAGTGATGCAGGTTTTTTTACTTTTTGTTGATTTGGATATTTTTTGATATTGATTGTAGTTTCTATTGATGTATTTTGCACATATTTTGTTTCTGGATCTAAAAATATGCTCTCTAACCATTTTTCATTAATATAATATGGTGTGTATTTTTCTTAAAAAAAAGACCATGTTTGTATATTGAAGTCAAATAAGGTGTTTAATCCATTTCCTAGTTAAAATATTAATTTGTCCATTTTCCTTGGTTTGACCATACACCTTAATTTGGTAATATATTTTTCCAAATAAAGTTTATAATGATAAGATTTGTGACACAATCATACTTTTATTAAAATTCAATTCAAGTTTCATGTGGTTTTTTGATGTTTTAAAAGATTCTATATTTTATGATATACGAATGAGAAGACTCAACATCTAAGTTGTCCACATCATCGTATCAATGCATTTGGACTGTTGAAAATGGCGCATGTATCTATTTTCTTAAGAAACCTAGCTGATACACAGCGTTGACATTAGCACAAGGATTAACTGGTGCACTGCATAGCTGATATAAAAAAAGTCACATCCACTAAATTGACCATCATTAATTCAAGGTTTCTCTCCATAAATACCCATCTCAATCCTTAAGTAGTGAAGGAAGCCCAATATTATTGACTAGTATTAATCCACTTAAGTTGATATCAGGGTGATTGCAATAATGATTTGGTGGGGAGTAGTGATAGCAGCCGGGTTGGCAGTTGTAGCCTCTGCAGTTTTGTTTATGTCAAAAAATGGCAAATTTTGTGAAGGAAAATTGGTAGAGAAATCAGAGCTACCCCCTGGTAGCATGGGGTTGCCATTCATTGGAGAAAATCTAGAATGTCTTTCTCCATTCAAGACCTCCGATGGTGGTCCCTTCATATAATAATTTTAAGATATCAAATTTAGTCCCCGTAGTACTGCATTGTTGGACCCATCTTAGTTTGTTTCTTTTTCAATTTATTTATTCATGTTGATGTGCATCTAAGATATAATCAGTATATTTATTTTGATATTGAATTAATGAACGGTTATGGGGACGTTTTTAAGATTCACATATTTGGGCATCCTACCATCATAACAGCTAGCGGTGAAACAAACCAATTCGTTTTCCAAAACGAAGGCCGAATGTTCAAGAGTGCTTATCCAGAGGCATTTGTGAGCATTGTAGGAGAGAATAATATCGTAGAAATCCACGGTCTAATGCACCTAAAACTGCAAAAATTAGGTTTGAGTCTCGTGGGCACTCGAAATCTCAAGGCCACTTTGCTACAAACCGTGGGGAAGCAAGTGATAGAAAGTTTGGACACATGGGAGGAGGGTAATACTATCCAATTGAAGGAAGCAACTAAAGTGAATTATTATATTTATTTCTAAACTTTGGAAATCAAATAGGTGTGTGAGGCCAATCCCTTTTCATATAAATAAGGATGACGTACAAACATTAATTCTTTTTCTAAAATTTACACATCTTAAAGATAAATTATTAATATAATGTGGTATAAAAATAGATTAGACCTAAACTAACAATTATAAAATTTGTTTATCGTTTCTGTTGTCGCTTCTAGAGACAACCTAGAGTTGTGATAGACCAGTGGCTAGGACATCTTAGCATAGCAAGGAGCATATAATATAATGTATGAAGTTGTTAACTTCAGCTCACATGCTATCTCTTGTAAACAGGGAAAACTAATCTAAATGGGACCAGGACCTTCAGAAACTGACACAGAGGAAGGACTACTGCAGAGGCAATACGCAAAACTCCAATATAAAAGCAACAGACAATTCAGAGATAGTTTACTGCAAAGCGGGCCGATTCAGAAATACTTCACATATATAAGTTATCAGAAGGTGTATGTAGTGAAAGAAATATTGAGAAGATATTAGTTAACATTGAGCTGATACCCAGATATACAATACCACCATGCATGGGCTTACCAATCTAAGAATCCATACATGATAATATCATTTTAAAAGCACCCTCCCAAAGAAACTAATATAGCAGAAATACGGTTTAGCTGAATAATGGAACAGAATATCATGCATGAGCCATATTTAAAGCGCTTGACTGATCCGAGCATGGGCATCAACTAGGATGAATCCATACCAAAAATCAGTGAGCCACTCGCATTCCAAAACATGATACAAGAAGCATGGATGAAATGAAACGATCTATTAAAATAACATGTAAGAGAAAGTTACAGACTGTGAAATACCAAAGACCAGAATCCTCTTTAACAGATGGAACTCCTCCTCACTGAGACCCTATGGGCTCTGAGCCTCCATACAAAAGTTTTACAAAATGTATACAAAAATCCTTTCACTGCATAATTTTCTAATAAAATCTAGAACCCTAAAATCACCTTCGTTCTCCCGGAACTTTATAGGAGAAACCGTAAACCTAGTGAAAGAGTAGGTGATGAATATTTGACTCGTACAATTAAGGCAATGGTGGAAACATTCACGCCCATACCTATCGAATGACCATGTTGTGCTATTTGTACCGTGCTCGCTCTTCCAATAAATGTTATAGGTAGCACCTTTCAGAACAATGATAGGATAAACTAATAACATTCTGTTCTTCGATAGAAAATTTCGCTAAAACAACCCAGAGGGTATTGTTTCTTTGTGCATCGTACCCCTTGCCTTCTAAACCCTGAATTATGATTTAAAATATTCAATGCCGAACACTAAATTCCTTGACCTTCCACTGATACTCCTCTGTTGTTCCATTAATGTCTCCATCTATGATATCCACCTCTTGAATGACACTGGGAATCTCGCCAAAGTATAACCCTGTTTTTTTAATGGATGTCATGTCACGGTGTTGTACTACCTAGACTTTCTTCACAAATTACCAAGAACCGGGTTCCTTCGACGCGTTCTCGTGCCTTGCATGATGGCTGCAAATTATGACAATCCTTCCCATCAGAGACTGCAAAACACATGTTGTGTTGTGGAAGAACAAACAGAAGGGGGGGATGGAATGCAATGAGAAATCGTGGTAGTGAAGCAACATGATAAAATGGCGGAAGCATGCAGGGTGGTGACGAAGAAAATGCAGTGGAAATAATGGCGGAAGGGTTGGCCAGAGTTTATAATGCGGAACATTAAAATAAAACATATGAATGTAATGTATAAATGGCGGGGGAAAAATGCGATAAACACGTGGGATGATGACGTGGAGGAAGACCGGGTCAACAGTGGGGCGTGCAAATGATCTACACCGTCCGATCTCAAGACGAGATCGCCGGTTGAAACGACGTTAGGGGCAATTGCCAGTGGGACGGGGGTACGATTTCCTTGCGTTAAATCCCGTGCAGCTTCAGAGCGCGATAGCCGTTGGATGAAGAGCTTCAGATCGGACAGCTGACGGCGATATCGCTGGGCGTCCTGTTCCGAACAATAACGTGCGATGAAAGACGTTTTTGGAGCCGTACGATGGGACGTGTGGCAAACACTGTATGGAATCGCTGGCCAAACGGGAATTACTGCCTACCGCCGAAAGGCGGTGCGATATAAACCACCAGTTTTTGCAATGGGAGCGGGTGTGGGGACCACTAGGATAGGCAGGCTACGGACCGTTGATTTCAAGGTTTGATTGGACGGTAGGTAGGTGAACTATGGGTGCGACGGGGATGAACAGTCGTCGTCTGATCTGTTACAGATCTACAGTTCAAAATGAGCCCGATATACATTTGATAAGCACCTTTCGGGCTGGCGCCTGGTCTAGCGTCCGGGTTATATGGAGGAAAAGACAGAGGGACTAGGGCCGAAGGAGCTACGCCTTAAATATTTCAAATATGGATTTCCTGCCTTTTATAATGTGTTTAGGAGGCGGGAAATGGTAACGATAGGCGTAAGAATGATTTTCCAAGGCTGAAAGGGGGAATTTGAGAGGTTTAAGCCCAATGTCTTGTGAAAATTTTATAGATAGCTGAGTATGATCAACATTGGCTCCACCTGGGGACGGCACGTCCATTCCTGAACGTGTCGAGAACTCACAGACCCTCTGATCATATTCTGTGCAAAATCGGCTCTTCAGCAAACTTACTTTTCACTTTATGATTCATAATGACACCCACATTATTCAAATGAAAACAAAAAGGAAACTATCATACAATATAATACATCAGGCTGCCTTTGCCTGAATCAGAACTGAAAGTAGGGCTTGAGGAATTGACCGTTTACAGGGGCATCTAGCAAGTCTCTCTGTAAATTCTCCAACCTGAAAGTATTATTTCCCCCCTGTTCCACAATTTTGAAAGGACCAAACCAGAGGGGGTCAAATTTACCATGTTTTTCCTTCTCAGCTCTCCGGACATCCCATCTTAGCACTAGGTCGCCAATCTGCAATTTCCTGTCTTTTGCATGCTGATCAAAAATGTGTTTCATTTTCTCTTGATATTCTATTAACCTCTGATTCACCTAGCCCCGTGTTTCTTCTAATTCCACCAACTGATTGATTCTCCTGATCATATCATCAGGTTCCTCCTGGCTTTCTTACATGAAGCGGGCCACTGGTAAAGCCAGCTGTACAGGAAAAACTGTTGCTTGTCCATATACCAATTCATAGGGAGATTTTCCAGTTTCTCTCTTGCTGGTGATTCTATTAGCCCACAGAGAAAATTTCAATTGGGAATCCCAATTCTTCTGATTTTCATTGATAGTATTCTTCAAGGCCCTAACCAAATTTTTTTTTGAAGACTCTGCCAAGCCATTTCCTTATGGATAGTAAGTTGTAGAGAGACTCAGTATGATATTGTATTGCTGGCAGAAATTCATAGATTTTGCTGACTTGAAGGCCTGTGCATTATCAGTCACTATCCTAACAGCACAACCAAACCTAGATATGATGTTCTCTTCCATGAATTTTATTATCACAGTATCTGTAGCATTCCTTGCAGGTATGGCTTCCACCCACTTTGTGAAATAATCGGTGGCAGTTAAAATCCACCTATGCTGACCACTCGATGGAGGATGTATTTCACCTATAAAATCAATACCCCATTGACGAAATGGTTCATCCACATGCACTGGAATCAGGGGAAAAGGTGCCAATTTCTGTCTCTCAGCAAATTTCTGACATTTATCACATGCTCTTACTCTGGCAAAAAAATCTCCAAAAAGCTTTGGCCAATAGAAGCCAGATTTCAGATTTTTATGAGCTGTGGTTCTCCAGCTATAATGACCTCCATAGATCCCTTCATGAAATTCTGCTATAATACTCTCGACTTCATTCTCTGTGAGACACAGGAGTAAGATGCCTGAGGGATCTTGCCAGTATAGCTGGACATTAGCGACTATGTACTTATGTGATTTCAATCTCAGCGCTCTGTATTTAGTTTTATCACAACTTGGGGGGCAACTGAGTGTAAGGAGATATTCTACTATCTCTTTGTACCACGAACTGGTGAGGTACTTTAGATGTGTTTCTGGAGTAGCTACTCCAATTCCCTGTCGCTCTTCTAGCTCCTCAGATTCCACACCTGCTATAATGGACAAATTTATGCCCAGATCTTGATGGTTTGATTCAGATAACATTTTGGCAAGCCCCTGTCCTTTGATTATCTTAGTAGGGTGGATGTCTAAGTCATATTCTTGTATTTTAGCAATCCACTTACCCCTTTTTCCTTCACTATCCCCCTGAATAAGAATATCTTTTACAGCAGCCGCAGGCACAAATGCAGTGATATGATACTGTAAGATATATACACGGAATGCTTTGAGGGATTTCACTAGGGAATATGCTTTCTTTTCCAATATGTTGTACTTTAATTCTGCATCACGGAGCATCTGAATGAAAAAGGCAATAGGCTGCTCATACCCTTCTTCATTTTTCTGCAATAAGACTCCTGCTATTGTATGAGGTGATGCAAAAGAAAAGATCATGAAAGGTTTATCATAATCTGGTCCAGCTAGCACAGGGGCTTCTGCAAAAGCATTTTTTATCCTGGTAAATGCCTCTTGTGATTCCTGTGACCACTTTACTTCATTATTCTTCTTGAGCATGTATGTTATATGCCTAACTATCTCAGCATAGTTAGGAATAAACCTCCTTAGGAAAATGATACGCCCAAGGAATACCTGCACCTCTTTCTTATTTCTAGGGAAAGAAATACCATTTATAACTTGTACCCTCTTAGGATCTATCTTCACCCCATCTTTAGTCACAATGTGTCCCAAAAGTTTGCCTTCTTCTAATGCAAATGAAGATTTTTGAGGATTACGGGAAAGACCATACCTTCTACATTTCTCAAAAGTTCTACATAGATTTTCAATGTGCTCAACATCATTCTTGGAAAATACAGTGATATCATCGAGGTAGACCACCAAAAGTTTATCCTGCTCCCCAACAAAAGCAACATCCATCGCCCTCTGAAAAGTGGCCCCTGCATTAATCAATCCAAAAGGCATCCTGGCATACATAAATTTACCCCATGGTGTGGTGAAAGCAGTCTTCTTTTGATCCCCTGGAAGTACAGCCACCTGGTTATAACCAGAGAATCCATCCATCATTGACAACCTAGAAGCTCCAACCACTTTTTGCAAGATGTGATCCATCTTAGGTAATGGATAATTATCCTTTAAGGAAGCTCTGTTTAAATTTCTAAAATCCACACACAGCCTTATTTCTCCATTCTTCTTTCGTACAGGGACAAGGTTTTCCACCCATTCAGAGTACCTCAATGGTACAATTATTTTAGCCTTCAATAGCTTCTTAATTTCTTTCTCAATAGAAGGAAACAACAGGGGATTTATTTGTCTAAGATTTTGCTTATGGGGCTTTACATCTGCCTTCAATGGAATTTTGTGCTGTATAATACTGATATCAAAAGTTTTCAAATCCTGATAGGACCATGCAAACACATCCTTGTAAGACTGAAATAATTTTTGATATAGCTTTCTATATTCTCCAGGGATTTTCTTAGATAATTTGACAATTTTGGGGTCAGCTTCAGTACCAAGATTCAGGTCTTCTACCTGATTTTCCTCTACCACTTTGCTTGGCTGCAGTGGGACATCATTCTTATCAAATAATCTTTCTAGAGGCACCAACCCTCTAGGTATAATTTTTCCCTTCAAATGCAACACTTTATTTCCTGCCACTTTCTCCTCCCAATTTATTTCTGAAGTATCTTCAGAATCAACCTCTTCTTCATCAGCATCAATCTCCATATTGGATAATTCTCCCACTGTTTCCAGGAATCTCTTCATATGTTCTTCATCCTCAAACACCTTCCAGTGTTTGATGTTATCTGGGATTGAAGGCCGATAACGCACCTCGACTTCGTATCTTAAGAGAGGGTTCTGAGGTGGTCGAAATGTACTAGCAGCCACAACAAGGGAATCAGCCATCCTATTTTGTTCTCGGGGCATGAACTGGATATTGAATGCCAAGAAGAAATTTTCTACCATGTCCGAAACTTCATTCCTATAAGCCCTTAGCCTAGGATGTTTGGTCTGACACTGATTTTTGACTTGCCTAACCACGAGTTCTGAATCTCCCAGAACTTTTAAGCTTTGTATACCCATGCTCCTAGCTGTCTGTAATCCCAACATAAGTGCTTCATATTCAGCCACATTATTGGTGGCTTCATATTCTAGTTTGAAATACAATGGTACCCATTTTCCTGAAGGAGAAATCAATAGCACTCCGGCTCCATTACCTTCTCTTGAATTTGCTCCATCAAAATGTAGTGTCCATATTCCTGCTTCCATGCTCTTTGAGGGCTGCTCAATCTTGATCTGGCAAAAGGATGGTTCATGAGCATAATCTTGATCTTCTTCCAGCATCAAGCATGAAAAATATCCTTCCTTACTGTAAACTGGTGAATTTACAGAATTGTCAGCCTTAGTCACCATCTTGACAAATCTAGTCTCCCTGTATAACCTCCTCTCTTGACCACCAAAAATTGGGATAATAACATATGTTAAATCTAACTTGATTGACCCGCCAATTTTTGTTCCCCAGGACCTTGACAGCAACATACCAAAACGGGCTGGGATGTCAGCCACCACGATGTCCATTACTACACTTTTTGCTGGGATTTGAGCCAAATTGACCACCAAATCCTTAATCATCCCCAAGCATTTAACCCTTTTGGAATCAAATGAATAAAGGTCTTTATATGGACGTGTGATTTGAAAACCTAGTTGTTCCATGACTGACAGAGGCATAAGATTGTGGGAAGCTCTAGAATCTAGCATACAATTATGTAGTAGCAGGTCATGAATCACTAGAGACACATAGAAGGGAGGAGTAGAAGGATCTAACTCCTCAACATGTGGGCCAAAAACTACCATGGGTATTTCTTCTTGAAGGTTGAGACTATCTGGGATGATTGGTGCTTCTGGAGGGAGCATGAAAGAGGTGACTTGAGATTGATATGCTGGCTGTTTCAACAGTTCAGTCAAGGGGACTGGGATTTTGACCTTTTCAAGTTCCTTTTGCAGACTAAAAGCAGGAGCAGACTTTTCTATCACAACCTCTTTTGATTCTTTATTTTTAGCTGGGGGTTTGACTTCCTTTGACACAGACTCGGTATTAGGAGGAATGACTACTTTTGGAGCGGAAGGAATTTGATCATTAGACTGCAAAGGTTTGTTTAGAGGGCCCTTACCTTTGTCTGTGACTTTCTGCATTGTAGAATCCTTCTGAGCAGGTGCTTCCTTCTGGGGTAGCTCTTCTTCTTGCTCTTGGGTATGAGTCCTCTTCCTAGAAGATCTGAGATCATATCTTCTATTGAAATGTGCTTGCATGAAATCATCAAATTGTTTACAATAATGATCAAATTCTACTTCTTCTGCGTCTCTGATCTTTTCTTCTTCTTGCAATGAGCACCCAGCTTCATCATTCCCTTGTAAAGAGCATTCTTCTCCATCACTATTTGAAAAGGCAAGATTTGCATCCTCCAGCCTATAGGCAATATCTTCAGTGGAGTCATCTTCTAGGCCTTCCAGGTACAATGGGTGTGGTACTTGATCTTGTTGCTCCTTTGCTTCCCTTGGCAATATTTGCAAGGGTGGTTTCCTATACTGAGGATTGTAACCTCTGTTTGAAGCATTCTGGAAATTCCTGAAAGCTGAATTCTTGGCTTCCAATTCAAGCTTGACCATTTTCTTAATTAATTTGCTCATCTCTTCCATTTTGTCTGAGTCTCTGTCCTGACTAGAAATAGACACCTCCCCTTTGCCCCTTCTTCTGGTATTTTGTTCAGATTTTCCTTTTGATTTACCAGTGGAAGCAAAGTTTGCTTCCAACTCTAGTGCATCTGCCTGAGCATCATCCAGAGTAGCAGGCTTTCTTTCTCTAAGAGAGAAACCAAATTCTGAATCAAAGGCTGCTACAAAAACAACTTTAGCAGCAGTTTGATGGGGTTTCATATCAGCAGGGAGACTCAAATACAATTTATTAAATCTCTTGATAAATTCTGACACTCCTTCATTGTGTCTTTTCTTTAGTGTATTGAACTCAATGAGACAATTTCCATGATCTTTCTTCTCTCCCCATTTCCTGAGAAAAGTATCTTCCATGTTATCCCAAGTGGTAATAGAACGGCCAGCCAATGTCTTAAACCATTTTCGAGCTTCACCATCTAGAGATTGCACAAACAGTCTTAAGACCACATCTAAATGTTCAACATTAAAGTTTTCTGCAAAGGAGCAGAAAGTCTCAAGATGTTTTTGAGCATCAATCTCATTTTCCCCATTGAATCTGGGCAAGATCTTCAGATAATCCTAGGGCATATCATTCAACACTTGGGGTAATGCCAGGGGAGCATATTTATTCATCAAGAAGGTCGGAACATTGGCCATTGGAGGAGGTGGAGGTAGTGCAATAGTTTGATGAGTAAGAGGAGGAGGAGGAGGTGGAAGTGGAGTATGAATAATAATAGGAATATACTCAACTGCAGCTTGAGGGGTTGAGGGGAACAAAGGTCTGTTAACAGCAGATACTTCGGTTACTTCCTTGACCTCTTCAACCTCAGGAGTAGGATGAAGACTATTTTTATTTCTGATACCCTCTCGAGGTGGACTATTTGAATAATAATAATCAGTATCTCCTACAGTGGAGTCGGGATCTGGCACTTGAGCTTCTTGAGAAGAAGAGGATGGAAAGTCTTCTGTAGACACTTCAGGAATTTCGGAACGGGCTGATTTCCTTTCCCTCCAATTTCTTCTATGTATAATCTGGTCAGGGTCAGACACTGAAGGTGTCTTTGGCTTAGACGTATCTGACCTCAGGTGTGGCTTACGAGGAGCCAGGACTGCAAATAGATTTATCAAATAACAAATGTGGAGTCGCCAAGGTGAGGGATCTACAACTCTCAACTCTCCATACTCACCTACTTGAAGAGTGAATTAGATTTTGTCGAGGCCCAGGGATTTAAATTTTCTCAACTTCGTTCCCCGGCAATGGCGCCAGAAAGATGTTGTCGCTCCTAGAGACAGCCTAGAGTTGTGATAGACCAGTGCCTAGGACATCTTAGCATAGCAAGGAGCATATAATATAATGTATGAAGTTGTCAACTTCAGCTCACATGCTATCTCCTGTAAATAGGGAAAAATAATCTGAATGGGACCAAGACCTTCAGAAACTGACACAGAGGAAGGACTACTGCAGAGGCAATACGCAAAACTCAAATATAAAAGAAATAGACAATTCAAAGACAGTTTCCTGCAAAGCAGGTCGATTCAGAAATACTTCACAGACATAAGTTATCAGAAGGTGTATGTAGTGAAAGAAATATTGAGAAGATATTAGTTAACATTGAGGTGATACCCAGATATACAATACCACCATGCATGGGCTTACCAATCTAAGAATCCATACATGATAATAGCATTTTAAAAGAACCCTCCCAAAGAAACTAATATAGCAGAAGTATGGTTTAGCTGAATAATGGAACAAAATATCATGCATGAGCCATATTTAAAGCACTTGACTGATTCGAGCATGGGCATCAATTAGGATGAATCCATACCAAAGATCAGTGAGCCACTCGCATTCCAAAACATGATACAAGAAGCATGGATGAAATGAAATGATATATTAAAATAACACATAAGAGAAGTTACAGACTGTGAAATACCAAAGACCAGAATCCTCTTTAATAGATGGAACTCCTCCCCACTGAGACCCTATGGGCTCTGAGCCTCCATACAAAAGTTTTACAAACTGTATACAAAAAGCCTTTCAATGCATAATTTTCTAATAAAATCCGGAACCTTAAAACCTTCGTTCTCTTGGAACTTTATAGGAGAAACCAGAAACCTAGTGAAAGAGGTAGGTGATGAACATTTAATTTGCATAATTAAGGCAAAATGGCGGAAACATTCACGCCCATACTGCTGAATGACTATATTGTGTTGTTTGTACTCTGTGGCCTGCTCTCTTAAATAAATGTTCTGGGTGAAAATCTCTTCAGGAACATGGTATAGGGATAACCATATTAACATTCTGTCCTTTCCTAAAAGAAAATTGTACTAAAATAAAACTTGGAGGGTATTGTTTTTTGTGCATCGTACCCTCTTCCTTCTAAACCCTGAATCATGATTTAAAATCTTCAATGCCGAACACTGAATTCCTTGACCTTCCACTGATACTCCTCTACTGTTCAATTAATGTCTCCATCTATGATATCTGCCTCTTGAATGACACTGGGAAGCTTTCCAAAGTATAACCATGTTTCTTTAATGGATGTCATGTCACAGCAGCTACCTAGGACTTTCTTCATAAATTTCGGCTCTGAAGAACTGGTCCTCTGACGCGTTCTCAGCCCTTGTAATGGATGCTGCAAATTATGATAATCCTCTGTCACTGTAAACTTGCAAAACACACAAAGTTGTGAAGAAAACAAATGCATGGAGGACGGCAATGCAATGGAGACGACTGTGTAGTGAAGCAACATGATAAAATGGCGGAAGCACGCAGGGTGGTGATGAAGAAAATGCAGTGGAAATAATGGAAGAAGGGCTGGCCAGAGTTTATAATGCAAAACATTAAAATATATCATATGAATGTAATGTATAAATGGCGGAGGGAAAAATATGATAAACACGTGGGATGATGACATGGAGGAAGACTGGGTCAACAGTGGGGCGTACAAATGATCTAGACCATCCAATCTCAAGACGAGATCGACGGTTGAAACGACGTCGGGGGCAATTTCCAGTGGGCCAGGGGTACGATTTCCTTGCGTTAAATCCCGTGCAGCTTCAGAGTGCGATAGCCGTTAGATGAAGATCACCAGATCCGACGGCTGACAGCGATATCACTGCACGTCTTTTGCCGAACAATAGCGTGCGATGAACGGCGTTTTTGGAACCGTACTCTGGGACGTGTGGTATACAGTGTATGGAATCTCTGGCCCAAGGAGAATTACCGCCTACCGTCGAAAGGCGGTGCGATACATACCACCCGGTTTTGCAATGGGAGCAGGCGTGGGGACCACCGAGACAGGTGGGCTGCGAACCGTTGATTTCAAGGTATGATCGAACAGTAGGAAGGTGAAATACGGGCACGATGGGGATGAATAGTCGCCGTTCGATCTGTTACAGATATATGGTTCAAAATGAGCCCGATATACATTTGATAAGCGCCTTTCGGGCTGGTGCCTGGTCTAGTGTCCAGGTTACATGGAGGAAAAGACAGAGGGGTTAGGGCCGAAGGAGTTACGCCTTAAATATTTCAAATATGGATTTTAAGCCTTTTATAATGTGTTTTAGAGGTGGGAAATGGTAACGATAGGTGAAACAGGGATCTTTTGGGACAAAACGAGGGGACTTGAGTGGTTTAAAGGGGGCTGCTTAACAAAATTTTGACAGGGGGCTGATATGATCAACAGTTTCCACAGATAAAATTCAACATGTTGATGAAACAATTCATTAGTTTGGATTGTGGAACATCTGAATCACAGAAGCTCTGGAAGAGTTACTTAGAGTTTATGGTAGGAATTCTAGGCACATCCATACCTTATAGAAACTGTTTGAAGGTTTGAACGTATAATACAATGCAATTTAATTCTCTTCTTGATATGATTTGCAAGAAACATTCCTGCCTTGCAGATCTCCATGCTCCATCATATGGCTTCTAACTATTAAGTGTCTCTTGGGATTTGTTTGGTGGGTCAAAGTTGTCAGTTAATATAGTAAAATTAGTGGTTCATTTCCTTGCTATTATATGTGAGTGTTGTGATTCATGAACATTAAATTCATAGTTTATTTCAACTTATATCACTATTTAATTTTTGTGGACAGGGACAAGACCAAGTATTAAATTCTCTAAGGAATTCTATCTCCGAACGTAAAAAGGAGAAAAGAATGGTTAAGGAGGATTTCTTGGACCAATTATTAGAGACAGGTGACAGAGATAAGGAGCGGTTTAACGATAAAGTTGTTTTGGATTTCTTGTTCAGTTTTATCTTTGCTGGATATGACACCACTTCAATAGCAATGACCATGGCTGTCAAATTCCTCACTGAGACACCCATGGCTCTGCACTATTTGAGGGTAACGGGTGCCTTCCTTCCTGGATATTCTATCTCTCCTTCAAGTTGTTCACATCTTATTAATTTAGATAAAATAATTCCAAATGAATTAATCTTGCAGCGATTCATATATGTGTGTGTGTGTTTTAAGAGGACGATCGATGAGATACTAATGTTCAACAATAGAACAGGAGGAACATGAGGCCATCCTCCGGGAGAAAAAGAGAAGAGGAGAAGTATATTTAATCATGGGAGAAGTTGATTTAAGGAGGAATAAATCAAATTATCTTGCCATTGAATGCAGAGGCTGCTTTCCACTGGAGTGGATGGTTATGTATGCTCTCAATCGCACACCCTTGTTTATTGGAATTTAAGGCCAAATAATTCTCAAGGTGAAGGAAAGACATTCCAAAAGTCTTAAAACATTCATTTCGTTATAATAAGGATAAGAGAGATGCCCAATTCAAGTTGTACAAGTTCTGTCAGTAGAAAAAAATATTGATTGCAGAGCTAAAGAAGTTAAAACTTGCATGTCTACATTATAGAAGGGAGAATGAATGACAATGGAGCACAGTGTAGAAAAATTTGAATTCTGCGATGTAGTACACAATTTTCTGCAACTTGCATGCCATGACCTAAACTGCAAAACCCTTAAGATAAGCAAGACCCCTTTTCGTACGCTCCTGAAACATTTTGAACCACCTATCCAATATGTCTATGGGCATTGCCAGTTTTTTCAACTCTACAGAACATAACGATTTCACGAAGCTGAGGAGATTTTTCCCAACCTTCATAGACACCAAATCCTCCACGTTGATGCCTACTTTGGTCGTGGGAAGAGTGGAATTATGCCCGGCGCCAACGCCACCGCTGATAGAGGGCCAGAGATGTCCACAACCCCGCAGTATTGAAACTGTGACCCATGGGACTGCGCGTAAATTGCCAACGCCTTTCCTAGAGGAAAAAATACTTCACTGAAGAGGAATACGCATATCTCTTTCACTTGGTTGTATTCTTCACCTGCACAACACAGGATTTGAACTCAACTCTTTGTAGGAATTAATTTTCCAATAAATTTAACAAAATGATTATCAGTTTAGGGTATAAAAGTGCAGTAATGTAGATAAAATGATTTAGTGTGTAACTTAAAATTAAAATTTCTCTGTAATTAGGGTATATAAGTGCAGTAATGCAGAAAAAATGATTTACTATGTAACTTAAAATTAAAATTTCTCTCCCCCTGGAATTCACAGAGATTAAGGAAGTGCCCAACGACTCCACCGGGCAGTTCCATAGTGGAGAACTCGTGTACAGATCCTTCTGCTTCACACCAGAGAAGCTACACGAACTATACGAACTTAGAATTAAGCCATGGAGGATAGGGTTCTCACCAAGTGCTCAACGTTCGAAGCCCTCTACACACTAGTCTGGAAGTCTGTTCGAAGGATTTCTACAAATGTAGCAGTCTTTAGGCTTCTGAGTTTTTTGGAAGACCTAAAACAATTTCCTTATTCTATTATTTCTCTAACTGATTAATAAAAATAGTCAATCCCAAGGTAGATATTATTTAAATATTCTAACATCAAAATCAATGGTACATAATGGTACAAGTGGCAGTGGAGGGGAGTTGTCAAAGACTGACGCTTTACAACGTAAAATTATAAATGAATTATAAATTTCTAAATGTAATAATTAACTATCATAGATTTATCCTAACTCTGGATCTACCAAGTTCTGAGAGGAATCAAATTTCTCAAGATGAATTTTCTTTTAATGCAAAAATTAAGGAAACATTTGCAGGCGCAAAGATTTGATTCCTTTTGAATCTTAGTAGATGGAGAGCTAAAATAGATTTATGCTAGTTTTGAATAACACGCTAATAAAATGTCTAAAAAAAAATATTTTTATTTTTATTTTTAATTTTCATTTGTTTTATATAATATATACATAGTTGACATTGAATTATTTTATTTATGATTCATCTTCTACATATTAAAATATTAATATGTGTCTCTTCATATTGAAAAGTCAAAAACATGTATCCACAAGATGTAAGGAATTATTTTAGTTATATTTATGTTTGACTGTATATATGTGTATGAATGTATAGAATTATTTTGGTTATTAATATTTTTTAAAATGTTACATGTCAACTCCATATTAAACCATTGAATTAAACTTCTTAGACTTCTTTTGTTATTAGACTTCTTTTTCAAACATTTGATTGGAACATAACTTGAAGGTCTTATTGCACCCTTTGCACAATATAATGCTATGTGGATAGTTACCTCACATATGGCTGTGACATAAATAGATATGATTGCAATATTCATGCATGATTTTTATATATTTGTATGGTGATTTTTTATTCTTAAGCTGCAAGAAAGCTATCCAAAAATAAAAAAAATTATAAATAGTTCATACTCCATAAATAACATATTTATTATCAGTTACTTCCTACCATAATTTAAGGAAGTCTTTGCATACAAAAATGGATAGCAATAAGATGTAAATAAATATACTTACTAGGATTTACTTCCCACCATTATTTATGTCTTCCTTAACATTTATTTAGGAGTAAAACTATAAATGTGTAGACTTACAAGTGCTTACTACCCACCAAATTAACAAACAATTATTTATCTACTTCACATCTAAATTTATTAGCATTTACCATTGTAAGTTATAATTTTTTTATGCAATTTTTTGAGGAGCATAAGTTAGACTGATACAGACTAAGCTGCCTTATAAAACTTGTTTAATATGGGCATTACAATAATTTATTTATGACTAATATTAAAGTATTTTTTTATTAACATATTTTTGTTTTGAATATTACATGTCAAATGAACATACAATGTATTACACATGATGTAATATCAATAATATTATGTTTACATGCCATCTTTCAATTTTAAAACATTACATATTATGACTCCCCAATACTAAAAAGTAAATTAAATATTTTTTATTTTCAATTCATTTATCTTTAAATAAAGTTGATATAAAATTAAGGTAAAAGTTGAAGTATTTAATGTCATATATCTGAAAATGAAATAAGCAACTTGCACATTTAAGTTTAAGTGTTCTAATAAAATACGCTCATCAAAGAATAGATCTAGAAAAGAAAAATGAAACCACTTATTTAATTTATTACTACAAATAATACATGCCAGATTGATTAACATAGAAAAACCTTTTCAATGGCATGCAAGGTTTCTCATCAAATGAGAAATCAAGACACTAAAGCACAATAATGAACCCTAGATGAATCAACTAGACAAAGACAAATTACACTCACGGGGTTTTCATTCCTGAGATCAAACTAGAACTGGCCTCACCAAGTTCTCAACAAAGACAAAATAGATAGACAACTAAGGATATCACAAATTCCTAGATCATATCCCCTTTTATAGGCTCGATGGACTCTCTAGAAACCTTATTTAATTTCTTTCCCTTGAAAAACAAATGCAAATACCATGGGTAGATTCCGTCCATTTTGGCCATATCCATAAAAGGGAATATTACAAATTCTCCTACCCCATAACAGATGCATCTGTATACTGATACGAAGATCCCATAAAAACCATTGTGCTACCCTATGCTTCCCTGCTAAACAACCATGAATGGATCCTTTGATACTTGGATCCAAAAAAATCCTCTGACCAATCTTGTCATCAATAGATCCACCTAGATCCCAATGTCCGCTAAGTCATGGGACTTGTGGGTTATGATACCTCCTTAGACCACCATAATTGTTTATGCTCAAGGGCCCATGTTGTGACATGCCCTTGGCTAAGAGTACCCTCCTAAGAATCATCCCATTAATAGAGTACCAACTCATAATCTTTCAACAATCCATCCAGTGGGAAGGATGAATACCTGCACATGGAACAATTATACTATGTTGATGTTGCTCATCTCATGCTGCTCCACCCAGTCACTCAACATGATCCATTTGGAAAACTCTCTGTTTCTCTCCCCAACATATAAAGGTGGTTTGGTAATGATACAAGTTGTATCTATGTACTCCTATAGAGGGTTTCTCTAGAACTGCCATCTATACTCCTCTTTCTTCCTTGTGAGGGACGAGTCGTTCCTCAACACTAGACAACTTGAATGCTACCTTAACACATACTCTTATGAGCTCCTCAATTTTCTTGTTCTCCTGTAAGATATTTCCTCGAACTATCTGAGTCATTTTCTTCAACACCATAATATTTTCCTTGGAATGCTTAATCTTTCCCTAACCATCCCCTCCTATAATTTTTGGTGCCCTACTGAATATTTGTGCATCTTTCTGCACCAGATGCCCAACTATCACAACTTTAACTTGAGCATTTGACCAACTTTGTAGTTGATCAGAAGTTCATAAATTTTGTTCAAAATTGAAAGTTACAGGATTGGGTTGAAACCAGGATGGTTGCGTAGATCTTGTCTTCCTGATTCTGACGCCATGAATGGTTTGAAAAACCGATGTCGTATGAGGGAGATATCGCATTCTGATCGAATTTCCAAACAACTAAATTTTGCAACAGGGTTGACTGGGATGCCCAGTTAGCATGGTGGATACACAGTCAGCAAAAGGAATATTCTAAGGAATATTCCTTTCCTTAAAACCAATCCTAGGCTGACAAGTGGTGTGATATGATTGGTTGAATGTGGTTATATGTAGTTATGTTTTAGGACAATCAGGGGGTGACATGTGGCCATCCCTGAGGTCACCACGTGTCCCCCAAATGGCTTATTAAAATTTTTGGTAGAGGTTCTGATAGAGTACCACCTGCCACACCACCAGCGCTACGCAATGAGTCTTAACAATTAATGGTCAAAGGTGATATTTAAGTTTGAATGCAATACGCATTAGGGGTTGGGATCGCCAGAGGTCCCAACCCGCCAGTAGTCCCGCAACATGCGTTCACATTGAAAACCTTTAATGTAACCCCCGATAGTTCTCAAACTCTACGAAATTTAATATTAACGATTTCAACTTATCACATGCCACGATCTATTACTATTTCTCCGTGCGGTTTTCTTTGGCGGTTTCACTAACTCTGACTTCAACTCTAGTTCAATATTATTCACCGGGGTTCATTCCTATGGTTCTGCCAACCATAGCTGTAACCGTGTGGTGTGGGTCATGTGCCCAACAAATAACATTTAATTTAAACGACTATTTCAGCAGGTTGTTTGGAAACGCACCTTTTTGGTCAGATTCCACTAAATTGACTCCAGTTAAGTGGAGTTCTCCACATTTAGTGGAGCTTTTATAGGTGTAACTGGGAAAATGAGTTGGAGACTCAATTTTCTACCATTCAGGGTGAATGAAAAGTCATTCTAGACTAATTGGAGCATTCTGGAGCCATTGGTACAGAGAAAAAAACCATTAGAGGCCTGTAACTACATGTATTTTCAGAAGTTTGAGCATAATGAAATATGGACATGCCATTGGGAGCTAGACCAGCAGATGTAGCCTAGGAGGGGTGAACTGCTTAATCATGCCTACTGTGTAAATTTTATGTGGTGTTTTATTTCTTTGTTTTACATTGTTGTTCAGTGTTATTTGTGCTTATTTTCATGCTTCTAATTCACTAAAATAATCTACAATTCATAGTTAAAATCCTCAATCCTTAAGAAAACTAATGAGACAAGTATGCACATGGTTATAAATTGAAAAGACACCTAGCACAAAAAAATAATAATACAACCCTTTTAGATTAGATTGGTATCAGACCTATAATTTATTCTCTGGTGTTGTTTTGTGCAAAGAATTGTTTAATTGTGTGCAAGTTTTTAGATGCTTACTAGGCTCAAGCTCAAGAGAGGAGAAGGCAAATTGGTGGGAGTAGAAGGGTCTCAAGAAGAGCCAAAGAAAAGGAGAGAAATATTGCCACAATCTCCACCACCTAGTTCACCTCCTAAGGAAGCAGAAGCTGAATCAAGCATGTATCATAGAGAAGGAGAAATCCATGAAGAAGTTGATCCCAAAGAGGAGGAAATAGTGTTTAGGAAAGCATTCATTGACATGACTGAGATGGTTAGAATCCTTTATCAAGAAAAGAATGAGAGACAGGAAGGAGTAGGATCCAAACTTCACAAGGAAGGACATGGATCTTCAGGAGGTCACAATGATGAAGATAAGTCAAAGAAGGGCAATGGAGGAAATGGACAGGGAAAATTTTAAGGATGGGGAATTATTTTGAAGTTTAAAACATTGGCGAATCTCACTAGTCCCTAATATGCAAACTATAAAATGTTTATTGATATATTTATAAAATTATTCAAATTTATAATGATTTTCTATATACTCTGTATATAATTTTGGCGATTTTTAAATTAAAATAATTTTATATTGTAAAATTTGGGTGAATCATTTTAATAAAAAATGTAAATTGACGAATCTTTTTTTTGGAAAAAACATGGAAAATTAGCCCACCTGCGAATATTAGCCCCTAAAATTTTCCATGGAAATGGAGGCAATGGAGAGCCATCATCCTCACCCTCATCATCATCATCCTCTACTTCATCTTCAGTACATCAGCCACACAAGTCAAAGAACACTAGTAAAAGTCCTTTTTTAAACCTTTATGCTAAGTTTGAATTGCCAATGTTTAATGGTGAAGTCAATGCAGAAAAGCTTGATAATTGGATTAGGAAATTGGAGGCCTATTTTAGAATCCAGAAAATTCAAGATGACGATACCAAGATCCAATTAGCTTCATTGAGAATGGAAGGTGCAACACTTGTTTGGTGGGAAGCCAAGACAAAGGAGGAGATCAAGAAGCATGGTAAGCTTATTCTATCATGGACTGATTTCATTACTACAATAAAACAACAATTTTATCCATTTTATCATATGCAGAAAGCCATAATGAACCAGCAAAACTTTAAGAAATTGAAGGGACAAAATGTGAAAGAATACACCCAAGAATTTAGGAGAAAAGCTCTCTTATTAGGGGTAGATTTGCAGAGCCAAGATACTTTGCTCAAGTACATAGGAGGCTTACATATCTACCTAAAACATACTATTCTCATGTTTAACCCCACAATTCTAGATGAATTATGTGTTCAGGCCACACATCTAGAAGCTAGAGGGAAGAAAATTTCCAAAGAGGGTAGAAAGAAACCTTTTAAGGGTAAAAACAAAGAGAAGACCTCAAAAGGTAAAAAAAATAATAATGCATCTGTTAAGAAAGAGGGAGAAAAATTGGTTTGTAAACATTGTTCAAAAGAAGGCCATAATGAAACTCATTGTTGGAAATTACATCCTAAAATGAGGCCCAAGAAATACAATAACAAAGGGAAACAGAAAACTGCAGCTACAACTCAACATGATTTAGGAGATGATTCAGGTGATGAATCTAAGATTACATCCATAGGATTGAAGAACATGAAGGGGAAAGAAATTGAAACTAAACCTGGTACTAGTACATCAAACTGTCACATACATGCTCCAAATGAAGAAGAATGAATTGAATTGACACATTGTTTGACAGTGGGTCACAAGCAAAATTAATATCTAAAGACTTGGTCAATAAACTTAACCTTCAGACCATACCATATCCAAAACCATATCCACTTGGTTGGATTTGTAAGGATTCAAATTTACAAGTTTCAAAGAAGTGCATATTGCGATTTGCAATCACTGCAAATTTTGTTGGCATAGTTGAATTAGATGTGGTTCCACATGACATAACAGGTATTACGTTGGGGAGTCCTTACTTGTATGAAAGGAAAGTGATCTTCCATCTCCATGAGAAAAAATGTCATTTATTAAAAGATGGAAAGGAGTACATTGTTAGAGCACATCGCAAGAAGACAAATATTGCTATGGTAAATGTTGGAGAGGTAAAGGGGCTGGTAAATTCAAGCAAGAGTTTTGTTATTCTAATGATTAAGCCTAAAGTTGATGTTAATCATGAATCATTTGAGGGATGTGATCCTAAGTTGAAATCAGATTTATATGTATTAGTTGACGCACATCATGAGATGTTTCAGGAGCCAAGAGGGTTGCCTCCAAAAAGAGAGATTCAACATGAGATTCAGTTGCAGCAAGATTGTCCTGTTCCAAACATTGGTATGTATCACATGTCAATAATGGATAATGATGAAATAAAGAGGCAAATCAAAGAGATGTTGGACAAAGGAATCATAAGGCCAAGCACTTCACCATGCAATTCACCCATAGTCTTGATTCCAAAGAAAGATGGGACTTGATGCATGTGTGTAGACTTCAAAGCTTTGAACAAGATTACGGTAAAGAATCGTTACCCACTCCCAAGGATATACGATTTTATTGATCAGATGAAAGAAGAAATTTTTTTCACTAAGCTATATTTACGAAGTGGATATCATCAATTAAGAATTGCATAAAGTGATGTATGGAAAACTGCATTCAAAACCAAACAAGGACTCTTTGAGTGGCTAGTTATGCCATTTGGTTTGTGTAATGCACCAGAAACTTTCATGCGTGTTATGGATAGTGTTTTGCGTCCATTCGTTGATGACTTTGTGACTGTGTACTTAGATGACATATTGATTTTCAGCAAAACAAGAGAATAACATGTCTTGCATGTGAATAGAGTGCTTGATGTTTTGAAAAAAGAGAAATTGTTTCTTAAGATGTCAAAGTGTGAGTTTGGAAAGACTTCTTTGGTTTATTTGGGACAAATTTTAGGAGGAAAAGAGTTTAGAATTGATCCTTCTAAAGTGGAATTGATTATGAATTTTCCCACACCAAAAATAGTAACCGAGGTAAGAAGTTTCTTAGGTGCAGCTCAGTATTGGAGAAATTTTATTGCTAACTTTTCTGCCATCACAGCTCTTATGCATGCAGTGACAAGTGTGAAGAAAGGCTTCCAATGGGGAGGCAAACAACATAAATCTTTCGAAGCTTTAAAATACAATATCAGTTCAGCTCCAGTCCTTGCATTACCAAATTTGAGACAACCTTTCGAGATACAAACTGATGCTAGTGATTATGCCATGGGCGCAATTATTTTGCAGTATGGTAAGCCTATCGCTTTTCATTCTGAAAAATTTAATGGTGTTGTGAAAAATTATCCTACATATGACAAAGAACTATATTTGTTGGTACAAAGTGTCAAGAAGTGGAAACACTACTTGATGGGTAAAGAGACGATTGTGCATACCAATCACCAACCATTACAGTACTCGTAGTCACAAACAAAATTGCAGCAATCAAGACATTTCAGGTGGATGGGATTTCTTCAATAGTTTCACTTGGTTTAAAGGTACAAGAAAGGTATTTTCAATGAAGTTGCTGATATGATTTCAAGACCAATCATTAGTGCATCTACGTTAGTAAAAAATGATCCTATTGCACATGAGAGTTACATAGAGCAATATGCACATGATGTTGATTTTCAAGATGTGTATGTTAGTTTGAGTGAAGGGAATGAAATTGAAGAAAGAAATTATGACATGCATAATAATTTGTTGTTCCATTTGGGCAAGCTATGTCTAACACAAGGAGAGAGGTTAAGTGTCATGAGAGAACCTCATTCATCTCTTATTGTTGGACACTTTGGCGTAAGAAAAACATTGGCGCATCTACATAGGTATTGCTATTGGCCTCGCATGATAGATAGTGTGTCGCATTTTATAAGAGTTTGTTATATGTTTGCAACAAGAAAAACTAGAAATATGAAGCTTGGGTTGTACACGCCACTACTGGTACCATCAAGGCCATGGGAGAGTGTCTCCATGGACTTTGTTGGAGGTCTACCTATGTCAAGAAAATAACATGATTATCTTTATGTAGTTTTGGATAGATTCAGTAAAATGTGTATACTTATGCCATGTAAGAAAACCATTAATATTGAACAAACTAATGAACTTTATTTTCAACATGTTTGGGTTAATTTTGGATTGCCAACTTTTACTATTAGTGACAAGGATTCCAAGTTCATTGGGAATTTTTGGTCCAATCTTTGAAGTATGATGGACACAAAGTTGAAAAAGAGTACTGCTTTTCATCCACAAATCGATGGACAAACTGAGGTGGTGAACATAACCGTTGTGCATCTATTGAGAGGATATTGCAGCAAACATCCTAAGTTGTGGGATCAGCAACTGCATTACATTCATCACACTGAAAACTGGGTAGAGCACTCTTCAACTCAAACATCACCTTTTGAAGTATGCTTTGGGTATTTTCAAAAATTTCCATTAGACTTCATCTTTGGAAAGGATGTTGCAATTGATGGCCATAGTGACATTGACAAGGCTTGAAAGTTCATTAAGAAAACTCAGATTATACATCAACAAGTTTAAGAACAACTTGAGAAAAGTCAAAGAAAATACAAAGAGAGGCATGACAAACATAGAGTTGATCACAAATTTCAAGAGGGAGATGAGGTATGGTTGCACATTAGCAAAGAAAGGATGCAAGGGGAAGGTAAAAAGCTCAAACCCATTCGCTATGGTCCATTCAAGATCATCAAGAAAGTTGTTAATAATGCATTTCAACTTGACTTGCCTTCATATATGCAAATGTATTTAGTTGTTAATGTTGAAAAATTACGTTTGTATGAGCCACCTTTGATAGATGATGAAGGAAGTGATGTTTAGCTACCTTCTATTGAATATTTCTCACCAGAATATTTGGATGAGATCAAAGAAGATATAATTCTTGACAGGAGGACAAGAGCATCTAAGAGGGGAAGTGTTGACTACCTTAGAGTTGGGCACAAAGGCGCTAAACCAAGAAAGGAAAAGTGGATGGAGGTTGGAAAGGTGAGGGAGTTGTACCCTTATCTACTGAACAGGTTATCAAGTCTTTTGGGGTCCAAAAGCTTCCCAATGGGGAGGAGTGATTAGGAGTTCATAAATTTTTCTCAAAATTTAAAGTTACAAGATTGGGTTGAAACTAGGATGGTTGGGTAGATATCGTCTTCCTGATTCTGACGCTACAAACGGTTCAAAAAACCAATGTCATATGAGGGAGATATCACGTTCTGATCAAATTTCCAAATAGCTAAATTTTGCGACAGGGTTGACTGGGATGCCCAGTCAGCATGGTGGATGCACAATCAGAAAAATGAATATTATGAGGAATATTCCTTTCCTCAGAACCAATCCTAGGCTGACAAGTGGCATGGTATAATTGGTTTAATGTGGTTTTACAGTGTTATGTTTTGGTCCAATCAAGGGGTGACATGTGGCCAACCCTGAGGTTGACACATGTCCCCAAATGGATTATTAAAATTTTTGGTAGAGGTACACAGGGATTGACCCCGCGACCTCTGGTAGAGGAACCACATGCCACACCACCTGTTCTGCGCAATGAGTCTTAACAATCAATGGTCAAAGGTTATATTTAAGTTTGAATGCAATATGCATTGGGGGTTGGGACCGCTGGCGGTCCCAACCCGCCAACGGTCCTGCAACATGCGTTGACATTGCAAACCTTTAATGTAACCCCAGACAGTTTGCAAACTCTGCAACATTTATTATTAATGGTTTCGACTTATCACATGCGACAGTCTATTGCTATTTCTCTATGTGGTTTTTTTCGGTGGTTTCACTAACCCCGACTTCAAATCCGGTTCAACCTTATTCACCAAGGTTCATGCTTGTGGTTCCACCAACCATAACTGTAACCATGTGGTGTGGGTCATGTGCCCAACCACTAACATTTAATTTAAATGGCTATTTCAGCGGGTTGTTTGGAAGTGTGCCTTTTTGGGTGGATTCCACTCATTTGACTCTAGTTAAGTGGAGTTCTCCACATTTAGTGGAGCTTTTCTAGGTGTAACTAGGAAAATGAGTTGGAGACTCAATTTTCGACCATTCAGGGTAAGTGAAAAGTCATTATAGACTAATTGGAGCATTCTGGAGCCATTGGTGTAGAGAAAACAACCATTAGAGGCCTGTAACTATATGTATTTTCAAAATTTTGATCATAATGAAAGATGGACATGCCATTGGGAGCTGGACCAGCAGATGTAGCCCAGGAGGGGTGAACTGCTTCATCATGCTTGCTGTGTAAATGTTATGTGGTGTTTTATTTGTCTATTTTATATTGTTGTTCAATATTATTTGTGCTTATTTTCATGCTTCTAATTCACTAAAATCATCTACAATTCATGGTTAGAATCCTCAATCCTTAAGAAAACCAATGAGTCAATTATATACATGTTTATAAACTGAAAATACACTTAGCATAGAAAAAATAATACAATCCTTTCAGATCACTAGTAATGAGCTCATCCCACATACTATTTTTGTCATGTTTCCCCTCATGATCATGCTCATCATGTCAGTTTACTACTATTGAATCCTCACTTAAGTCTCCTTGAATATATTCTCCCTGGCCTTCTCCACCTATGGGGAAAATACATTGTTTATCCTCTCTGGTTGTCAAACATGGATGCACTAGTGGAATACTATCTACACTTGATTGCTCATACTCTTCATGGATTTCCTCTTGGAGATCTATGGAATCATTTGTATAATATTCTACCACGTTGTTAGGAAGAATTAGCTCCTTCATTAATTTTTCAAGTTGGTTGATTATCATCGACTTACCTTGAAAGTCTCTTTGAATAACATTTTGTTGCTACTCACCATCTGTACTTGACTTATTGGATCCTTCATGGGTGCTCTCCTGAAAACCGATGAACCCAACTATAAATGAATCCTCGTAATCTGAAGGAGTCTCCAACTATTATACCCTTGTTTCCTTCTTCATATCACCTGTGCATGAATGATTAGGTGCCTATGGTTCCTTGCAGATAAAGCATAGTCCTCTCCTTCTTAGTTCATTCTTGCTATAGGTTTTAGTTCCTTTGTTCTTGCTTCCTCCATCAATCCTCTTCATCTCCTTCTTAGTCAGAACCCTTTTGAGTAATTTTATGTTTTTCATGACCAACCTTTCAATTAAATCATAGGAGGATGGTGATATAACTAGTTCCTTTCTTCAAATGGTCAATAGTTTGGATCTTAGTATCTTGCAAATGTCAAAATATCCTTCTAAGAACAAGGACACAATATTTTGCATGTTTGTTTTGACATGGTTGATATGACCTGATGTAATGCCAGTGTAAAAGGTATATAGAAATTGAAAGATTAAGCTGTCACATTTCAAATTCAACATAAAGGTGCCAAAGTTTAACTCTTCCATGAGTTATAAAATTTTGTGCCACTTATGAAAGGTAGGAAGCATCATGTTGTTTAACCCTTGGAGGGCTTCCACTATCAACTGAAATATCTCCCTCTTGAGGTCATTATTGTAAGGCAATAAAAGAAATGTTAAATCTATGATCCTACTAAGACAAGAGAAAATTGTGAGCTTGACCTCTTCACAATGATGCTCCCTAAGTTTTGGTTGTATAACCACAAGCATGGATGGCTTGAGATCCCAACTGAGTTTCTTCCATTTTGGCTGCCCCACCTCAGACATACATGTTTATAATTCCTCCAAATTACGAATTTTAATGATTGACCTTGTTCATTTCAATTCATGTCCAAGTGCGAAGAGCTCAGCGCTTGTTCCCTATCCTTCTCTTCCCATGGGTGCATTTTCTACAAAATGGCATAAAATATTTTTAAGAAAGGTCTACTACTTTGTCTTTTAATCTTGTATAAGGAATTATTTATATCAAAAGTACCATACATTTTCTCTAATTCATTAAGAAGTTTCTAGTTCATTTCTAGGATCTCTTCAAGACCCATCCTCCCACACAAAAACTTGGAAAATACACAAATCCTTTCAAAAACAATTTTTGCTTAAAGACACTGTAGCCTTAGTTTTGAATGATTCACCCCTCTTCTTCGTATTCTTCTCTTTTTCTTATTTCTCCTCCTTTTATATATATAAAACAACTACTTTCTTAATAAACGCCCTTTCTCTTTATTTTTTTTAATTAAACAACTCCTTTGCAATAAATATCTATATATGATATCTCCCAAACCAAACTCACCCCTCTTTTTTTTAATTATTATTATTATTATTTTATAAACTTTGTATTCTTATTTTTTCATAACCAAAGTAATAATATATCCTTGGAATAATTTTTAGTTGTAACAATGCTAGATGCTCTTAAACTTCCCCTAGTCGAATAGCAACCCCCACGCCTAAGCTCTAGCAATCTCAAACCTCAAAATCTATACAAATTTCCATCCACATCATCTAAGTGCATTTGCTAAGATCTATTCCTTGAATCTTTTTCCACTCCTTCAAAAATTGTGTGTTGATTCTATGGTCCACCGTCTTGAAGCTTGCAATTGACCCTGCTACAATATTTATGCCCCAAACACCTGAATTTTTATGTATTGATCAATGACATGACCCGAGGAGTTTGGATACGTGCGATGCTTCACAATCTCTAGTTAGTGACTCGACCTCCAATACTTTCCACCCACGGTACCATAATTATGTGAAGAAATTGAGGAATACTCACGTAAATAAACTGTAGGCTAAGTTCCTAAACACAATTCTATTGTTGTATCGATGGTGTATCAATAACATCTTTCATGACAACATTAATTCCAACACCCCAAATTATATCAATCTCTACTTCACATTGCTTGGAAACCCTTGTGGCATTCACCTCTTCACTGGTCAAAGTGAGGCCATATGGCTCAGGTTTCTGCATGCAAAAAAATTCAAAATCACTCTCAGCCCTCTATTGTGCAGATCCTAAAAAATACTTCTTAGCAACGAGATTTAACATGCTTCCCGGAGTTCATGCCTACGTGTCCAAGAAAAGGGAAACCTTCACCTCTACATCCCAGAAACCATCATCTTCACTTGCCATCAGCTTAATTTGATTGTATATTGGGTGATTAATTGAGTTAGGATGGCATGCATCCCATAATATATATATTCATTCTGTGACCTATATAATATTTTTACACTAGTGAATTGTGTAATTTATATCTCCATGTAACTTCTACCTTAAACGTTCACCTATCTTTATAATCACCATTCGTGGTCATTCAAGAATTTGAATATTGATAAAAAATGCCTCCAAGAATAATGTTGGTCCTTTGGTGCTAATGAGAATGGATTTTCGACCTCGAACTTGCAACCAAACAACTCTGGTTTTGGTTCTGAGACTACTTTGAGATTCCCAATACATAAAGAAAATTACACTAGATCACAAATGCCATCAATCAGATAGTTTTACACAAGAAAATAATATCAATTTTTCCTCTGTTGAGATATCACCAAAAGCGCATTTGCAATGAGTAAAGGGCCTTGAATATTATTAGAGATGATTGATAAACCATATTTTCTTAGTGCTAAGAATCACCACATAGAATATGTAGGTTGTGACTCATTTCCTCTAGCTTCATGTTATCGAGACACAAACATAAATCATTATCCCTCAATTGCGATAAAATCTCTTGGCATTGAATAGTAATATGTGTATGTTACAGGCCATGTTGTCACATCAGCCCAAAAGGCATGCAAAATAGATCAATCAACATCCATGAACACTTTTTCATAATTCCTTTGCAAATCCTTAAGCATCACTTCTCCAAAAAGTTTGAGTTTATGGGACAATTAGCTCAAAAAAAATTTATTTAGCCCCAACTCACCTTGCATGATTGGTCACCTACATTCAATGCATGTTTCATACCTAAGCACCAACACTGGTCAACACATGTTGCTCCCTCCTGTAGGTGCGCTGATTCTAGAAATTTAGGAAAAATAAAAAATATCTTTGAAGCTTCCTCTTCCAGAAGCTACCAAGGTAGTTTTTACAATTTACCACAGATAGAGACATTGAATTCCTATTTGATCCTATCTTGGAGACCTTATCTCTTATCCCTTGAGCTCATCCTCCCAACATAAATGGATCTCAATCCTAGAATGGTAAATCCTAAACTACCACTCTTACCCTATATAATTATTGCCTCCCAAAGAGTTCGGGTTGGCTTTTGGAGATTTCTAGTGTTCTCATGCTGCTGCTTTAAGCCTAAAGGAGTCATCACATTCATGCATTAGGGTTGATATTGAGGCGTGATTTGTAACAAGGAAGGACAAGTCAACTTGGGGAGACATACAAAGTCAACTTCTATTTATGATTGTAAACTCTCTCCTATATTTTTCAATATAAAAAGTATATTGTTTTCCTATATTTGTTGTCTTATGTTTACACTCGTGTATTTCAATGCCATGTTGGTTCACTGAATATGCTACATGGATATTCTGGATCCTTTACTTGTGTCAGCCATGTTTGTAGGTTCTAATTATAACACTTGAAGCTAGAATTGGAGCTTACAAGCGGGGAGGAAAGGGAGGTTTGCTAAAGATTCTTGTTAGGTTTATTTCCCATACTATAATTTATCTAAGGAAAAAATTGATATTTTTGTCTTTCTTTTGTTCTAGATCATACCAATAGATCTAGGGAATTCACTTTTGTCTGCAACCGTGAAAATTCCACATAGCACATTGGCGAGCATACTAGGGAACAATTCTTCCATTATTGGTTTCCTTGACCTTAGCACATCTTCACCTCTCAAAGTGATCTTGATTTACTGACTCAGACATTTATTGACATTAGGAAAACATATTTTGAGCTTGGTTGGGTTTCTTGTGTCGTGTTTTTCACTGAAACAACCCTAGTACATTTCTTGTCAAAAGATAGAGAACTTTAGTGCACCCGTTTCTTCTCTGGGACTGTGTTGCAGTGCACTATTGTATGTTCTACACCTACGCTAATTCCTGTAGGAAGAAAAAATTTGTTTTCCTTTGCCTTACTCTTTGATTTTCTTTGGTTCAACAAGTTTCCCTTGTGTTTCTAAGTGTGTCCTTGTCTCTAAAGAGCTTTCATTATGTTTTTTTGTGTTTTTATTGGCATTTTATGAGAATTTCTTTGGATTTTTCTTTATTCTTGTCAATTAGGTCTTTTGCAAACTTTTTCTTGATCATTGATTCGCCTGAAGAAATTTATATTATAGTCATATTCTATGTGATTTATCTTATCAATGATCTAGCTCCATCTTAGTTTTCATTGCATTTGAAGATTAAGAGGAAAGAAAATATTTTATTTTCATTATTTTGCATTGCATTTAGGTTTTTTGAATGATAAGTATATGGGAACGTTGTCATATAATGGTTACGCATTAGACAACACTACTACGAACTATGCTTCCACGTACCTTTGGGTATATTTTGGAAGTCCCCTATAGGTTTCTATCCCACCATAAGTAACCGAGTCAACCACCTTGCACATTTTGATACAACAAACACAACATTTGGGGAGATTGTCTACATGTACATAAATCCTTGGTTTACCAAGGTGGTATATCTCATTTCACAGTGACTTGGTAATTCTTATTTTTCTAGTTAGGCCTTTATTTTATTTTGTCTCTTTAATTTCTAAAATCAATTAATTAACTGCGGAACAACATCCTCACCATGGATAAACTCCTTAGTGGATCTTAGGTTGAGAATAATGGCGACATTTCCCAGGTCTACCAATCAAGGAACCCCATCTGATAAGAATCTTGATACTTTTCCTTCTTTTGGAAAGATTGGTTTTCCTTATTTGGAAACATTGTCCCTTCTCGGATTTACCATTGGTTTACAAATTTGGTTGTTTTTGACCCCTATGGTTCTGAAAGTCCAAAATTCTTCTCAACCAAGTTCTCCTCCACCTGAAAAACATCGACCTCAAGTTGATCCTAAAGTTGACCCTTTACCTTCTTCACTTGTTGTTTCTTCATCCACTTCTTCCTCCTCATTTGGCGAAAGTCTTCATTATAGTAACCAAGATGCTAAGAAGAAGAAGAAGAAAAATAAGAAGGGGGGAAACCAAAAAACCATTTCTACCAATGCAACTAGTATAGATAAGCCTTCCAATCAACACCACAAAGTTAAAATCCCTTGCAAGTTATGTAAGGGTGACCACCTTCTTAGAGATTGCCCTGGTATTGCACAAGTATTATAAGTGTGGTCCACATGCTCACATCAACCCTTTTCATTATCCTTTGGAGCTCATGTTGGAGATAAACCATCAACTACTGATAGTAAGATCCATAGGAAAAAGGGTAAATTAAGCTTCCATGTAGGATATATGAAGGGAATCATCATATTCACCTTTTTCCTTATATGGATGAAGCCTAAAAGGTGTTGGAAAACCTTATAGCTTCTCAGCCTAATATTCCAGTTGGTAATCGAAATATTTTTCCCAATCCTCCACTAGTTGATGAAGCTGTAAAAACCCTGGCTAAAAATACATGTAAAATATATATAATAACCATGGTTATGGGACAATTATTCCAAGCTGAATGTTGGTATAATAATCCTAGTGTGGGTGTCAATTTTGGTTATTATGGCTAAAGGAAATCGACAAACGCAATGGTTAAGTCTTTGGAAAGGAAAAGTGGCATTAATTGGAATTTTATTTATGAATATAAGGGAAATTAGGAGAAAAGGAAGGTGAAAGGTCACAGGTTTCATGTGAGGAGGAAAATGAAGAAAAATGATGGAAAATGAAAAAAATAGAGGCCTAATTGATAAAAAGGCTTTGTGGATCAGTTCGTACCTTTTGTCAGTTCAGTCTTGGAGCTCTCTCTCTATTCTCTCTCTCTCTCACAACCTTGGACACTTAGAGTTTTCTTGGAGCATTTCAACGCTGGATCAAGAAAGGAAAAGAAGGCAAGAGGAAGCAAAGATCAAGAAAGGAAGAGAAATAGCAAGTAGCTACAGTGGAATTCTTTGCAGTTATCAATTTTCATGTGTGGTTTCATTACTAGATTTGAGATGCATGGTGTTGCATGTGTGTTCTTAGTTCTCTTTCTGTCATTGACATGGGTTTTTCCAGGTGTGACAATGTTTTTTAGCCTAGCCTTTCCATTTCCAGATAACCATGCTGTGATCGGGTTCTCATGTTTTGGTTGAGTTGGCTTTGTAGGTTTTAAACCTATAAAGAAATTATCTGCAAACGAATTCTTAAAGATAGAAAATAAACAATAGCAAGAGCATAAAACATAAAACAAATATACACAAAGATTTTTCCTCTAGATCCCAAATCGGGACTACCAACTTGATTTTTCATTATATTCCTTTCAGTTTTATGACACATATATATACATGCCAAAGCATTCATAAAACCCAATCCATTAACCATGTATTAGAATATAATCGTAGTTCCCTTGACCATATCTACAAAATACCAAAGGCCGAAAACCATCATGCCCCAAGACCATGTGCAAACCCATGCACAAAACCATAGGCGGGTCCACCCATGTAAATTAATGTCCAATTTTTTTTTTCCATAGCATTGCCTCAGACCCCGAGTAGGGGGAAAGTCAGGGGTGTTTTAGATTTGCCCAATTTAGGAATTAAAGTAATAAAAGTAGAGTTAAGGCCACAACTTACCTTTTGATTTCGACAAGATTCCTCCACCACTTCTAGTATATCTTGCCCAATAAAATTCCAAGGTTTTTGGTAGAATTCAGCCATAAATCCATTAGGATTCGGGGCTTTGTTCTTGGCCATTTTTTTGGAAACATCCTTAATTTTGACGAGAGTGATTACTCGCACGAGGGAAAATTTTTGGTCTCTGGAGATAAGCTTGGGGGTATGATGGGGAAATACATTGGATAGCTTCTGACATTAGAGAAATTTTAAGGTCTAAAATGGGCCTCCTAAGAAAACTGTACAACCAAAACAAAATTTATAAGAACCAATAGGATTCAAGATGATGATGTCAACCATGGGGGATGATTCACCATTTTTGGGTTAAAAAGTAAAAAGATTAAAAAATAATTAAATAGTACAAATACTTTTTTCAACTTATCTCCCTAAGGTTTTACTCAAATTTCGAGCAGGAGTACTCCTTGGATGAAAAATTTAATTCCTCATCCAAGGACTACCCATGTTGCATACTTTCGATGAACCTTGCTACATGAAAAATGAGAAATACATGAAAAAATGTGATTGCAATAATTTTTTTCATGTATTTCTCATTTTCAGTGTGTATCAGGGTCCATCGAAAGTATGCAACACAGGGAATCCTTGGATGAGGAATCAAATTCTGCATCCAATGAGTGTTCCCGCTCCAAATTTGAGTAAACCCATAGGGAGATAAGTTGAATATATGATTTGAAAAGGTAGTTTTTTCTTTTTTTCCTCTAGAATTTCATGATGTAATCTAATATTATTTTATTATTTCCACTATTATTTTATAATTTCCTTAGGAGGCCCATTTTAGACCTCAAAATTCCCTTAATGCCTATCCTACCCAGGTTCTGTCAATAGGGATTGGAACTGATTTATGGCAAGGTCCTCTATATCTTCTTGTTGTACCAATCTGTTTCCTGCATCATTTTAAGTGAGAAGATTCGATTGTGCTGGCGATGTTGAATCATGGCTTTGTCGAAAAACCAAGTATTATGCTCCCCTTCCCGTAACCATTGAATTCAGGGTTACTATTTCTAGAGGATTTCCTCATGGTTTTTGCATTCTTCAAGTTGATTCACTAGCCGACCTTCCTCCATCACCAGCTCTTTATATTTTCCCTCTGTGATAATATTTTGTTGGATATCCTTCATTTGATTTTGCAAATTTTTCCGATCTTTCATAATATCCCCAAACACTTCCTTGTTCAACTTCTTGATTTGTTTCCTGAGACCTTTGAGCTTAAGTTGAAAGGTGTGCATCTGATTTCTACCTTGAGTCGTGCTCTCCTTCCACCAACTTTCAAATTTATGGCATAAATGATAAAACCCTTAGCCAAAAGGATTCAAAGCAGAAAGGTCGTTTCATGGGCGCCATTTTTAAATCAATCTCTGTTGTGTAACCAGCTCCAAAAATAGAAGAAAAGAGATATGAACGCCTTATAAATAAGCCACTTCGAGGGGGAAACCTCCAATACATTACATAAATGAACAATTCTTGTATGATACAATTTACAAAACCTCCTTTCTATATATAGGAGTCCATGGGGCCATAATGTAATCCTAGGTACAATTTTAACCTTAATCCTAGCCGTACCTAACAATAATAATTTAAGGGAAAATACACACAGGAAGAAGGTAAAATAATAACAATAAGTACATCAACATAATAAGGACTACACTATTAATATAGGAACTTAACATGCCCCTCTCCTTCAAACAAGTGTTGTCCTCAACGCTTGATTATTTCTTGATGCTTCTGTATAAAATTCTCATCCTCCCATGTGGAATCTTTTACAAGAAAGTTCTTCCACTTGCTGTGATACTCTGAAATTGATCGTACTTGTCGAGTTCTTGTTTTTGTGACCGCTTCATAACTTCTTTCGATGTGATGTTGATATTCCTATTGTTTCATTAGATTCTGCACCAAAGTTAGGTTATCCTTTAAGAGTTGGAGAACTTGTTGTTGATGCTCGATGTCATCTTCCACTAATTTATCATCCATATTAGCTATTATTTTATCTTTCAAACCATCCAACTTAGCCTCCATTTCTTCTTTTAAACCATCTATGTCAATCTTCGATTGCTCTTCGTAAGATCGAAATTTGTTGCACTTGGTACTGTAATTTTGATATCTCATACTGCAATTCTTCCACTTCATGCATCATAGTATAGATTTCTGAGGGATTAATGGGTGTTGAATTATTTTTAGGAGGAATTTTAGAATGCAATACTAAAATATATTCTCAATAGGCCCTGGGAATCACTTCAAACTGATTTTTCAAACAAGATTTATGCAATTCGGGAAAAACAATACACACCTTTTACTTGCTTTTGAGGAGCTCGATATTGAAATTGGATTATATCTGTGATTACGACTCTTCAATATCTAAAACTCAGCAATGAAATAGCCCTCTAAATTCTCTTTTGAATGCCACAGGACTGACCTGATTTGGATTCTCCAAGACAAAGTTGTGTCCAATCTCCCACAATGACCTAATTATGGACTGGTTCAGTAGAGCGAACTTGTATGACTTGCCACGTGTCAACAAGCTTTCATTTTCTTTGTCTCTGAAATCAGATAGCCAAGAAACTCAAAAACTGGTACATGTGACTTACTCTTAATGGGCTAATCTTAATCCGATGCCCAGAGAGAGTTATTGAACTTTTTCCACGATCACCTCTTTGAGATGAAATTCAGGAGCCTGAACAAGCACTACCTTCCACAAATCATATCTCCAAAAATATTGCGAACCAAGATCTGAAATTTTTTGAAGACTTTCCTCAATATTTCAGCTTCGCACCATACGAATTTCAGATTCTGAACCTTCGTAGAAAAAACGTTATAGTGCAAATGCCATGATGACCTATTTGGAGCAGCGAAACCCTAGAATCCAAAGCTCTGATACCAAATGTTGTGTAACCAGCTCCAAAAATAGAAGAAAAGAGATATGAACGCCTTAGAAATAAGCCAATTCGAGGGGGCAACCTCCAATACATTACATAAATGAACAATTCTTGGATGATACAATTTACAAAACCTCCTTTCTATATATAGGAGTCCATGGGGCCATAATGTAATCCTAGTGGGCCACAATGTAATCCTAGCCGACCTAACAATAACAATTTAAGGGCACAATAATAACAATATGGGGGTTACAAGGGTACAATAATAACAATAAGTGGGGCTACACTAACATAATAAGGGACTACACTATTAATATAGGGACTTAACAATCTCCAGATGGATTGGCTAGTGGTTCGATCCAAAGTAGGGAAGGATAGAGGCTTTCAGAAAGATATCAAGTCAAATAACCTGTTCTGAGACCATAAATATGTCCAACCGAGAGGCAACCTGGCGAGTATCCCCTCTTCGGTTGTTCTAGGTATACACACTAGTTTTTGATGGAAAGTCCACTAAATGCAGGTCTGTGATGTTGTCTTTAAATAGTTCCATATCAACATCCATTCGCCGGAGACCACCCTTCTTCTCATCCAATGACGCAATCATATTAAAATCATTTCCGAGGACCCAAAGATCCTATGTAAACAATCTTTTGATTTTTCCAAGGTTTTGAAGGAAAACCCCTTTTTCTCCTAAAATATTGGGGGCATAGACTCGTGTTAGAAGAGCCCAATCTCTAGTACCTATATGTCAAAATTTGCATGAGATAATTCTTGGGAAACTAATCTAATTTGAAAATATAATCTCAACAGGGTTCCAAAGGATAGCCAAACCACCTGCACTTCCTTTGGAATCTTGAGCGACCACCTCATATTGAGGTTTAAAATCTTGAATAATACTTTTCAATATCTCCTCTGAGATTTTCGTTTCTCGGAGGATCATAATACTTGGTTTGTTGCTTTTGAGCCATTCTTTCAGGTAGATTTTCTTATCTTTGCTATGACGACCTCACACATTCCAGGAGGTTATGATCATTGAGAAGACTTTTAGAGATGGTGGAAGACCGCAAAAAATGGTGCCACCCATCCTAAGTTTACAAGCATGTCACCCACCATTTGGATGGATTCATGCAAATTATTTCTACCTCTTTTCTTGCCTCCCTTTCCGTGAGTATTCAGATCTCCTCCCTAACTTAGTTGGGAGCCAAAATGGTCTGGCTGGTCCAGGGGTATCGTCCCCCGCTTAGTTTGATATTATTGAAATAATTCTATATATAATTTCTTTTGGTCTTTAGGGATGAACCTTTCATCTAAATGGCTATTTTCATAGTCTATTCCTCTGTACTAAGTTCTTCCTTGTTTTCGTCAATTTCCATAGTTTCTTGTTCCATTGACTAAGTTATTGCTTATTTCTCTTGAGGTTCATCTTCAAACTTTCATTTGGGCTTATTACTTCCTTGGGTGGGGCTTTGTGAATCTATTTTCCTTTTGGATCACTTGGGTTCACCTCAAGACTGCCCTTCCTCAAATAGAATTTCAAATATTTTAGTTGCTTGTTGGGATTTCTTTGGTTCTGAATGGGTAATTGTTGGGGAAGTCTTCACATTGCGTTTCTTATTCTGGACTTCCTAAAATACCTTAGACTTTCTGATGTTTAGCTGGGTCCTTGGCAACCTAGGGTTCCACAGGGTCTAGATTGTTCATAGGAAAATCCCTGTACAAATGTCCATAATCATGACATTTCCTGCATCGGAAGGGGATATCACTATAAGGAAAAGACCCTGTAGCAGATCTTTTTGAGGAAGCCCTTATAAAAATACCATAGACATCCATTTCTAGTGGAGGTTACTAGAGGAGGTTGGCGGGCGGAGGTTTTTGCGAATGTTTTCCGCTCGGTGCACTTATCATCCTAAACCGCACTGATGCGCTCAACAAGAGAAAGCATCGGTGCACACAAAACATTGGCACACCAAACACCGTGCGCTCCGTACACACCTGCCCAGTGCATTGTATTACTATATAGAATCGGTGCTTTACAAATCTTCGGCACCAGTGCGTCATTAAAGACTGCGCCAAAATTGAAACCACCCGGTGCGGTATTAAAAATTCGCACTGGTGTGCCTATAAACCCCGCGCAATGAAATAGTGTTAAATAAAAAAAATTATGGCCAAAAAACTGCATTTTTCACTTTTCTCAGTGCTCTAGAGCTCTCAAGCACCGGTGAAATTTATCCTTGTCTGAGCCATCCTGACATCGGTGCTCCCATTGCACCCATTGCACGCACTGCTCCTGTGCATTGCCCACCAATCTCCAACTTGCATTTTGTAAAATGGTGATCAAATTTTCTTTTGCAAATTATATAGTCGATATGCCTCCTTGACGACCAAATGTACAGGTATTTTTCTTGTTTTTCCATAGTTAAGCTTTCTGTCATGCGGTGTGCTGGAGCCTTTGAGCTCGCACTAGTAAGCGGTGCTGCCTGTAAAATTTACAGGTCGTACCACAACCGGTGCTAATGGTATCCGCATTGTTTCCGGGGCGGTACCAAAAGGTGCACCACCTTATTTTAAAATAAAAAAGAAAAAATGGTACGGTCATTTACGTCCACACCATTGACCATGTGGAATAGCAGAAACGCAGTGTGTTGATGGAAATATCCGCCCCAGTATTTGCTAGTGCACTGCATTCGACATTCCGACAGGGTCAACAGTGTGACCTGGTAAAAGACCGCACTATAGACTATGGAAATAGTCAGGAGGTCGGTGCACTGACACAACTATATGCGCTGAGGCATAGATTTTAGTCAGCACACCGCACTCCTGACACTACACATAGTCAACTGTGCTCTGGAAATGTTTAGGTGCACCACCTACGGTGCGTTGATTTTCATCCTGGGCACTACCCATGGTGCGTGAGAAAAAAGATGCACCGGAACCGGTGCATGACTATTTTTTGTGGCGCATCGACTGTTTTGTTTTTCTTTTCAAAAAAAATTATATATGTATATTCCTAAATACATGTCTCATTTAATAAAAAAAAAAATTTAATATATCAATCATCAGAGAGAAGAGGGGGAACAACAACAACAACAGGCGGAGCAATATGACATGGTTTGCCTGTGGGAGGCATGAGAGAGGGAGATAGATGTGTACCCTCGCCCTATTACAGCAGCTACCCAGGGGCTCCTAAGGCAAGTAGTCCTCCTCAAGTTCTATGAGGAGGCTACTTCCCTAAAGGGCTATGGTGTGTTTTTGAGACATCTTATCGGTAGGTGGAATCCTCACCGACAGGCTTTCCAGGTTTGTCCTAACTAGTGGTACACACCCACTGAGGAGAATATATATTTCATTACAGGGCTATCTAGGAGAGGGGTGGATTTTCCCTCATTCCAAAAGGCTCCAACTGGCTGTGTAGTAGGGAGTTATTTAGTGTACTCCCAGAGATAAATTGGAGCATCAATACTGTCTCCTTCGTATTTTCAGGTCACTGGAGGTCAGTTACATATTGGTGCATTTGGTTGTGAGGAGGTGAAGTGCCTCTCATTTCTCCTTTCGACCATTTCACACAACACCAGTGACAGTCAATGCATTAGTTGCTTGCTTTTATATTATGTTGATTATTTAGTACAGGAGCCATGACTTGTCAGGTGGCCTGCCATTTTTTGCGGCAGTTCTGTACAGCCTTAGATAGATGTCATGCTCATGCACAAGGGAGGGTCAACTTCCCTTTTGCTTCAGAGATTTTTTGTTTATTTTTTGAGAGTTTTCCAAAGTCGAGACCTACTTTTGTTCGGCAGCCTCGTAGGTTGACGTTCGAGGCACGGATGCACATGTGGGGGCAAATGATTCCCAAGGGGGGCGAGACTGTGTTTCCGATGAGGATATTGCATGATTCATTGGAGTTGCTAGCCAGTGTTGATGAGCTACATCCCTTCATTATGGTCCCTTGTCCTTATGCTGGATTGGATTGGCGAGGGTGTGCCAACATCCTCTTCATAGCTGATGAGTCGTTGGATGATAGAGGTAATATTACTGCTTTATTTTATTCTAACATGTTCTTTAACTTTTTTTTATTAAATTGTGTAATGAAATTGTCTAATTATTGTTGTGTACTTGTATATATTTTGCAGACATTGGGTATTTTGATGGCAAGGACATGCCAGCACCACCACATGATCTAGGTGTGGATCCTGATGATGATTAGGCCATGGATTCCACTATTATTTTATAATTTCCTTAGGAGGCCCATTTTAGACCTCAAAATTCCCTTAATGCCTATCCTGCCTAGATTCTGTCAATAGGGATTGGAAGTGATTTATAGAAAGGTCCTCTATGTCTTCTTGTTGTACCAATCTGTTTCCTGCATCATGTTTAAGTGAGAAGATCCGATTGTGCTAGCGATGTTGGATCATGGGTTTGTGGAAAAACCAAGTATTATGCTCCCCTTCCCGTAACCACTGAATTCGGGGTTTTTGTTTCTAGAGGATTTCCTCATGGTTTTTACGTTCTTCAAGCTGATTCACTAGCCGAACTTGAGTTGTGCTCTCCTTCCATGAGCTTTCAAATTGCTGGCATAAATTATAGATCCCTTAGCCAAAAGGATTCGAAGTATAAAGGTTAGTTCATGGGTGCCATTTTTAAATAAATCTCCAGATGGATTGGCCAGTGGTTCGATCCAAAGTAGGGAAGGATGGAGGCTTCCAGAAAGATATCACGTAAAATAACCTATTCTGCGACCATAAATATGTCCAACTGGGAGGCAACCTGATGAGTATCCCCTCTTCAATTGGTCTAGGTATACACACCATTTTTTGATGGCAAGTCCACCAAATGCAGGTATGTGTTGTTGTCTTGAAATAGTTCCATATCAACATCCATTCTCCGGAGACCACACTTCTTCTCATCCAATGACGCAATCATATTAAAATCATTTCATAGGATCCGGAGATCCTACGTAAATAATATTTTGAGTTTTCCAAGGTTTTGAAGGAAAACCCCTTTTTCTCCTGAAATATTGAAGGCATAGACTCCTGTTAGAAGAGCCCAATCTCTAGTACCTATATGTCAAAATTTTCATGATATAATTCTTGGGAAACTAATCCAATTTGAAAATATAATCTCAACAGGGTTCCAAAGGATAGCCAAACCACCTGCACTTCCTTTGGAATCTTGAGCAACCACCTCATATTGGGGCTTAAACTCTAAAACAAAACTTTTCAATATCTCCTCCAAGATTTTTGTTTCTCAGAGGATCATAATACTTGGTTTGTCACTTTTGAGCCATTCTTTCAGGTAGCTTTGCTTGTCTCTGCTATTGTGGCCTCACACATTCTAGGAGGTTATGATCATTGAGAAGACTTTGAGAGATGGTGGAAGACCATTGAAAATGGTACAACCCATCCTAAGTTTACAAGCACGTCACCCACCATTTGGATGGATTCATGCAAATTATTTCTACCTCTTTTCTTACCTCCCTTTCCTTGAGTATTTAGATCTCCTCCCTGACTTAGTTGGGAGCCAAAATGGTCTAGCTGGTCCAGGGGTATTGTCCCCTGTTTAGCTTGATATTATTGAAAGGCTTCTCTATATAATTTATTTTTGTCTTCAGGGATGAACATTTCATCTAAATGGCTCCATTAATTCAGTAATATTTTCATAGTCTGTTCCTCTTGTTAAACACACACATGGTGTAGGAGAAACTAAACACACACAAAGGGAAAGATAAGAATTATTTTGTTTATATTATTCACCATAGATGTACATTTATAGTACAATGGTGTGACTCTTGGATTCATCTTCCAAGGTCACTTGGACTCCTTTGTGACTCTTCTCCTTCCACACCTAGCCATAGAGGATTAGGTGTCCAACATTCCCCCCCTTAATCCGAAGGGGTATGTGTGAGACCAAGAAGATATTTTTAATACAAATCTGCAAATTATGCATGGCAACGCTTAGGCTGAATCAAATCTCTAAAATGTTGGCATAAAGAGGTGGTTTAAGGATGACCACCAACACTGGAATGCAACGCTTATTGCAGTTCTCAGAACTCTTCCAAAAATGGCAAAAAGCTGAGCGCTAGAGGAAGTGTCCCTCATATTTGAAGAGGGAGACCTTAAAAATAAAAGAAGGGAAGTCTACAACCTGTGATGGTTTAAGGATGACCACCAACACTGGAATTCTTGATGTATTTCCCGGAATTCTACCAAGCCTGGCAAGAAGCTGAAGTCTTTTGCTAGAGGAAGTGTTCTGAAAGAGGAAGAATATCAACCTCACATAGATGGTTTAAGGCTATTCACCAACCAAATGCATGCTCATGGGCATCTGTGTCTCTGGTTACAAATTTGAATCTGGAATGAGAGATTGTGGCTCAGGCTTGATTGAATTGATGTGTCTCTGGATACAACTCTAAATCTGGAATGAAGAATTGTGGCTCAGGCTTGCTTGAATTGCTATGTCTATGGCTACAACTCTGAACCTTGAATGAGAGATTATTGCTCAGGCTCGTTTGATGTGACTTCGAAGCTTGTAGATGACCACCATTTTCCCCCCTGTCAGGTACAAGCTGAGATGATGGAAAAAAATCAAGTGCAAGATTGTTCAATATTTGAGAACAAGTTATGGCATGCGACTTAAACATCTTCTTGGCTGTTGATGCCCATTACTAAGAAGCAATCCATCCAAGAAGAATCTTTTTTCTTGTAGGAGGCTTGTTTCTGAAGAATCTGTGTGAAGAATGGGTGTGCCGACCACAATTCTTGCATGGGTGAAGATCAAAACAGTGATCTTTCATATGGCCAAATCGATCACAGTGTTGGCATTTTACAATCTGTTGTTGTTGTTATGGAAGTGGAGCAGGATCTGGAACAGCTGAATGTAAACTGTCATGAAGAAATCCGACACTCTGAAATTTGATGGGCTTGGAGTAGTACGAAATATGAAAGGAAAACTCCTTGTCATATCCAAGAATAGTTTTGTGCTTGTTATGGAAAAGCTCTTCCCAAGGTCTGATGATGGGCTTGGGAGGTGCTGGTTGGATTTTTTCTTCTTTCTGCAAATCTGTGCTTAAAATGGGTACTGTATCTGCAATTTATTATTTCTGATGGAAGTCTGTTTCAATGTTCTGAACAAGAACAAGTTCAGAATGATGACTCTGCTGATGTAATTCTTCTTGTTGAAGCTGATATTCTAGTTGCAGAAAATCAATCTTTTCTTGTGCATGATGTAAGCAAGTCTGAATATCAAAGAGAGTGTCTTTACTGATTCGGATTATGTCATCAACATTAGATTGTATCAAAGTTTCCAAGGATTGTAATACCTCATAAAATTTGGTGATTTTCCAAACAACTCAAGCTCAAAAAATAAAGGGTGTCAGCTTCAACCGATAATGCACACGTTTGCAATGTAAACAAATTGTGAATATTCTTCAGTTTGGTTTCAATAAATCTTATTAAAAAATGGTTGCTACAATTTTAGAGGTAAATAGAAATATCCATAGGCAAATGAATCCTTTAGTTACAAGCACCCATATTCTCCAACAAGTTCCACTCGACCCCTCTGAGACGAAATTATGCTACAACATGGAGAATGTGGCTCAGTAATGAAATGAACTATGGAATAATACAATCAGATAAAGCAGTGCATTCGGCTTCCTTTGCAAGTTTTATCAGTCACAAAATTGTACGCGGCTTCCTAAATGTTGCACAAATTCTATCTTTTGGCATGCATTTTGTGGATATCTCTGAAGCTTTTCCTTGCTGATGTTTACTATCCGAACTTCAATGCACAAACTTCAACGTAATTCATCATACATAAAATACCAGGTCAAACCAACAACGCTCGTATAATTAGCTCAACACATCTCAGTGATTCAACGAATATACAAAAAGTGTTAAAACACTGCAACCATATAACTCACTGTGGAATTTTATTTTTAGAATTCCTTTGTCTCAGTCCAACAAACAAAAGATAATTAATGCACCCATAAAAAATGACTAGTGTGCAACTCGTAGTAGAAACCGAGAAAACTATGGCATTTCTCTCTTATGGAATGTCAGCTTCGGGTTCAAAACGCATCACAACACACTTTATGGAGATACCTCACATGTATACACTTTTCAATGCAGCAATACCGACCATCAAAACTACAATCATTGAACAATTATTCAACCTGATGCACCATTTCATTGTTGTTCAACCCATCACACAACACAGTTTTATCTAGGATATGACTTGTGTACCAAATGAATCTAAATCTAGTTCCGTTCTTAGTGTCATGACCTACGAACAAGAAATCATACCGAATATAAACGTTAATGCATCTATATTTTTTATTAGTCCTTACCTTTATCTTCTGTAGGGTGACTTTTCACCTTCTCCGATATCTTTTGTAGGGTGATTATTTAAATCGACCACCCAGTTTCATTGAGGCATGAGTATTTGCTGATGGGTCCTAGGAAAAATTCCCAAGAATGTCTTCATTCCCATACAAGAACACGCTCATAAAGATGAGATACCAACTCAATAGTTACTATCACAAAAATGTAAACTTTACTTTCAAAATCGCTTGAATCTATTGAAAATGCTTTAAAATAATGGCTAGTGTCCTTCTCATAGCAGCACACTCCATCTCATAGTGCTGCACACACTGTCCATTGCTCGACTCCACAATCGACCTCCAACCCATTGCACAACTCTTTGATGTAGCAAGAGAAATACAAGATTTCACCATAGCTAGAGAAATCCAAGCATTCACCAGTGTTCTAATCCAAGCATGAGCCAAAGAACACCAATGCCAGCTTCAAGACTTTTGTATCTATCCTTTCCACGCCATCTGAAATCATTGCTCAACACAATCATGCTAGATCCATCACAAGGCTCGGTGACCACCCCCAAGTGTGGAATTGATGTTCAAAAATGTAATGCATGCACAGAACAACAAATATGTTTCACAAGGAATGTATGCTGACAATGACAAGCTCAACGATGTAGTAGAGGAAATGCATAAGTGTAGAGGTTAGGTCAAGCATTACAATGCATAAAGAATCTTCATAGGCCTGACAAAACAATTTAATTCCCAATAGGTCGTAAGAGTGAGAGCCAAATATGATAGGGAAAAAATTGTTATGCAAGCAATATAGTATACATGCCAACGTTATAATTCAAGACAAGATTACCTACTATTCGTTCTATGGATGGCGTTTATTCTCACAATATTCCAAATGAGGAACTGAAGAAATGCTAGAGGAAAAGTCCTAAACAAGGAAAAGGTGTAGGTATATAATGGCCACACAAAAATAATGGCACAAATAACACTGAGCAAGTTAAGAATGCACTAGCTCTGAGACCATGTTAAACACACAGATGGTGTAGGAGAAACTAAACACACACAAAGGGAAAGATAAGCATTCTTTTGTTTATATTATTCACCATAGATGTACATTTATAATATAATGGTGTGAATCTTGTGATCATCTTCCAAGGTCACTTGGACTCCTTTGTGACTCTTCGCCTTCCACACCTACCCATAGAGGATTAGGTGTCCAACACCTCTGTACTAAGTTCTTCCTTGTTTCTGTCAATTTACATAGTTGCTTGTTCCATTGACTGAGTTATTGCTTCTTTCTCTTGAAGTTAATCTTTAACCTTTCATTTGGGCTTATTACTTCCTTTGGGCGGGGCTTTGTGAATCTATTTTCCTTTTGTATCACTTGGCTCACCTCACAGCTCCCCTTCCTCAAACAAAATTTCAAATCTTTTAGTTTCTTGTTGGGATTTCTTTGGTTTCAAATGGGTAATTGTCGAGGAAGTCTTCAAATTTTGTTTCTTATTTTGGACTTCCTAAAATCCTTTAGTCTTCTTGACATTTAGCTGGGTCCTTGGAAACCTAAGATTCCACAGGGTCTAGATTGTTTATAGGACAATCCCTGTACAAATGTCCATAATAGTGACATTTCCTACATCAGAAGGGGATATCACTACAAGGAAAAGACCCTATAGTGGATGTTTTTGAGGAAGCCCTTAAAAAAATACCTAGACATCCGTTTCTAGTGGAGGTTAATAGAGGAGGTTGGTGGGCGAAGGGTTTTGCGGATGTTTTCTGCTCGGTGCATTTATCATCCTAAATCCCACTGGTATGTTCAACAAGAGAAAGCATTGGTGCGCACAAAACATTGGCACACCGAACACCATGCACTCCGTACACACCTTCCCGATGCATTGTATTATTGTAAAGCACTGGTGCTTTACAACTCTTCGGTACTGGTGCATCATAAAACACCGCGCCAAAACCGAAACCACCTAGTGCGGTATTAAAAAAATGCATCGGTACGCTTATAAACCCTGCGCACTGGAACAAGGTTAAATAAAAGAAAAAATTACGGCCAAAAAACCACATTTTTCACTTTTCTCAGTGCTCCAGAGCTCTCAAGCTGTGGTGGAATTTATCCTTGTCTGAGCCGCCCTGACATCGGTGCTCCCATTGCACCCATTGCACGCACTGCTGCTATGCATTGTCAACCAATCTCCAACTTGCATTTTGCAAAACGGTGGTCAAATTTTCTTTTGCAAAATCTACGGCCAATATGCCTCCTCGATGGCCAAATGTACATGTATTTTTCTTGTTTTCCCATAATTAAGCTTTTTAGTGGATTAGAATTTCAAATAAACTTAAAATTAACCATTTAAAAGGGAATTTTTTTTTTTGTCACGCGGTGCACTCGAGCCTTTCGGCTCACACCGGTAAGTAGTGCTAGCTGTAAAATTTACAGGCTGCACCACAACACGTGCTAACGGTATCCGCACCATTTCCGAGGCAATAATGAAAGGCGCACGACCTTATTTTAAAATTAAAAAAAAAAAAGGTGCGGTCATTTAGCCGGCCCCACCATTGACCATGTGGAATAGCGGCAACGCAGTGCGTTAACGAAAATATCTGCCCCGGTATTTGTCAGTGCACCGCATTTGGCATTCCGACAGGGTCAACAGTGCGGCCTAGTAAAAGACTGCACCATAGACTATGTAAATAGTCAGGAGGTTGGTGCGCTGACACAACTATATGCGCCGAGGCGTAGAGTTTAGTCAGAGCACCTCACTCTTCACACCGTACATAGTCAATGGTGCTCTGAAAATTTTTAGGTGCACCACCTACGGTGTGTTGATTGTCATATGGAGCATCGCCCATGGTGCGCGTAAAAAAAAGACACACTAGAATCGGTACATGACCGTTTTTTGTGGCACACCGACTATTTTGTTTTTTTTTCAAAAAAACTTATATATGTATATTCCTAAATACATATCTCATTTCATAATTTTTTTTTTTTTAATATGTCAATAATTCATAGAGAAGAGGGGGAACAACAAAAACAACAGGCGGAGTAGTATGACATGGTTCACTTGTGGGAGGCACGAGAGAGGGAGAGAGATGCGTACCCTCACCCTATTATAGCAGCTACCCAGGGGCTCCTAAGGCAGGTAGGCCTCCTTAAGTTCTGTGAGGATGCTACTTCCCTAAAGGGCTATGGTGTGTTTTTGAGACATCTTATCCGCAAGTGGAATGCCCATCGGCAGGCTTTCTAGATTGGTCCTAACCAGTGGTACACACCCACTGAGGATGATATATATTTCATTACAGGGCTATCAAGGAGAGGGGTGGATTTTAACTCATTCCCAAAGGTTCCAGCTGGCTGTGTGGCAGGGAGTCAGTTAGTGTACTCCGAGAGATACATTGGAGCATCAGTAATTTCTCCTTCAGATTTTCGGGTCGCTGAAGGTCAGTTACGTATTGGTGCATTTGGTAGTGAGGAGGTGCAATGCCTCTCACTTATCCTTTCGACCATTTCACACAACACTAGTGACTGGAAACGCATTAGTTGCTCACTTTTATATTATGTTGATTCTTTAGTACAGGAGCAATGACTTGTTAGGTGGTCTGCCATTTTTTGTGATAGTTCTGCACAACCTTAGATAGATGTTGTGCTCATGTACAAGGGAGGGTCGACTTCCATTTTTCTTCAGAGATTTTTTGTTTATTTTTTGAGAGGTTTCTAGAGACGAGGTCTAATTTTGTTCGGCAGCCTTGTAAGCCAATGTTCGAGGAACAGATACACATGTGGGGGTAGATGATGCCCAAGAGGGGTGAGACTGTGTTTCCAACGAGGATATCGCGTGATGCACTAGATTTTCTAGCCAGTGTTGACGAGCTGCGTTCCTTCATTATGGTCCCCTGTACTTATGCTGGATTGGAATGGCAAGGGTTTCCCAACATCCTCTTCATAATTGATGAGCTGCCGGATCATAGAGGTAATATTACTGTTTTATTTAAATTTATTCTAACATGTTCTTTAACTTGTTTTTATTAAATTGTGTAATGCAATTTTCTAATTATTGTTGTGTACATGTATATATTTTGTAGACATTGGGTCTTTTTATGGTGAGGACATGTCGACACCACCACATGATCCAGATGTGGACCCTGATAATGATCAGACCATGCCGACACCACCACATGATCCATTTATGGTTCCTGAAGACGATCAGGCCATGCCAGATGCTGAGGATCATCAGGAAGCCGATGCAGAGATACCTACTCCTACTGGTGCGCCGGTACCACCTTTTGCTAGGCATGGTCGACTTGATACTAGATATAGGATGGAGTTGGGCAACCTACTCACTGCATTTATTGTTGAGGCGGGCATCAGGCTTGGTCATATGAGAGACATACAGGTTGATGGCAGATTGTTACAGATGTGGAGAGGCATGCCGCGTGACATGTATAAGCTGATGCGGCATGTCATAGGAGCGAAAAACTTAGTTACGCAGATGAGGAGGACCGTTGCACATTATTGGCGTATTCGAGATATAGAATGTGATAGAAAATCAACAAGCAGTGACTCGTGATCTCATGATCATTCACCTCACGCCGTGCGAGATGAGCAACCTCCACTAGCATCTAGCAACAGTGATCATGGAGATGAGGCTGAACCATCCACCACGTCTAGTCATCAACCTGCAGCATCCAGGAGTACTCATCATCATGAGCAGGCTGGACCATCGACTGTTGAGGCTGCACCATTGACTGGGCAGGCCTCGACTAGTACTACTATTGATGTTGTACCACCAGCTAATCCATGACATTTATAATACAATTGTATATTTTTAACATTATATATATATATATATATATATATGGGTGAAAATATGAAGTTGGGCTACACTTTATGCAATCTAAAACAACTTTTTACAAGCTAAAAACAATTTTCTATTTAGAATTTCATTTTGCGATAAAAATACAAGTTGCCAAAAATTTTTTTAGCTTTCTATTACTTATTTTTTGGAATTTTTTTATACACATTTGATATGTCAACTTAACATTTATTTGAGTGTGTGTTTTTTAACAATCAATGGATTCATAAGAAGTCATGTTAATACACAATGTTGTATTCTTTGAAAATTTGTGTTTTTGAGAAAAAAAAATGTGTTACAACAATCTAGATAGAGTCTACTTTAGTTTCGTCATATTTACAAAGCCAATGGATGCATATCATAATTACTAGAATTTTTTGAACTGGTCCAATATGAAAAAAATGCATATTTTGAATATGTTTCGCGACGCAAGAAATTTCTTAACATATAAGCTATAAACTAAAAATCTAAAATCTACCCATTAGAGACAACGGAATAATGTAATGTACCATAATTTTTTCAATTTTTTTTACAATGTATTTTGGAAGATACAAAATTTTTATTTCACTATATCACAATGACCTTCAGAAATTGTTTGCACCTGTTTTATTACAAAATTAATTAGAATTAGTAAATATTTATGAAATTCCATAAAAGTTATATTTCCTAAAAGTAGATTCAATTCTGAAAATGCTTGTCTTGGTTCCGACAGTTAATTCATAATTTTTCATGGAGTTTAATTATTCCAAAGTTGCAGATATGTATTCAGAGCTTGGTTCTACGTAACTAGTGATGCGTTAGTTCGGCCGAACTCTTAAACAAAGTTTGGCCGAACAGTTTTTTACGTCGACGGCCTGTTAAGTCAAACGACATAAAAGTTCGGCCGCACTATTTATAAAAATTTTGGCCAAACTTTTACCTAACTTTCCGTCGGTCATAAAGTACCGCCAGACCCTCCAAAAAAACATTTCGCGGCAATATAAATTTCTGCGAAATCATTCATTATTTTCGCATATTTTTGCACATTTGGTCTAATTTTACAAAGGTCTTGATCTGATTTTGCAAAGAATTGTTTTGGGTTTTAAGGAATTTTCTTGGAGGCATTCATTATTTTCACATATTTTCGTACATTTGGTCTGATTTTGCAAAGAATTGTTTTGGGTTTAAAGAATTTTCTTGGAGGTACATTCAAAGAATATTTTTGAAGACTTTTTTCTAGAGGTACATTCAAAGGAAATTTCTTGGAGGTATGTGATACAAGTTTTTGGATGTTTTTTGGGGTTAATTTTTTTTGAAAGTATGGATTTGGGATTAATTTTCATTATTTTTGAAGGTATGGATTTGGGCTTAATTTCGAAAGGACATTTTTTGGAAGTATTTTTTAAAGTGGCATTTTTTATGAAGTTGGAATTAATTTTCAATGGACATTTTTTGGAGGCATTTTTTGAAGTGACATTTTTTTAGAGTACGTGTTTTGGGTTGAAGTAAATCTTTTATAATGATTTTTTAAAATGAGTTTTTGTCTAACTTTTTAAATGAAATTTTTTTGTAGGACTTGGAAGGAAATATTTTGAGCTTCGTTTCATTTTTATAAGACATTTTTTTCTCGGATTTTTTAACGTAAGTGTTTTGGATTGAAGTATGTATTTTTTGCAAAATTTTTAAAATGAGTTTTTTTAAAATTAAATCTTTTGTGATGTTTTTTTTAATTGAGTTTTTGTCTAGATTTTTGAAGGAATTTTTTTGAACTTCATACTCTATTATCATGGGAAATCGAAGGAATTGTACGAGAAAATATGATAAAAAAAGAGACCTTGAAAAACCTAGAGAAGAGACGAGACAACTCACAAAAGAAATATAGAAGCACTCTCAAATATTGAAGGGGAAAATCAACCTCAACTAGAAGTTGAAGAAGGTATGTAAATGTAAATATTATGATTTTGATATATTTAAAATTTTCCTAGTGTAAAATGTGAAGCTTAATTTTTATTTGATGAACTAATTTGAAAAATATTTTGCAATGTAAACACAGAGAGATATTCCTCAAAACATTGATGATGAGATACAAAATTTTGAAAGAGAAAGTGAAAGAGATATTGAACCAATGATTGAAGATGGTGAAAATGTTGAAATAAATTCAAGTGAAGAAATTAAATCATAAGGTAGATATAATGGAACACATGCATGTATTATTGAAATTATAGATATATTTATTAATTTAGTCATTTATTGAATACATACTATTTTTTCGAATATGTACATATGAAATCACTATCGATGATGAGATGTTAGAAAATTTTGACACTCATACATATGGAGATAAAAAAGCTGACCATTATATACGATATCGTGTTAACCACATTTTTGATAATTATTTCATAAAGGAAAAGGTGATAGTTCAAGCCCAAATGTTGAAAGGTCTCCTATCATTAAGGAAATTAAAAGAAGCTACGACTTTATTGGGTATTCGAAAATCAACCAAAGATTAAAAAAAATGAAGGAAAATGTGATACAAAATATAAATAGTGCTATAAATTCAATTAGAAGATCTAGACAGAAAAATGTTTCAGTTGTACGTAGAGCAATACATATGGCAGTGGTTTCATCAAGTACTAAAGAGAATCACTTGGTAAAATCTATGGCACGAGCATTAGGAACCTCGCGAAAAACTTTGCACAAACATCGGAAATTTCGGTTGCAAATAGATTTAAATGATGAACTTGCTTGTTGGAGAGCTATTTTTAGGCAACCATATAAAGATAGACTTGGAGAAAATTTAAAAAAAATAATATATGAATATTGGAAGAACAATTCACGTGTTTCGCCAACTGCAAGGCATGTGATGCGAAGAAGAATAGCATGAAATCAGTACGAAGAACATGAAAAACATTTCTTGCAAACCACTCAGATAGAGTTGTTCAACAAGTTTAAAGAAGAGAATCATGAAATTCATGTTTCAATCAGTACTTTTGTTCAACAAAAACCATGGTATGTAAAACCTATCACCGTATGCGACACTTGTTGTTGCCATTATCATGTGGAATTTGAGTTATATTATGACACATTCCTTGATTTTGGTAGAACATTTTGGAAGGATTCACCTCCTCCTTCCACTATCTGTGATTTCATATCTCAAATTCTATGTGAAAGAGAAAGCGATGAACTATTTTATGAAAAGAAATGTGTTGGTGGTAAAAAATGCGATGATTGTGGAAATTTGACTAAATTTCAAAACAAATATCGTACTGATATAAATGATCAATCATTTTCCAACATGAAAGTGAAATGGAAGAGATATGAATATATCCATACATCGATTCAAGGTTCAAATAGTGCTAAAAGAATTGAATTACAAGAAGAAGAAATTTGTGTGATAGATTTTTTGAGAAATTTTGAGGCAGAAATTTATAAATACACCAAGCATTCCCATAGAGCTCGATGGCAAGACTTGCAATTCAAAAAATCTCGTGAATTTTTTCCACCAGGGACCATTTTGTCAGTGATTGATTTTGCATAAAAATACACATTTGTTCCACAAAAAGAAATTCAGAGTGAATACTATCATTCTGACCAAGTCTCCATGCTCGTCCATATTCTATATAGACATGCTGAACAAAATGTCGATCATATAGAAAGCACGAGTGAAAATCGACATATCATTAAAGAATATCACTTTTATATCAGTGACGATCGTACATATGATACATGTTTTGTACAACATTGTTTTGGAATAATTTATGATTCATTGAAAAATCGTGGAATAACATTCAATGAACATTGGATATGGTCAGACGGATGCGCAGGTCAATTCAAATCTGCACGATCATTCTTTTGGTTGTGCTGTCTTCATAAGAAAACCTGCATTAAACATTGTTGGAATTTCTTTGAGACTGGCCATGGAAAAGGAGAACATGACGGTGCAGGGGCATGCATAAAATGAGCACTTCGAAGATATCAAATGAACCCCTCTGCAAGCCAACTTGTGGACGCGAAAGAAGTTGTTCAATGGTGCATCGCTGCTCTAAGCCATGAGACTAACCGATCAAGGGAAGTGCGAAGGTACATTCAATTTAATTTTTATTGGATATCTAATTTTAAACAGTGTACATTTATCACAATGATTATCTTTGATTGTATTTTGATATCATATTTACATTCTTCTTTAAATTTTCCATATAAAGTTTTTTTTGGCATATTGGGATCGAAGACGTAGATAGATCAATTGGAAATGATGTTGAAACAATAAAAGGGACTCGAAAATTGCATTCAATTAAAACAAAGTCGTCCAGAAATGTGTTTGCATTGGACAAAAGAAAAATATTCTGCTTTTTTCATGTTTGCATAGACAACACAAAATCCAATGACGTTAAAAACAAAATGTATGTAAAATCTACGTGAAACATTTTTCATCAATTCACATGGGAAAACTACTTGAACAATTAATTTCATTCTAGAACACACACACACACACACACACACACACACACACACACACACATATATCCAATACATGCATAGCATTTTTCATCAATGCACATAGAACATATCTGACCATTGGACATACAAATTTTGTACTAGATTTTCAATCAGGAATAGAGATGTGGGTCAAATCCCACCAAAAGTCAGAGAAGTGCTCCGAGTCTCTTGTTTGAAAGAAATATTCGTACAAAGTTATACTGTGGATGATTTATTTACATTGAAGATACTTTTTACCAGAAAATCCCGCAAGAAAAACTGGGCATGCATTCAGTTCGTGTATATATCTAATACGTGCAACATTTTTCATCAATGCAAATAGAAAAACTACTTTCAGTTAATTGTATTCTAGAACATATATATTGAGTACGTGAAACATTTTTCATCAATTCACATAGTAAAACTACTTGAACAGTTAATTGTATTCTAGAACATATATATATCCAATACATGCAACATTTTTCATCAATGCATGTATAGAAAAGCTACTTTCAGTTGATACTAAAGTGTGCATGTAGCAAAACAATTTGTACATGTGAAAACACTTGCACAGATAACATAACAAGGAAGCTCAATTTTTAATTGAGTACTGGAAGTTATAAAACATATAATCCAAAGAGAATAAATTGTTGGGCAGTACAATCAAAAAAATTCCAATGGAATACCATCTTCAATAATCCGTTCATGATCGGATTTTGACATTTTCCATTTCTTAATTTTCGTTTTTTTCTTTGATTGAACCTCTATAAACTTTATGCGTGTTGCACACACCAAGGGACTATATTGACAACTTATGAAATCAGGTTCATAGTCTTCAAAGTAAACAAAATCTCCACTTTGATTAGTTTGTCTGAAAAAATAACATTTCAGTATAATAGATCCTCTTTCGTATGGAAATCCGTGATCATTATAGTCTTCTGATAATTTTATTTTTCATTCAGTGCAACACATCAAATAATACTTCATATTTTCATCATTTTCGGTAGGTGCAATTACAGCAAAAACATCTCCTGCACAATAAAACAAACTTAACAAAATTATACATATTTAAATTTATTTCTAGATCTTTATCATTAGAAAGCAATTCAAATGTTACCTTCTCTAACAAGATCAGAAACTCGATCACCATCAAATGATATTGTAGTCTCCTCTGATTGCATTTCTTCAAACATTGCAATGAACATTTTTCCCTTTGTACTTAGCTCTCAGAGTGTTTCAATAAATAGAATGCAATAACTAAATCTCATCAATTTACCAATTTATAAATCAACAAGGCTACCTAGTTGAATGCATTAATGACATTGACCCCAATTCAACAAACATATATCTACTTCTTATATTTCCAATCAAAATTAAAGGGGTTTATATGGGAAAGAGGCAACTGAATATATATGTTCTAGAATGCAATTAACTGAATGTCATCAATTTACCAATTTATAAATCAACAAGGCTACCTAGTTGAGTGCATTAATGACATTGACCCCAATTCAACAAACACATATCTACTTGTTATATTTCCAATCAAAATTAAAGGGATTTATATGGGAAAGAGGCAGAACATATAGCCCATGAACTACTTTTTAGAGGTCAATGAAGGTATCATCATGTGGGAAAATGTTTTGAACACTTGATCATACTTGAAAGTAATCTTAAGATTGTCTTTGATCTCTACATACTACATACTATTGTTTGAGTGAAAAAAAAATTCCGATGAAAAGAACATAGCTTTTCAATCCTACTAACCATATTAATTGAGCTCTATTTGAAAAAAAAGTAAAAAAAACCAAAAATCCAACAAAATAACATCCTTGGTTGTTATTTTTATTGGAATAACTAAATCATATTAAGGATTCTCTTCATTGAAATTGTTTTTCGATGTAGAATCCTTAAAATATGATTTAGCTATTCCAACAAAAATGACAACCACAAATGTTTTTTTGCTGACATGTTTTGTGGCATGTTAACTTTTCTTTACTATTTTTTCAATTAGAGCTCAATTGATATGGTTAGTTGCATTGAAAAGCTATGTTCTTCCCATTGGAAATTTTTTCACTCAAACAAGAGAAGAGTATGTAGAGAATCAAAAGCAATCTTAAGATGTCAAGTGTACTTCAACCATCCAAAAATTTAGTTTTAGATTTGGATGTGCGAGGGCCGAACTTGGTATCTATGATCTCCACTATCAACTGAGATGATTACGTGTGTGTAGATTTGGATGCACGAGGACATCTACCGTAATTATTATCTTCATAAAAAATAATTTCATATTTATACCGTATTCAATGCAAACTCTAATACTATTATCAAGAATCATTTCACATTCTAAAGCCCACTTGAAATGACGTATACAAAAGGCCTTCTTGCCTTATCTAAATCGGCTTCGTGATAAGATAAAAAGAAAATATCTAAAAAATCCATGTCATGTATTTGGTCCGTACATGTATTTCGCCTTTATTCCTTCCTCCCATCCATACATACGGTCTTTAAAACTTTTTCATTAAATCTTGAAACAACACTTCACATGTCATCTGAATTTTAGTTCAACTATCCAATAAAAACATTTAACATTATATCACATGCCAAATTTAGAACAATCCATGTCCAAAACTTAAATTTTGATTTAACAAAACATTATAGATGACAACATCACTTCACATGCCAAATGTACTTCAACATGCCATCCAAAACTTGAGTTTTAAAAACTTTTGATTATATCACAACATTACTTAACATGTCATGCCAATTGTAGTTCAACTATCCAATAAAAAAATTTAACATTATATCACATGCCAAATGTAGATCAACCATGTCCAAAACTTCACTTTTAATTTAACAAAAAATTATGATCGTGCAACATTACTTCACACATGCTAAATGTACTTCAACATGCCATCGAAAACTTGAGTTTTAAAAACTTTTTTTGATTATATCACAACATTGCTTCACATGTCAGTGCCAATTGTAGTTCAACTATCCAATTAAAGCATTTAACATTATATGATGTATGCCAAATGTAGATTGAAACCATCCAAAACTTAACCTTTAATTTAACAAAAAATTATAAATCGCAACATTAAACTTCACATGCTAAAACTTAAGTTTTAAAACCAAACAAATTATATAAAAAAAATTACTTCACATTCACATGCCAAAAGTACTTCAACCATCCAAAACTTAACTTTAAAAAAAAAAAAAAACAAATTATATTAAAACACACAAATGTATGTCCAAAAATTATAGATCTCACTCGAGTATCAAGTATCAAGTTATATATATATATATATGTTCGCATCTACATAATATATAAAAAAGTAAATTTAATACTAGAAATCTCAATCAAATATAGAAATCTCCATCAAATATAGATGGATGTAGTGTCTTTCCTAGCAAAGCCTCAATATGCACACTATCTATGGGCGTGGGAAACCTCAGACATTAATGCATGTACAAACATCAAAATTCGATGTTTTAAAAATGAGATAGAATATATATAACTTTATTATATATATATATATATATATATATATATATATATATATATATATATATCATGCAATACCTCATGAGGTTCCCTCTCCATTTGTTGCTCCCCTGCTACATCTTCCCCCATGGGAACATCTCCAACAGTAAACTGTACAAAATATATATATATATATATATATGTTTTTTTTAAATTTATAATATATATATATATATATATATATATATAAGTGAAAAATTAAATACTTCTGCAGGTGCATTTGGGACATCTCCTAAGAGAGGCTCCAAATGAAAATCCCCGAAAACCTAAAATTCAAAAGAAAACAACTCAAGATATAGATATATCTCATTTTTTAATGGAACTTTATGAGATGGAATGTATATAACTTAAAAATATAAATTTTAAAAGTGAAAAATTGTCCATACTTGTCGTGGGTTTGGCACATCTCCTAAGGAAGTAGAAGGTACATCTCCCAAGAAAGAAGAAGGTACATCCATCCCAAAAACATTGACTAATCGAAATTTGTTTTAAAACATTTTATTATATATTATATATGTACATGTACATGTGTGCACAATTATTTATTTTAAAAATATCAGTTAAAAAACACTAACATTTGTCAACATATCTTAATGGTGAGACCCATCTTGATTGATTGAACCAGAGGCTCCGAACGTGATATTAACATCTTCATCATTCATCAAGCATGAGAACTGCAAATGTTGTTTTAACTTATAATGATACATTTTTGTTAAATTAATGTACATACAAATAAATGTATGCATATATACATGTGTATTTACTAAAAATTGTATGTATGTGTTAAAATAACTGAACCCTAACCATTAACACATATTGTTCCTGTGCCTTCTTCCTCATGAAGAATTAGGTCTTTCAAATATTGTGACAATTATTTACATATATTTTGTGATCTTCAACACTCATGTTGTCAATCTCTTCATCTGTACAATACACAAAATTGGCGTGTGCATTCTCACGTGCTCTTTTTCGATTCAGACAAACATTGCCTCCACCCAATCCAATGTGAACACTATCAATAATGGCATCCCTCACATCTCGACTAATTTGAGAATTTGCTTCCATATTTGACCGCAAAGTTTCAACCCCAAAAGGTCGACTAACCAATGGTGGCTCAGGGCGAGGCAACTCAGCGTCATGCCTAGCGCCCTTATGGTCATATAATCGACCTTTACCAGGACCAAAAAATTCAAACGAAAGGTTATTGTAATTGGGTCTCATTTGCAAAATGAATTCTACATAAAACAATTTTTCAAAATAAAAGATGAACCTCGTCATTCCATGGGAGTCTTCCATAGGCTGCAAGGTGTCTATCATACAAAAAGTGAGCTATCTTGGGGTGCTTGAAATATTGCACCTTCAACATATTTCTTTTTGGCCCTTCTTTGAAATTAAACATTGACTTCGCCATATCTGTTGTAAATTTTTGTTTTACATCCTCCCATTTTTCTCATTATTTCTACAAATGTATCAGTCGTTGGCCGAAGATTTAGGTACACCTCTACTAGTGAACCTAAAGATTGTGTAACTATTTCCAAGCTTTGTCGACTGTCAGCAGGTAGAGTCAAAGCCACGAGATATCTCTGCAATTTTGCATGAAGTTGTTGACACCTTTCTAAGGTGCATTTCTCCATGTTTTTTTCCCAAGGTATATCGGAAATGTCGGCCGGATAAGTGGTGGTGCGTGGACAACCTTCTTCTTGAATGAAGTGTTCTGCCCTGCGTCTTATTTGACCAACATTTGGAGCATTTTCAGCCTCTGCATCAATATATAAAATTTGTATATTATAAAAAATACATGTAAACAAATTTTCACAAATTGAATGAAAAAAATATTCAAATTGATGGCAACCTCGACGTGGTTGGCTAGCATCTTCCCCACCCCCGAAACCGTCGAGAACCGTAACGACCCCGTCGAGAACTGTAAGACCACCACTTCCATTGATTGGCCTCCGGGGGAATAAATATCACCACCTTCACGCAACCTCGCTACCACCTTACCGATGGCCCCTCTAAGGCATTTGAACCACCACCAACCTCTTAAGACGAGAGAGAAGTTTCATAAACAAATATGAATTTATAATCAATTTAAAGATACATTCATACATATAAATACATGTACATATTCATTGATTAACCATGAACCATACCAATGACCGGGTGAACCATAGGCATGCTCCATGGATGGAGTAGAGACCCTTCTCCTCTTAGCTCCTAAAAAATAAAAAATGAAACTTATTAACAACTAATTTAACTCACAAAGTTAATAAAAATCAATTCCATATGCACACACATGTATGGAGATTTAATATTATATTTAAATACCGTGAACATCCCTTGATACCGATCCCACCCCCCCCCCCCCCTCTTAGAGATATGGTATTCTCGTTGATTCGTCGTTCATCCTCCATGATATATATATCTACTTCGAACATTTACACAAAATAAAATTTCAGAAAATTAATGTAATTTAGTGTACACAAATTATGTAGAACATAACTTTCAAAGCACACTGATGTGAAACTCAATTTAAGCAAAAAAAATTATAAAAATGATAAGTTCACCAAATTGTGCTTTACATGGTGGAAGGACACTTGGTATAAAATTGAAAACACATGGTCATTAAAAAAATAAGTGAAACTCCATTTAAACAAAAATTTGTTGAAGTCCCCGCATTTTTAATTTTATAAAAATGTGAAGTTCACCAATTTGTTAATGTTAAATTCACTCAAGTTCCGCTTTACATGGTGTGGTGGGAGCACACTTGGTATATAATTGAAAAAAGCACATGGTCATTAAAAAAGACGCATTTATAAGAGACAACACACACATATCCAAGATATGTTGGCACATCTGTCAATAAAATTGAAGAGAGCGTTCCTTAACACTAATTCATCTTTGAGAGATGAACCTTGAATTTTTGAAGAAGAGTGTCTCAAAACTAATCTATCTGAGAGACGAATCTGAATTTTTGAAGAAGAGCGTTCAAAACCAATTCATCTTTGAGATGAGTCTGCATTGGAATGCTCCCGTATAATTCTAATTCATCTATTAATTCATCTTTGATAGATGAATCTAATTGAAATTGCCCCACGCAATAGATCACAGACATCTTATTCACATTTGTACAATGCCTACACTAAAAATTGAAATTGGCTAACAATATCGTTTGCTATTCCATGCGCTCTTTAGCCTCTCCTTCTTAACTTGGCACACACCATTCACTGCTGCACACAAGTTCGTAATTGGTGAAAACTATAATTCCATTTGATCCATAATCCATAGTTGTTCTGGCCTTCTATCAACTTAACATAATATGCCTCGTTGTTTGCCGTTCTTCCCGTATATTCATTTACCTTTGGACGACTTTGCTAGTTGTGAATATTAAAAAGCACATATTTAATCATTGCTTTCCTGGATTGGGATAGTAAGAAACTTCTATGCATAATTTGTATTCTTTTCAACATATTTAATGGTTTTTTTATCTTTGAAAAAAAACAAATTTAATAAAAAATATATATTAAATTGACATTTATTGCAAATGTATGGGAGAAAATGACACAAGATCATGAGGTAAAATGACATGTGCATGGTTTATCTTCAATTTTGACTTAAAAATTTTATGGTAGAATTCACATCTAAAATTAATGAGAGGAAGCCTTTTAGTTTGTGGGAGAAATGACACATGTACATAGTTTACCTTAAAGGGTTGTGTTTTTAAGGATATTAAAATGAAGAACTTCTATTTAGATCTATTCCAGATTGATTGTAGGGCATTTACTATATATGTCACCTTTCATAAAAGATGAGATCCGTGTTACCCGGCCCTTTACGTGGCTCGCCTATAGAACTTGTGGTGAAGCACACTACCTGTCCCAATTTTTATCCTTCTTCAAGGGTGTGGAGGACCTCGTGGAATCACTCAAAATACTTTACGTAGACATAAGGTGTTAGGTAAACTTGAATCTAGATAGAGTCAAAGTTGAATAGGTGTCGCAGTGGTTTTGGGGCACATGGTTTTGTGCACCCATGGTTTTGGCCCATGGTATTGCATGTAATAGAGCCTATAAAAGGCCGGGAAGACTTCATTGTAACGCAAGGCCCGGAGGCAGCGGTGAAGGCTCACTTACCGGATTGGTCAGTAGTTTTGGCCAATGTTTAATGAAATTTCATTGGCTGGGTTTTTCCCCGGATTTGGGGTTTCGTTAAACATTGTGTTTATGTTGGTGATTTGTTGCTAGCTCCTCTTTATGTTTATTTTCTCGCAAATTATTGTTCTCCCAGAATTTCCAGCAAATGGTAATTTGTTTACTTAGAGGGACATTTTCTTTGTATTGGTATAGGGATAGAGATCAATAATAGATTTGATCGCAAATCTTCTCATTTTCGATATTCTCATTTTTTTTTTTTTCCGTGTGATGATATATGAATTTTTTTTTGGTGGTATTATTTACCGCCCATCAAGGATTTGATATAGTCGGGTTTGCTTTCTACATGAATGTGAAGATCGAGCAAACATATATTAAGAGGGAGAGTTGTGCCCAAGCCACCGAGATTCTCATGGTCGTAGGCCGCATTAAAGTATGAAAGACGAGAAAATCTGAAGATATTTGTATACCAGTTATGGAAATCGATATTTCTATGGTATTTGCGATGGTAAAGGAAAATCTAAATTTACATTGAAAATTCGGAATACGTACTTTATAAAGACGTCGTGTTTTTTTAGTTTTCTCGTGTGTTGCATTTAGAGGTTTTCGCATGTTCCGTTTAGATCTCGTGTGATGGAGGTAGATCTACATGATATATAAAATCTGCTCTTAGATGAGAATTGGAACCTCAAAGTCTCGGATTTTGGTCCGAACGCAAAGGTCACAGCGCAACTGTGCAATATGGTTTGTCGCACACCACCTCGTGGTATGCCCGCGTATGTTGCTCCGGAGGTTATAAATAAGAAAAGGCTATGACGGTTTAAAGGTAGATATATTTTCATGTGGGGTGATTTTTTTTGTTCTCGATGGCCGGTTATTTGTCGTTCCATGATGCCAATCCGGGTGTCTATGTATAAAAATATTTTCAAGGAGAATTCATGCCCGCTCGGTTTTCCTCTCGATGTTAAGAGGTTGTCGTCGTTTCGGATCCCAATCCCAAGACGTGTATCAATATTCCCCGCTCATGGAAGTTCCATGGTTCAAAAGGATTTCAAACCCGTGAACTTTGATATAGAAGACGATGATAATGGTAACAAGCTGAGGATGTGGGTTCTATGTCAATGCCTCCACCGAGAGCAATGTAAAAGAAGCCCTCGCAAGCCTAAATGCATTTGATATCATTTCTCTTTCACTTGAGGCTTTGATCTATTAGGCCCCGTTTGAAGAGAAACAGCTGAAACATGATAAACGGTTCACATCTACTCACCGTTGCCAATATAATCTCCAAGTTCGAGGAAATAGCAAGCTGGATCTAGTGAGCCGCGTAGCGTATCACTTGATCTATCAAACACATCTGAGCAAATACATGATGTGTAATTCACTGCAGATCAAGGTATTCCTTGGAACTACCATGAAGCGTAGTACTAATGTGAATAGGGACATGTTAATGGCAAGAGTACTCTTATACAGAAGATGATGAACATTACGTAGGTGCAGTATCATAATCAAGAAATGTAGATCGAAGAGAGCTTGTCAAAATGAGAGAGGATTATGTACATGGATTAATTAATTGATGAACCATGTATCTCGAAGAGAATTCCTAGGACGAGCTGCTACATAAAGCCGGTGACCCATGTAATTCGGTAGATGGGTTGTTTTTATATGGAAATTTATTTCATATGCACAAAGGACAACAACAATGAAACAAAAATTTATTATAATGGAGTTAATGTTTTACATGTAAATGGGTATACCGTCGTAAGACTGCAGTTGGCATGTATGCACTCGGGTAATCACTGGTAAAGTTTGGGTCGACCTAGGTGATAGGGGGCGGCGTCGGTTAACAATTACCTTTGATAATAATTTGAGGGGGAGGAGCTAGAGTGAGCGGGGTTGTCTTACTCCAGCGGTGTTTGGCCGGATTTAGTCAATAATCCCCAAGTCAAGTTTAAGGGGGGAATGTCAGGGTAACCACACGGATAGAGTCAAAGTTGACTAGGGTAAATATTAGTGGTTTTGGGGCACATGAGCCATGTGCACCCATGGTTTTGGCCCAAGGTATTGCATGTAATGGAGCCTATAAAAGGCCGGGAAGACTTCATTGTAACGTTGGGCACCGGAGGTGAGCAGCTGAAGGCTCACTGGCCGCATTGGCCAATGTTTAATGAAATTTCATTATTGGAGTTTCTTCTCTCGGATTTGGGGTTTTCTCGTTAAACATTGTGTTTATGTTTTTGATTTGTTGTCGTCTTTTATGTTTATTTCTCTCCCGCAAATTATTTATGTTCTCCGGTAAATTTCCTAACATATGGGTGTATAGGAATGCATGTGTTTTACATTGAATATTTTTCATTTTAAATTAAGAATCTTTTGAAACAATTACCTAGACATATATAAGGTTAAAACCTATGTTTTTTATCAAATCACTTTTGGTTTCAAAAAATGGGAGGAAGCTTTTAGTTTGTGGGATAAATTCAACACATGTACACAGCTTAATTTTAAATTGGTCATGTTTTATGGATATTAAAATGAAGAACTCTATTTAGATCTATCTCCAGAGATCGACCGTAGCATTTACTAGATATGTCACCTTTCATAAAAGATGATATCCAGAGGCTACTTGGCCCATTACGACTCTCTACCTACGTAACTTGTAGAAGTTAACACTACATGTCCCAATTATACTTCAAGGGTGTAGAGGACTCAACAGGAATCACTCAAACTACTTTAAAGTTTGATGAAGAGCTACTTGGTAAGAAAAATAACTTTGAGGAGGTAGATAATCCTAAATATACTTGTAGGATAAATAAGGAACTAAATGTACTTAAACAACCACCAACAACATGGCACTTAAGCTAGACAAGTACCCAAAAAATGTGTTTCAAGGGGCTAATAATAATCTATGGATAAAGGCTCATGGTGATGAATTACTAATTGTGTTTGTGTATGTGGATTGAGTATTATGTTTAGAATCAATAAAAAAATCATCTAGTAAAATATTTTGGTGAAGAGATGAAATTTGAATTCGAGATGTGAATGATTGGAGAATTTATCTTTTACCTAGGACTAAAAGCCATAAATTATACAAAATTCAATAGGCATATCCATTTCTCAATATAAATACCTAAGAGATATGTTGAAAAGTTTGAAATGGAATACTATAAACCTAAGTGAATCTCCATATCAAATGGATGGCCACAACATGCAAGTTATGTGCATGATGGATGATGAATGACCTAAGTGAATCTCCATATCAATTGGATGCAAGTTATGTGCAGATGATGGATGATGAATGAGGTGATGTTGATCATAACCTTTACATCTATATGATAGGAATCTTTGATATACATAACAAGGTTTAGACTAGATATACTTGGAATTCAAGTTATGTGCAGATGATGGATGATGAATGAACTAAGTGAATCTCCATATCAATTGGATGCAAGTTATGTGCGATGATGGGTGATGAATGACATAAGTGAATTTCCATATCAATTGATGCAAGTTATGTGTGCGGCATTTCATGGATGATGAATGAGGTGATGTTGATCATAACCTTTACATCTATATGATAGGAAGCTTGATATACATAACAAGGTTTGGACTAGATATAATTTTGGAATTTATATTAGTTGGAATATTTCAATCAACAACTAAATAGAGTCATCTATTACCAACAAACATATATTATGATACTTGAAAGAGACTACAAACAATGGACTATAGTACCCGTGGCTGGTGAGAAAGTCATCTATTACCAACAAACATATATTAAGATATCATTTGAAAGAGACTACCAACAATGGACTATAGTACTCAAAAGGTGAGAAATTTACATTGAAAACATATAGAGATTCAACTAGGCTTGTGTAGATGACATGAAAAGTACAAGTGGACAATGTATAATTCTACTTATGTAATAGAGTCTTTGGTTTAATGGTTAATCAAGAAAGAGTCATTACTTTCTCTATCTAGAGTAGAAGTGGAATACATAGTAGTTACTTCTTTTTGAGTGTTTTGATGAATTGGCTCTACAAGATATTATGCAACTTTTAAGTGAACCATATATCTATTAAGTGTTTCAATACAAGTGTAATAATAATTGAACAAAAATAAAATATTCTACTTCCTTCAATCACTAAACATATCATCATAAAGTACCATCACACAACAAGTTCTTTGAGAAAATAGGTGAAAGATGGAATACATACCCACAAAGCCTCTTGTTAGAGAAGAATTTGAATATGTGAGAAAAATACTGGGATAGTTCTTGTAAATTATCTTGTTAGAGAACCATTTGAATATGTGAGAAACAAATTAGGATAGTTCTTGTAAATTATTGTCACTTATTTGACTTCAAAAGAAGGGCCTATGAGATTGAGTTCAATATCTATGTGGGAGATTACACAATATCTAAGGGGAGAATGTAATGGTAAAAATAAGAAATAAAAAGAGTAACAAGAAGCATAAGATTGTGTCAATATCTTGAAGTAGTCAAGAAGCATAACAAAGGACATCAATTAAATTCAAATTGAAATATCAAGCAGAAGGTCTTCTTCATGAAGAAGCAACATTAACTAGGTTCATCATTTAATAAAGGGTTCATTTTTTAATGAAAAATATTTATGAAAAAAAGGTACATATGTATATATAATTTATATAAACATGTTCCAAAATATTCTCAAATGTACATAGTAGTATTGTAAGTTTTCATATCTAATTAATAGATGTTGAAGATGAGTCTAGCCATTCTTTATTGGCATTATCATAACATTCTCAAAAGCCTCCGAATCTAAAAATGAATATGGAAATGAGTCATCAGACATTATGATAAATCTTGTATTTAAATGACATTTTATCTATGAATAATATGGAATGAATCATTTACATTATGATAAATCTTGTATTTAAATGGCATTTGATATATGAATAATATTGAATGAATCATTGTACATTATGATAAATCTTGTATTTAAATGACATTTGATCTATGAATAAAAAATAAAATGGGATCTTCATGTCTATGTGTGTGTGTGTGTGTGTGTGTGTGTGTGAGAGAGAGAGAGAGAGAGAGAGAAATAAAAATTTAAAGGTAATTCCACCATGCCTAAAGGAGCATGTCCTACACATTAAATTATGTCCTGATACATTAAATTATGTCTAGTTTCTAGAAGCATTAATCATGAAGAGTCATGAGATCAACATTTTGGCCATACTATTTGTAAGTTAAAGGAGCATGTCCTAATACATTATTATGTTTGGTTTCTAGAAGCATTAATCATGAAGAGTCATGAAATCCACATTTCCACCATACTATTTGCAAGCTCTATATGAATATATGTAGTTCACACCATCAGTGTTGTGTTACTTATATCATATGCTATACTTACATTCCACATTTCCCCACCATACTATTTGCAAGTTCTATATGAAGATATGCTCAATAATTAATTAGCAAGCTATGCTACTTATATCATATTTGCTAATCTTAAATTGACCTTTATTGAGACGTATATAATGGTTAGCTTAACTATAAGCTCTTACATATGAACCAAGTGGAATAATTTCACTTACTAGATGTATAAACTCATACGTCTTATGGATAATAGATACAAGGAGGAATCATAACCAAGGTATTCATGTTGAAGGATGGGGAATAAAGCTTAGTTTCATTAGGATAAGCTATGCACTACTTATACGTTTTACTATGAACAATGATCAGCGTATCTCCCTAATTACCGAGAGTGATTCATATCCAAGGGTTGGGGCTCGATCTTAATGATAGCAATATATATGGAAAGCTATACATCATTACAAATCTCTCTATTGAAACAGTCATATCAATAAACTAGTGTGATTCATTTACTCATACATGCTTTAGTTATAGTGATATCATGGGAATAATAGAGTAATGACATCCCTAATAGCTTAGTGTTTAAAATATTCTCATGTTTATGACTATTTTTTTATGATTACTATGACTACCATTGTTATTATACACATATAATTTATCAAAAACTACCAGTACCATACTAGCTAATATGGGGATCATAGTACTTCTTTACATGAGTATGGATATCAGTGTTTTAAGTGATCTCCAGTTATAACACCATGGAGAGATATGTACGTATTCATAGTAATCAATACTTTCATCATTACTAGAAGAGCTAGGTGATGGACAAATGATGATTTGGTACATGGTGACTACTACAATAATTAATCACATACCTACTTGGGTAAGAAGAAATATTATGATATAAGAAATATTAAATGAAAATCAAAGTTAGGAAGTTAAGAAAGGGAATTAGAATAGAAATTAAGGTAAGAGCATGACCTTACCCAATATTGAAAAAGGTGATCAACCATATATATCATGAGAGAAGTTCAAGAAATATGATAAGAAATACAAATGAAAATCAAAGTTAGAATTTAGTAGTAATTAGAATAGAAATTAAGGTAAGACCATGACCTTTACCCAATATAATAATTGCTTATCTTCAAGGTCAAAAGGAAAATCAAAGTTAGGAAAGGAATTAGAATAGAAATTAAGGTAAGACAATGACCTTTACCAAATATTGAACGAAGGTGAGCAACCATATATAATATGAAGGAAATTCATAAATAAATATTATGATAAGAAATATTAAATGAAAATCAAAGTTAGGAAAGGGAATTAGAATAGAAATTAAGGTAAGACCATGACCTTTTACCCAATATTGAACGAAGGTGAGCAACCATATATATCATGAAGGAAGTTCACAAAATATTATGAACTTGCTTGCTTTAATTGCTTAGAACTAGTGATTACATAGATAAAATACCATAAGTATAACCGATGTATGATGTTATACCTAGTAGATAAGTGGTTACATAAGCTAGGAACCATATATATTATGAAGGAAGTTCATAAAGAAATATCATGATAAGAAATATTAAATGAAAATCAAAGTTAGGAAAGGGAATTAGAATAGAAATTAAGGTAAGACCATGACCTTTTACCCAATATTGAAATCTTAAGGTGAGCAACCATATATATCATGAAGGGGAAGTTCAAGAAATACAGGAACTTTCTGCTTTAACTACTTAGAACTAACTTCTTCGAACTAGTGATTACATAGATAAAATACCATAAGTATAAATCGATGTATGATGTTATAACTAGTAGATAAGGGTTACATAAGCCGTGAATGGTAACGCTGGTCTATACCGGGGTTAAGTATAACTGATATATGATGTTATAACTAGTAGAGAAGGGTTACATAAGCTTCGGAACAAGTAAGCATCATCATCATACTAGTTTCATAAGAGATCTATACAACCAATAACCCGAGCTATGGTAAGTATACTAGTCTAATGTAGATACCATGTGTTAGCCCCCATGAATTTTTTGACAAGCAAGTTAGGGGGCTAACAGTTTTTGGAGCCTTCAAGGAATGCCTCCGAAAACACATCATCCTTGAAGCCTCTTTATGCCTTTGTCCCTTGGATAAAACCTCACCGTTGTTCTGCTTAAAAAGCCTCTCCGCTCGTGAAGAAAATGTCCAAAGGCCTCCATTTCCCCCATATTCTGTCTCCCACTAAGCCTATGTTTTCATCATTTGTTTCCCTCCCCTTAATCCCTCATAAATCCTTTAAATCACCCTAACTCCCCTTTAAAACCTTGAAAACACCTTCTATATTCATTAAGCCCTTTTTCTTCTAATAATTACATCTCTTTTTTGGCCTTAAATTACACTAAACCTAGCCATAAAACCTTTTTTCTTAATAACAAAGCTTAGCTCCCCTTCTACGAAATTTCAACCACTTCCTCCATGTCTCTGTGGCCGAGACTAAGCGCTAAACTTTGAAGAGCTTATCGCAATCCAGTCAGAATGTGAGCGTGTTTCTTTGTGAAACAAAACCTCCGATGTGATAGTGTTATTGTTCCTCGTCGGCCTCAACAAGGACCGAGCCCTAGATCCGAAAATATTTGATGGCTCAAACGCTAATCGCATCGCCACCCCATGCATCCCCTCCTTCCTCGTCTTCCCCGATCGTGATCCTCCGATCCGATCATAGCCGTTGATCTTTCGAGATCCAATCGCAGTTCATCACTTTGTTCATCGCGCCGCTTTCTCTCCCCGCCGATTTAATCTCTCGCCATCGATCTAACTCGACGGGACGGCTAAGTACTCAATCACACCATCGCCCATCGAAGTTCTTAAATATGTCACCACCTTCCGTCCCGATGCGAGTAGATCACGACCTTCATCCTACAAACATCTGATGGTCTAGATTAAACCCTCCTTTCACTTTGCGCCACCTAACCAACCGTGCATCTCCCTTCATCGCGCTCCATCTCCCACCGTCTCGATCTCCCCACCGTGATCTAATCACGACAAGAATATCGCATTCTTTTTGCATCGAATTTTATCAGCTAGAGCTATGCGATATGGGTGGTTTTCTAGAGCCACATGTCAACCAAAGACCCATATCGCATTGAAAAAGTGAAAACAAATTTTCTTTCGGCTCCTTACACCCCGATACCGGGTTTTCCGTCCTAAAACCACTTCCCACTTCATTACCCGAAAACTCATCTGGTGATCCTCCTGACTGCTGATCTTTGCAAGATCAACGGCCCCGTTGCATCTTGTGTCTCCTACATATTTTCTCATCAAGCAAGAACTTACGTTGATTGCATCGCACCATCTCAACAAATAATCTCCCCCGAGATCCGACGGCCCTAATTCGAATCGCCCTCCGCCCATGACCGGGTCCCACCATATTAGTCCATTTCATATGTTTTCCACACATTTTCTCGTGTATTACATTTGAAGGTCCAAACCTTGGGTTTTGCATTAAACATCATATCATTCCGTCAAACATTGTAATTTTAATGTTTTAAGCATCAAAATTTTCTATTTCGCCTTAACTTTTCGTCAGATCAATTTCACTATTTCACTCGCATTTTTCCACCACTTTCCATTGCATCCACCTGCGTTTGCCCTCCGTTGCGCTTACCATCATCATTGCATTCCACCACATCCATCCTCCCATGGCGGATTCCTTAACATATTTGTGTGTCTTTGCGGTGGTACAAGCAGTGAATACCACCATTGCTCACAACATCGTTATGGTGGCACAGAGCGCAGAAGGCTAATTTTAGAGCCCGATATTGGCGTAGAAGAGCCTGGAAGGTGTTATAACATAATTTTCATTGGGGGCGTATCGTTGCTTCAACTCGAAACCCCCAAGACCATTAAAGTTTCACTCACAGATAAAGACAACATGAAGCGGAAAAGTGTATCGTTGATAGTCGTAGAGTTTAATTCCCGTAATTGAAGAATTTTAGCTTTGATTCAATCGTTTGAAGGGTAGATGAATGGATTTAAGACCTCATGATTATCGGCAGAGGGCCTAAAGAGGCCCATAGCACATAAAACAATATCGACAAAGAGCCTACATCGGCGAAGCTTCCTCCCGAGAAAGGACGTAGTACCCATACTATCTTTGGCTCTACATTGTGGCCCCGAGAATATTTCCCCCGACAAAGAATCCTTAATGCTACCGTAACATTTGTTACACAAGATGGCGACCATAGTCATTTATCTCCGCCTTTTCTCGTTTATTCACCGTAGTACTATGGCACCGCAGTCAAAGCACATCAAGAACATACCCGGAGTAAATTACAAATTTTGTCGAAGACTCACTCTTTCATCCAAAGAGTACCGAAGATTAATGTTTAGATATTAAAACAAAATGGCCTCGACTCTCTTCTTTTTACTCGTTTTAATGTTACATTTAGAGTTTCATCTACCTTCCTCTCGCCTCTCTTTCGCTATAAACTCATGAAGAAACCTAACAAAGGGTTGCCGATCGGATATCCGTACCAAAGTTGTTTTTCTGAGATATATTTCTTTAAAGTTGTAAGATAGGTCGAGGAAGATTTTTCGCACCGAATATCAAGTTATTGGCAATGTTGTACATGACCGGTGTTGCTCTTTAATATGACAAGCACATTTCTTTTGATCCCGAATTAAAGCGGTGGTGATGTTTTTCTATCTCTCGCTCGTTTCCTTTGTGATCTATCATATTTCATTTCTCTCTAGTACGCACGTAAATATGGCATAGGATTTACCCTCGCACGCACTTGCGGTTCTACTCTCCCTAACTTCGATTTTTTCGTTGTATGTGTTATTTGAGTAATCGATTCAAGTTAATTTAACCAAAGGCAAAGGGCTATAATTTACTACTAGCGGATGTATGGATTAATGAATCTCGTTTCGGATGTTTTGGTTGGATTTAATTGAAATAATTGGGATATCGGGAGTTTAGAATTGTCGATTTCTCGCTCAATAGGGTCTCCTTTTCGATTAATTGAATCTTTCTAAGTTCCTTGGTTGGATGTCGAAGCATTGAGAGTTCAAATTTCTCTCTGATCTCGTGTTTTCACCTTTGTGTTTAAATCTTTAATGTTCCCTTTGTCCGAAGATTTTACCCTTTAGGATTTGGATCATAGGTGTCCAATGGCATGTCTTGTCCCTAGACCGATTCCTAAATGGTCACCTTGGCGATTTCCTTGCCTTTCACTCTCTTTTTTACCATTTCATGCCCCACTATCATCTTTAAGATCTCAACCACTTTAGATGACTAGCCCAACCGAAAGCCTTCATATTGAATAGCAAGTAAACCCTCTATCGACTCCATTGCCCAATGGTCTCAGGGCCCCGAAATCATTCCTCCTTTGTCTAGAATCCTCTTTATTCAGCCTTTGTCTCATAGTGAACCCTTCCTTCCCGTTTCCCAACAACCAACAAAAATTAAACAACAAAAAACAAACCCGTGCCTATAACTAGCCTAAAACCTAAACAAAATAGGTTTGAAATACATACAGCCTTTACCTCCATCATAGAGAGATCCCCTCTCTAGACCCTGAGGGCTAGATCCCGAGGTCCGAAAGTGGTCCCGATGTTGTCTCATATTTTGGCACACAAACTTGCCAAAACATAAACCCAACACCATGAAGATAAGCATATCCATATCATTTATAATTAGTATATAAGGGTTACATAAGCTATGAACAAGTAAGCATCATTGATCACCGGTTTCATAAGAGATGTATACAAATCAATAACCCGAGCTATGGTAATTATACTAGTCTAATGTAGATACCATGAAGATAAGCATATCCATATTATGAAAGCTCAGAATCTATGCTAATCTAATACACGTGTTGAATAATGTCATGTTCTAACTAATCCCATAAGTATTGAGCAAGCTACAAGTAGTTAAGAATCATAGAACAAGTTTGATTAGAGCTTTAAAGTTGGTCTATACACGTAATAAGCTAGGTAACAAGGTTAGATTACATATATAATGGTAAATTAGTACACGGATTTTATTCACTATGAGGTTAAACACGTAGATTGAGCTTAGTACCGATCATATAAGCTCTTTATATTATGGATATAGAGATACACTATATAACCATGATATCAAGAAGCCCATCTTATTACACATAGCTAGTAACATTTAGTTATTTCCACAATAGAACTCGATCTGCAAGTATACATTACAATAGAGGTTATACCATGAAAAACTACCCATATAGGTGATTACATGTAAAGTTATTGGTTACGTATTAGACTCATATGACTTAACTATTATATATAAAAGTTTACGATCTTATAACAACATATGGCATGTATTAGTACCAAGCTCATTACATTATTCCCCTTATAGAGATAATCTTCATTACCTGTGTTTATGGTTCTTCTTACACCTTACGGATATGTTACTCATAATACAAGAGCTATTACCATTACTATTATATATAAAAGCTTACGATCTTATAGAATATGGTATGTATTAATACTAGTTCATACATATAGCTATTCCCCTTATAGAGCTAATCTTCACACTAAAGGCTTATGGTTCTTCTACACCTACTTGATATGTTACTCGTAATACAAGAGCTATTACCATTACTTCACTCCAAACATGGTTCTTACTCGTATTCAATGCTAGTATGATTCCCATGAATTCGTTGTATTAGCTATTATGGAAGCTTAGATTCAAAGAGATAGTAGTAATCGATGTACTTTATCCTTATTAAACTCTATTACAAAGCTATAGTAATTGCCAGCCTTATCCTTATTAAACTCTATTACAAAGTTTTAGTAATTGATTACTTTATCAACACATTTCAAAAAATTAAAGAGCCAAAAAAAGCGTATATAGTTTAAAGATAGTATTAATTGACAATTTTGTCCTTATTAAACTCTATTACAAATTTGTATTAATTGGACAAGCCTTATCCTTATTAAACTCTATTAAAAAGCTGTAGTAATTGACATTCTTATCAACACATTTCCAAAAAGTAGAGCTTAAAAAGTGTATACAGCTTAAAGAGATAGTAGTAATAGAAATTCTTATCCTTATTAAACTCTATTACAAAGTTGTAGTAATTGACAGCCTTATCAACACATTTCAAAAAGCAGAGCCAAAATCGTATATAGTTAGACTGATTCATCGTGTTCTTTGCAAGTTCCTTAATTCATTGAGGTGAACAAAACTAAAAATTTATGCTTTGGGATTTTTTGGGGTAAGTTTAAATTACTTAGAATGGCCTGTCAGCTGTTATTACAAAATTTTACTAAAGAATGGTTCACAAACTATGGTGATTAATTTCAGACTAGGGTAACCCTTGAGGTAGAAGTCAAATATGTTGTTAAACAACAATGAGTTGTGATGTATTTGTTTGAAAGATATGTAAAAGGTACATGAAAAACAAAAAGTTATATAAGTTAGGGGAAAATGAAAAAATGCAGCCACACAAAATAAACACCGACAAAAAAAATTGGTGAAAGTAAAGCCATTCCTTTTTAGGTTAATCATAGATGTAGAGGTAACTAATACAAACTATAGTATATGTTTGTTCGTAACATGATTTCTCTTCCGTATGCTAAATTCCCCGACATCATTTATTACAACATTATATTCCATCTTATATTTTGGTTAAATAAATAGGTATCCAAAGTTTTATAGAAAAACTAAAAGTTTCTCAAACTATACCTATGTCTCAACAAAACTATATCCTTTCAAAACATAGTAGGAAAATTTAACAAATAAAAATGCAAAGAAATTAACTCTACCATTTTTTTTTAACAAGAAAATAAAATATTCCTTGACTTTGGATTTAAAACAATTGAAATTATCGTGATAAGGATGGAATGTCAACTATTTAACATATGTTAGGTTTTGGATTGCGGTTTTCCATGAAAATTTGATGTTAAAGTTGTTTTGCTGTTCTTTTAAATATAACAAATCCTAAATCTAAATTATAGTAAATCGTTTTGGTATTTATTTCTTTTAATCATTTGTTTTGTAAGTATATTCAACTCAAATTGTGGAGTTTAAGTTTCATTTCTCCCATGTTGGCTTAGATTTTTCCACTTTAGAAGAATCAACTACAATCAAGCATTATATTTGTGTCGGCCCAAGATTTGACAAGGGCTTGGGACAGATACCGGGGAGAGTGTTAAATGTACCGAGACCAAGTAATGAGACGTTGAACATGGTAAGACAACGATTCCTAAAACACCGTAAATAATGATCCTCAAAGACGTCGTGCAAGACCTCTGCGACCAAAAAAATCGCATTAAAACCAAATTAAAAAAAAAAAAACAAACAAGAAAAAATTGCTTAAATTTAAAATTTGGATTAAATTACCCTCGGCGCGGCGCAAATCAACAAACTCTCGCACGTTAAATCCGCAAATGAGCTAAGTCTGCTAGCGGAACAACAAAGTGGAATCAAATAAATTCACGGGATAACAAAATAATCAAATTTTAACATAAATGAGTGCGCGAGATAAATGTGAAAAGAAACCTAGAAATAAGCTTAAGGGGTGATATATTTATAAATACGAAAGGTTCGGCCGAATTTTGTTTGCCGGTTTTCCAAAACTTAGGTGAAAAAAATTTGTTTGCCATTGCCGTCATTACGCCTCAATGTAAACGGCAACAAAGTTTGGTCAACTAAATTCAATAGTTCGGCCAAACTCTTGAATAGTTTGGCCAAACTATGGGAGGAAAAAAATTCCGCCTCAAATTCTCACAAAGTGTTACCCATATTCGCATTTTCACCCTTAAGCTCGTTTTATTACCGCTCTACCAAAGAGAAAGAAAAAAATGGGGATACTTGTCTATGACATTTTCATGAAAGCTATCAAAAAATAGATCATTAAGACAAGCCCCTAGCCAATCCTTCTAAATTCATTAGATACTTTGAACTGGTGAGCTACTACTCTTTCTAATACACTTCAAACAATACACCAAGCACAAAAGAGGCTCAAGGCAAATTGTCATGATAAATACTAGAGTTTCTACTTAATGGTACTCCAAGCTCGGTGTGAAATATTGTACCCACCAAGAGGCCGACCACAAGACAACCTGGGTAAGATGTCAAGGAGGATACATTTGATGTCATTGAAAAGATAAATCTTTATTCATTAGAAGTTACATGGCTGCCACTCAAGATTGCATTGTGAATCATAATACCAATAGCTACAACTTTCACAAAACTCTTGGGTGATGTTATTTTTGATAGATGAAGGGCACGTGTTTGTTCACAAACATCTCTCTATTTACTCGCATTAATCAAGTGTTAATGATATGTTTGTTCAAGATTCACTTATGTAAACCAATACAAACACCCCTCCCTTCCGACATGCAAATGCAATGTATTACTGCATATATATTTTAAATTGAGACCAAAAATAGAGTAAAAGATTGAGAAAAAAATGAGTATTTTCCTTTGCTTGGAGTAGGTTTTAATGAGTTCAACATCTTTCACAAAATACTATTGAGCCAAAATCTTTTACAATTGGGAGATTCAAATTTTATGAGACCAATGCCTTAGATAATTAATGATCTCGGTAAAAAAAAAACTCCCACATATAAAAATAAATAACCTATGTAAATCAAGAAGGTATCTCGATATGACTCTACAAAATCACATACTAACATGGATGTTGTTCAAGGCAAGAGTAGATTCATCACCTTTTCTTAGCTTTCTACAATAACAAACTTACTCAATTCCAACAATTTCTGACCTAACTTCATATTTTGTTTCTCCGTTGCCACGTGCATAAACAACCATCAATTCTTGTCCCTCAAGGATTCATCGATGAAATCCTATCCACTATATATATATATATATATATATATTACATCGTATAAACAAAGGCAAATAAAATAAGCATCAACTATTAAACCGCATGCTAAGAGACGAATTGCAAGAACTAAAATGAAAACAAAGAAATTATCATCATCTAAGAGAATAATTTACAAGAATTGAGATGAAGGTAATGAAGAATCTCAACAATCGCATGATTCTTCACTTGTTTGAATATTTGCAAATTTAAACTAAAGAGGACCATTGAGGAAAAATACCAAAACAAGAAGACAGATCTACCTAGAACCACAAAATATTTATAACCTCTAATATCAAATTTCTTTTTACCAATAACAAGGTAGATTATATTAGCAAAAAATGTGTCAAAGAATATAAAGATACATCCATAAGTTCCATGGAGAATATTGCAAAGGGTTTTAAGAGTACACTAGTATGGCCAAACAAGTTGCGCATCAACCCTAATACTAAGTTCCAAAAAAAACCATATGGATACAATCCATAGAAAAATGCCATTAGCACCGTAACATTTAGCCGGTATCAAAATATAATGCTATCAATCGCGCAATCTATAATGATCAAATTTTCATCAACAAACCTACCCGAATAAGATCAGCAACTTGAGCCGGGTAGATTGCGGGAGAATACAAAAGAGATTTTGTGCTCACTACCTGAGTGCCTCCCCGTAGCACTACCTATACACGCACTTGAGACTAAATATGTTGCATGTTAACACTTGTATTTTAAATTTGCATCCCGTGTAGAAAGAATGCTTATTATAATGACATCCACATGCATCCTTATTCCTTTCTTTGTAATGCAAAGATTCATTGCATGCAAATAGTCTTATAATAAAAAAATTTTAATTCAAATTCATTGTCATATTTTTAAGGTAGCATTTCTTCCCGAGGGTTCATACTCCCCGCTCCAGAAGGGAGTGATAAGGAGATTTTCCAACTTATTTGTTGCCCCTCTCGTCTGTGTCTCTTAAAACATGTTTGACTTGTGTGTGAGGAATCCAAGCAAGTGAACTCAAAACTATTTTTTAAAGTTGGCAAAGCATGAGTCCGAAGAAAAATTTTCCATAGCAAGATAACGGAAGGAGTTAAAGTCACCTATTAAAATCAAGCCAAGATGATGCTTGGAAAATATAATACATTTCAAAGATGGTTTTTAAAAAGATATCTTGTGGTTCCAAGAGTATTTCAATTCGATTTGTCCTTATGAGGTGAAAGAGATCCTCTAAAGGGTATTGCCTTCACAATCACACGTGCTAAAGAATGAAAAATGGGAGAGGAAAAACACCCACAAGTGACAGATTTGTATGGTATCCGTCACGCTTCACAATCTTCATTTTCGTCTCCTACTCCTCGCTTATGATATATAAACAGCCACCCAAAAGCAAAGAGATTGAGATCAATAACTGTGTTTATGATCAAAACATACATTGATTACGATTTGTCCGTGTACCGTGGGGCTACCATCGAATTGGGGGATAGAGATAACAAATGGAAGAAGTTATTGAAAACGTATACAAGGAAGGAAGGTATTACTAAAGGGGTTGATGTATGCGTATGCACTCAATTAGGCATTTTCTGCTGGTCAAAGGAATTAATGCCCCAAACGAAACCTCAATCGCTGGTCTGGGAAAACTTTGGATGTTGTCAACTGGATTGCTAGATGTTGACAAATATGGAAATCTCTGGATGTTGGTGAATCTTGAAAGCCGGGATTCTTGTCCAGCCTACTATTTATATTTGAAATGATGTTGCAGAATGCACATCCTTTCTACAAATCGAATGATGATGAGTTTCCAGATGCCCACTATTAGCTATTAATGTAGTGACTTTAACATGATTGAGAGCCATGACAACAAGGAGCTACTAGTCATTCAAATCCCCTAGTGGGAATGTGTTGTCCGAAAATCCTCAACGCTAGGATCGGTGGCCCTACAAACTCAATAAATTTAGAATCCCTTTCTCCTTCCGAGTTATGGTTCACATGTCAACTTGCAAAAAATTCAACTAGAGGTTAAAAGCGTACTCTGACAGACCCTACTATTCCTAGAAAAAATATTTTTTTCTTATCACGCAGTAGCCATATTGTTCAAGTACTAATGGGAAAAATTTCCAACTAACCATCAACCTCTTGTTTTTTCCATCTCATGGGGTACTCAAAAAATGTGCATTTAGAATTGTGGTTACTACTTACGTCTCACACTCACATCCCGCTTTAAAGCCAGAGTTTATCAAAATAATCTAGAATTTATTGCCAAGAGAAAGGAGGTTAAAGGATGTATTACCCGATAGAGAAATCTTATCAACCTTCCAAACATGAATATGTGATACATATCGCCACCATCGTTGAAAGCATCACAAAGCTATTAAAGATGAGCTAGAACCCGTCTTCGCAGGCTTCTCAAATGCCTCAAACCCTATGACAACAAAATTCAAAGGTTTCATCCACCAAACATTATTTACAAGTGGATAAAATGTAGAAGGGTTTAGAAAGCCCAATTTCAAACCAAAATAGATGGATTAATGTCAGGATAGGCACACCAAATCCTTTTAAAATCCCAAATACTCAAAGATGCAAAGAATAAGATAGCTTCTTCCAAAGCAAAATGATGGTCGTACCACCAAGCAAAAAAATATTTTGAATAAATAATCCCTAAAGCACTTAAGCTTTACAATCCTAGAGAATTAATAAGGAAAGCAGGGTGGTCATGCATATAGATACCTTTCACATCGATCCACCTTGCATTTCCCCAAAGCCTAAAAATATAATGTGATTAAGAATCAACCATAGATGTCTTGAAAATAACCTCTATGGAATTGGTTGTGAATACTATAAAGAAATGTGGATCTTAAGGCCTAACTTACAAGTTACTACCAAGATATATATAAAATATTCGAAAGCAATCATTGGGAGAAAATATCAAAGAAATCATCGGGAGAAAAGGGGTATTGTTCCAAATTGATTTTTCACAAGACTTACTTCACTCCCCGAATTTCAATATATCATCAATTGAAGCTCTAAAGGTATATAACACAACAAGGTTGCACATACCTTGAGTTCCAATGGACATTTCCCCCATTCCACGAGCTACGAAAGAACAATTTAGATATACCAATAGAAAGATCTCTTTGCTACCTCAAAATGGGTCTTCGACAAAATTTGATTTCATTGCCTATAAAGCAGTGAATGCTCTGAAAACAACATGTCCAATAACCAATACCACCCTCCCCGTACCCCCCTCACCACCACCACCACCATATTGAAAACACAATAGAAGTTCCATACGAATTTTATTTTTTGACTATTAAATCATACTATAATTCTTAATTTTACCTAAGTGTAATTCATTAATAATGTAAAAGTACTAGGTGGATCTTCTAGAGTTAGAAGTGGAAACCTAGTCATGACCCATAAGGCCGAGGTGAAAGGCACTAATATCCTATCTAATCTTATTTTTCTTAAACAAACCGCAAACCATTTTGTTGGATTTTTTGTGCTTCTTCTATTAACTTCACTAGACCGAAGGAAACTTCACAACAAAGTTCAGATCTTACCATTTTGCATGTTGATGGAGGAAGGGCCTACAAAAATAATAAGGTCTAGTTTCCGGTGAAGGAGAGCACGCCACTGGGAAAACCTTAACAATGATAAACTCAATGCTATGTGGGAAAGCGAGGTGTTCTGCTTTTCCGTGAAAGGCAAGAATGCGGTGTTCTCGTTGTTCCCATGAGATGCAAGAAGTTGCGTAAGATGCATTCCATGAAAGAATTTAAGGCGTTCATAAAAGAAAATTAAGTGAAAGGTTAAGATTTAATGTATTTTTTAAATAAAATTATTTTTTAAATTATTTATATAATAAAATGTATAAAATATTTTCTAATAAAAATAATATTATTATTTAAAAATAATTATATAATACTAGTTTAAAATTTTGAAAGTCCAAAATATTAATAATTAGAATAAAAAATATCTAAAACCTACAACATCATGATGAATAGCAAGGCTTGAGATCATGATGATGATATGCGTGCAAGGCTAATGACGAAAGAGAATGACGAAAGGTGTGGTTTACAAGGCCGATCCCTTCGTATAAGGTATTGTTTCGTCTCTTTTCTAGCTTACTCAATTGATATTAAAGGCCCCTCTATATGGATAGAGTTGAAAAACGCGTTCCTCAATTGATATTGACAAGTTATTTTTCACACCAAAAAGTACATAGGACACCAAGGGGGTCTCCAAAAAGGCCAAAGGGTGAAGCCCAAAGGCCAAATAAGAAGCATTTAATTCCAGGTAAAGCCACCAAAGGTCAAATAAGTCAAAGACGATATTGATGTCAATGAAGGCCAATGGCTCAAAGGTCAAACAAATCGGCCCCCAAATAGCCTTTAAAAGAAGTAAAGGTCCCAAAAGGTTATAATTATCAAACAAGGGAAAAACAAGTCAAAACGAGGGAAAACAAGGGTTTAATGGATCGAAGATCAAAGGTAACAACCGATATTGATCAAGATAACAACCAAAGGCTGTAGATAAGTAAGGACCTTAAGAGGACAACAATTGTTATTTTAAGGATAAAGTGAATGATTCCCTATGAGGATGCTATTTTAGCTTTAGTCCCCTATGATTCTATATGATTCAACCCCGTGAATTCTCCCATGATTCCCCATGAGGATGCTATTGGGATCAAAATACCTTAGGGGTTAGGGATTTAGACGCATTTAGGGGTTATGAATAATGAGTTAGTGGTTAAGGGATTAGGATTCGGGTTGGGGGAATAATGAGTTAGTGGTTAAACCGTTAGGATTTCAAGTTAGGGGTTAGGGAATATAAATGAATTAGTGGTTAAGGGATTAGGATCGGGGGCTTAGGCTAGGGGATTTAGGCTATTGGGGTTAGGTGAATAATTATTTATCGGGTTAAGGGATTAGGGATTATGGGCTTAGGGTTAGGGATTAGGCAGCTAAGGATTTGAGGGTTAATGGGTTATGGGTTAATTAAGATTAACGGCTTAGGTGTTTAGTTAAGGGGTTAGGGGTTTAGGTGTTAGTGGTTTAGGTGGGTTTAAGGGGTACAACAAATATAATGATTAGAGGGTACAAAAACACTATAAGGTTTATAGGTTGATTGATATTGAAACAGAGTAGGGTAAGCTTCAATATGTGAAGTTGTTTTTGATGAGGTAGTTGACCTTTCAAACTTCTCCCAAGTTTTGAATTACTTAGAAGCCGGAAGGGGTTGAGGATTCAGTGTCAAGTCAGGTAGCTGCACTTAAAGAGAGGGGTGGAAGATTTTGCACATGATGACTTCTCAACATTCCGTAGAAGATCCACGAAGGCGGTACAAGGGAGCAAACGGAAATGGGCCGCACAAACATGAACAAGGCACCCGTGTGGTCACAACTTAGCAAATTTGATACAAATTTCGCCCTAAAATGAAAATGACCCGAACCGAATGCGTTTGGGTGGGTGCTCCCTCACACGGCTACCTAACCGAACAAAGGCAATGTGGAGAAAACAACAAACAAGCTCACGAACGTGTCTAAGGCACCTTGCGCCGCACAATCCTAGTAAATTTGATACGACCACCTCAAATGAAACGACCCAACCCGAACATATTTGGGCGGGTGCCCTCACATGGTGCGACATGACAAGAGCGACCGAACGAAGGCAACAAGGAGAAACCGGAAAACAAAGCCGCACGAACGTGCACAGGCACCCGTGTAGTCACAATACTCTTGAAGGTACATGTATTAGGACTACATTGACATACGTGACAGATTTGGTGGATGCATACGTGAAGCCTTAGTTGATGTTCATCCTAGTGAAGTAGAGTTATATAATGTTGTCTCTAGAAAGGAAAAGTATGTAAGCTATAACTATATTTATTGCATATTGTTTTTATTATGTCGAGTCTAATTTATTTTAGACCTTTTTTCTTACCTATGCCATTTGATGTAGATAAGAGGTACTTAAGGAGAATTTTAAAAAGTAATAACGAAATTTAATATTAGATTATGATTGAAAAGTTACAAGTATTACTAAAATGGCAATAATGGGGATGTGGAAATAAAATTGTACTATCTTGTGCAACTTGAGGTAGTAGGTTATCAATAGTCTTTGTTCCCCATAAGGGACATAAATCGAGTGTTGGAACACACAAATTGGGGATACAAAGTGTGATTTGATACCACAAATAGGGAGCCAAAAGAGATTGGAAATAGAGGGGGAGAGGTTTGAGCTAGGGGATCGCCTACAATAAAAGGAGGAGACCCAAAATTTATCTGAACATGGAAAGAGACAAGCTTGAAGAAAGGGAGGGAGTTTTCCAACTAAGAAGAAAAAAAAAAAAAGCAGATCAATAGAACTAAGGGTACCAAAGAAGTTAGTATTTAAGTGCAAAGGAAATTAAAGTGTATGAAAATTGTGACAAGACTTGGGACACACATGAAGCTACACCAAGATGGTGCCCTCAACACAAGAATTCACTATTTCTATGGAAAAGGTCGCGTGCATTTACGGTGGTGCAGGAATAGCTTGAAATTCAAGATGAGAAATTCAACACTAATCGGGAAAAATTCCAACTTGACTTCTTGAGATTTAAGAAAATCCATTGGACAACCCGGGAGGGGAAATATTCCCAACTTCTTATTGCATAGGAGAAACCTATGCCAAGAAAAGACAAGAGAATTTCATGTTTACTTGGAATGAGACAAGCAAGAAATGTTCACAACACCCGAGCAAGAGACACATAACATTGAAAGAATTCTAGCATCGATGGAGTTTACAAAGGTGTGGAGGGCCCACCAACTTATAAAGTGCATGGGTTGTCTGACTCTCAAGGGAAAAATGACCCTTGAACTGACACTTTCTCGCTCTTATCACATTAACAACAACCATGAATTCCACCCTTTAGACTAGTGAACTCATGCCCGAGGGATCGAATCAACCACGAAATTCATTAACTCGCCCACCCCGTATCCATCGACAATGAACTTGTATGAAGGAAAAGGAGGAATTAAGGGTTGTCCAACTTCATAAGATTCCACATGTCGCGAGGGGGTAAATGGGCGGTGGCCAAGACTCCCACAAAACACCACATCAACCTTAATGACGAGATCCCGATGCCAAATGTTATGTGATGATGCGAATATGTGCATATATAGGAGGAGACAAAAGGGGGGGCATAGAAAGGAGGGCTTTGAAAATATTCAAAAAATAATTCTCATGGTGCATATATCCAACTAGAAAAAAAAAGAGAGAGGGACAATTATATTGAGTGGAATTATTCATAATATCTTTCCAACTCCGATATGTCATTGATCGACTCATACTAACTGCTATGTCCTTCAAGAAGGAAGGCTTGATTCGTTTGTGTATCTGCCTCTTTGTTTTGGCTTCTTAAAATGTGGTAATAAGCCTTTTGAGAGAATGATTTTAGGGTACTTATATTGATTTTTCTAAGGAGGAGGAGTAAATTGTTGTTCTTCAAGAGAAAACCTTTTTGAAGGTGTTGAATAGTGATAAGGGAATCCCCCAAGATCACTAACTTAGAGACATCTCGATCATTAGCCAATTGGAGACCTGGAAGAAGCCCATACATTTATGTGAGATTGTTCATTCTTTGGATCACTAGCCCCCATAAGTAATTTATTTTTCATATTCCATCGTCATTTAGGAGAATCTCAAATTTGCTCCAAACCATTGCAATATATATATATATATATATATATATATATATTCATATTTAATCCAAACCTAATTATTATATAATTCCACACATTATATTATATATTAACCCAAAGTTCCAAGGTTTAAAAAACAAAGTTCCAGGTTATATTATACATATTAACACATTATATGTATTAAACCATAGTTCCAAGGTTTAAAAAAACAAAGTTCCAAAGTTATATTATATATATTAACACATATTATATTATTATATTAAATCCCAAAGTTCCAAGGTTCCAAGGTTTAAATTAATGACAACTCATATTCCATGGCATATGTCAAACAAAAAGGGTGTTGCCTGTTTAACACATATTTTGGACATGCCGGAATGTGATGCAATATGCACGGTATTGCGACGGTTTGGAGCAACCATCGGTCTTGCGATGTTTTCTCCAAACCATCGCAATACCGACACATATTTTAGAAGCGTCGCATTTCCAAATCTATGTCCCACAAACATCGCTCTTCCGATGGATAGTTTAGAACGTTGCATTTCCGATGACATTCATAAACGCCGGCAGTGTTTACCGATGTCCCCAAATGTCAAGATAGCGACTATTGGTGTAGGATTTGAAAAATTGATAAAATTTGGGGAAATTTCTATTACCACGACAAAAGTAAGCCGAATCCAAAGTGTCGGAATTTCTGCCAAATGTACTAGTGTCTTAATTAGGCTCTATAATAGAGTAGATAGGTAGCACTCTTAAGTCAATATATAGTTGATCTCTCGTTATCTATTTAGAAGTGCATCAGAGATTAACACCATGCCTGGAAAAATAGAATCTAGATTATCCCTTTTCGAGTAGCTTTTATTTCATCTCACACACCATAATGAGGCTCAAAGTGGCAGACTTGTTAGAAAATTTAGAGGAGTACACTAGAGAGGGAAGAACTGTTGGATTAGGAAATTAATAAAAATTTAGGGGAAGTCATTTCTATAGATGAAATGAGATCTGAATGCTCAAAAAAAGGGTATAGGAACTCTGGGGATAGGGAACTGATTTATTCTCCAAAACTGTTGACTGCATACCAAGCAACCAACCAAAAAAATCAAGTAGAGATGGGAGGTGGAGGACTCTGCCTCATATTGACTCAGAGACAAAAAGATTCAAAAATGACACATTCAATTCCATGAAGCAGATAGAATGTAATGGCAGGGAGGATAGACACAACACTCAGGATTTCTAGTAACAGCAAGTCTGTACACAAATGGAGCAAGCAACAACCACTGCAATCAAACAGGGAAGAGTCAAAGTTGGCTATGAATTTATATTTTTGGCATCCTTCCTAGAATCCATGGACTCATTTTATCCATTTAAATGATTAGGGCACTAGAAGGAACCAAAGCTCTTTGTTTTTAAGGCAACCTCGCTAATTTAAGATACAATAATGAGTCAAATAAAAGTGAAACTTGTTTAAATAAATTAGTAGGACTTGTAGCTTCAAAAAATTAAATATTTTCAATGTGTTTCTTGTTGGAATGCAGCCACTAGAGAATTAATTGTTGTAAAACTTGATGAAGCAAACTATAGTTGGTAGAACCAAATTTTATGAAAGCTCATATGGAAATCAAAATTCTATTTTAAATGTGCAATTTAAAAAAGGCATGCTAAAATCCAATTTAATCATGTCCTGATGGTGGTTGAAATGCATCCAAGAAAATTGTGGCACAGTATTTCATGCAAGATCTTAGGCCTTATATTTATTTTATTACAAAGGTATTTTCTCAGACATGTCAATTAGCAACATAGAAAAAGGAAAGGAAACTAAAACACTCTATGCAATGTCTGGCCAAGATTAAACTCACGAATGAGGTGAAGGAACTCAATTTTTCCACAACAGTCATATTAATGCAGACCAATGAGATAATCATTCATCTTACATATCTAAAGGTAAATATCGAAATTATTATACGTGGTTACAATAGAGCCTAGAGGTATTGTTACCCATATTTTTGTTTAAGACGAAAATGGGATAACCAGGGGAGCTATTCTAATTCAATATAAGTTGGTAATACATTATGAAACATATCAACTATACTGGCATGGGACCATACTTCCCGAAGTGTGAGGAAATGTATTCTTAGAATTGATATAGTTTGAGAGGTGAATTTGAATGCATGATAAAGGTAACAACAAATGATATCATAGGCTCTGATCTACTGGAATATTCCTCTATAGAATCCATATAGTGCATAGAAAAGGAGGGTGATAGCACAATAATACGAGAACCAGAGGAGGGATAATGGATGGGTCAAACCTTTCTAATAGAATAACTGTTCACATGTCAATAATACTCCTGTAGAGAGTAGTGAAACAAGGATAATAGACCTTTCTGAGGTTGGTATTGTTATGGAAACAAGTATTCACAATGTCAAAATTAAGGATTCATCTTGACAAAGAAAAGAGGAGTGTAAATTTGTAACCCTATCTAGGGAGGTCTATCTTGAATGTAGTCATTGCAGTCCTATCCTATTTCAATGACACTCAACATCAAGCAACTCAGGCTCCCAAACACATAATCACTGGATTTATAAGAATTTGTGCAGACAACTAACATGATGGCTATAGGTGCATCTTTTGGAACCCTGTCAGCTGCATAAGTAGAGGCTCAGAAGAGACCTTGAGTTTGGCATGCAAATGTAAATAGGACACGACAGAAATTCTTCCTGCAATCATACACCAAGTCCTGAACTAAACTGGAACCTGAAGGGAGGAAAAGAATATAGATAACAGTGCCTAATTTCATAACAGAATTTTCCCAAGAGAATTAATTGGTGCAAGGTCTATATCCCGTGTATAATATATATAGGTATGCATACTGGAATTAAAAATAAAATTAAAGAAGGGGACGAGGGGCAACATAAATTTGGGCCAAAATCAGCTTTTTTTGTTGGAACTGACCTTTATTTAAGGTGATTTTTACACATGTGAAACGAAATTTATGATGGGCTGACCTGTGCGTGTAAAGTCTTGTGACCATTTCTAGGAGAAATTTTCTCATCCTATGGGGGATTTCCTATTGCAAAGCCCATTTCTTTGCACAACAAACACATGGAAGAAATGGGGTTTTCAACCTAACTTATGAGGACACAGAGGATGATTTTTCCCACCTTTAAAGAGCCAAATGAATTCACTTTGAAGAACTCTACACTTGGAGGAATATTGGAGGTGTATTTTTCCCTTTGGTCGTTTCTTTGCCTTTCTTTGTGACCCATTTTCCCACTTCATAAAGGTTTTGTGACCCTTATAATAAATAGTTTGAATTTCTATACACCCTTTGAAGGGTCATTTATTGGAGGTACATGAGCCTATATCCGAGAAAAATGGTTTAGTGCCCACTTTGAAAGACATTTGGAGGTGGAAATCCCTTGTTTAGTGGAGGATTTGTTACAGTTGTAGGGGAGCTTGAAGGCCCCCCTCTCCTAGTTGGTCAATGGCATTGAGAGCCCTTATACCTACCTTAAAGGAGAATTTTGGGGTTTTATTCCCACTTTAGAGGCTTTTGGTAGGCATATTTAAAGACTTCTTAGATAAGCTATGTTGTTGATGGGCCTTGGGAGGTTGGATGCCATGCCAACAAGCCCAGTCTCTATTTCTAAGCCAACCCAATTGATTTAAGATAAAATAATGAGTCAAATAAAATTGAAACTTGTCTAAATAAATTATTAGGACCTGTAGCTTCAAAAAATTAAAGATAATTATTAGAAAAGTTCCCTAGAGCTTTGGAAATAACAAACAAAATGAAACTTCGATGTCTTCAATAAATTGTATATTCTCTTAAGGTAAATGTTCATACAGAGTCCCTATAGACTGATGATGCTCTTGGGGAATCTCTAACATACTCTTCCATTGCAGAAATGAATTATGTGGGTGGTTTTTCATTCACTAATTTGATTCACAACAAAAAAAGTTAAGTATAACAATGCATGTCTGTAATGTCCAAAAACATACCATTACACTAGAAAATGGCACTGAATATGATGACAAAGTTCACAAATTATCTTTACCTATTCAAGTGTAGGAAATTTAAAACCACGTCCAAGGTCAAGACCTTTGCAAACTTCCTAAAAATCTGATAATCTTTCAACCTACCATACAAGTGGAAAAAATAAGTTCAAAAGTGACACAAAATGCTACTCAAAGAAATGTTGACATAAAATTTGTTTTCGTAAACTAAACATTTGGAAATGAATAGGAAAGTATGTATATGCAACATGAGAGGAAGATAAATGGCTACTAGGAGGAACAAAACCTAAATTTTCGGTGGACACCGTGACAACTTGACTAGCACAGGGCAAAGCACTGAATCAGTTCAGGGCAACTGTTATTTTTCTTCGGCGTCATGTGACCTTGGTTGAAAATTTTGACACTACATAGGGGAGGTTCTCACTACCATTTTAAGGTAGCTCATTGCTCATTACTTGAGTTTTATAGTGGACTATCGTCAACGGTCACGGGACCCACAACAAAAGACTAGCAGCTGCATGCCTTTGGCATTATCTCAAGAGCTTTGACAACCCGATAGTGGGTAATTATTTTAACCCTGGTTCTCCTCGGACCACCCTCGAGTGGATTAGAGGCCCCACCTCATACATTCCTGGATCCTCCATTATCTAGCGAGCCATCACTAGATACATTCACATCATCAAGAAAGGCCTTGTTTGGAGAATTGGATAAGGTGAAAAAGTCGAGATTGGTGTGGATGCTTGGTATGGTTGTGGTCAAGTGTACCAATTACCTTTGGCCATTAGAAAGCACTTGATGGGCGCAGGAATTCAAACCATTTCACAAATTGCTAACAGAGTTAACTCCTCTTGGATCACGCAGGCCTGGAAATTGGCACAAGATCTCGACATCTCTGATATTTGGCATCCGACTTGGAACAATTATCCTAGGGCCTGTGTCACCAACATTAGAATCACTAAGAGGGAGGATGAAATTTTATGGGCTTTATCTCCTAGGGGAAGGTACTCTCCAAAGGAAGGGTATGTATCTTTATGTACAGAACTTGATACCCATAACAAACTGTGGTGGTGGAGAGACCTTTGGAAGTTGAAGGCACCACCAAAGGCCAAACGTTTCATGTGGTACATACTCACTAGTTTCACCCCAACTAAGGACAACCTCATGAGGAAATCAATCCACGGTCCCTCCAGATGATGTTTCTGCAAATCTCACACCAAGGATGTGGATCACCTCTTCCTCACCTACCCATCTAGAAAAATAATCTAGCATATTACCACAACTTCCCTGGGCATCACATATCATTAGCATGGAAACTCTGTTTATGAGGCTTGGTCATATTTGTGGCAATCGATAATCTGCCCAAAAGAATGTAATCTTCCCCTCTTGATAACTTGGGGCACCTGTCTGGCTCGTAATTAGACTATCTTTCAAAGTTTTTTGATAGACTAGCCTCACATAAGTAACACTATTGTGACGCTCTTCCTCTCAATTCCAAATGATAAGCTCAGAGCACAAGGAATAATTCTAACACTAGAGGCTATTGACAATTCCTACCCATGGACCTATTTTTACGGGGCATCAAACATCTATGGCCTTGTAGGGGGGGCTACTCTCTATCTCTCTGAATCTCACTAATATAATATTAAAATGGGATTAGGCCTGAGTGCAAACAACTATTCCAAGCTTAATAGTCTAAAACTCCTCCTCACCTTCGCCCGAGAGAAGAGTTGCAACAGGATTCAGATATTTTGGGACTCCAAAATTGTTATTAAATGGTTCAAAAATGAAGCATGATGTCATGTTCATACACTTAGAGCTTTTCTAGATAATTTTATGGCGCTAAAGTAATTTTTTGATTCCATTACTGTTGCTCCCATTTACAAGCAAAGGAAACAAGTGGCTGATCAACTATCCAAAGAAGCATCGCAATTAGAGTGGGGTCACTGGCTCATTATTGAACAGGATGGAAAGAATGAGTATCAGTATTTCCATAGACCCTTCATAGAGGATATGGAGGGAAAGGGGGTAGTCTAACCAGGTTTTCGATTTTGGCTAGTTTTTGGTAGGGATCTGACAGGCCTTTTATTTTTTCTCATGTGATTATGTAGATATTTTTGTTTTTCACAGTATTTTTTAAAATTTTTATTTATGAACATATGAAATATATGACTGTAAGTGTTTTTGAATTATGCATAGATGACTATGTTACTAATAAAACATGTAATTTTCTCTCATAATGAAAATTACGAGTATTTCCTAGAAAAAAAACGTGAGAGGGAGTAAATAATGATAAAAACTTCAAACACGTTCAGAGGGAATCCCACTGAAGCCTAAAACTATATGAAAAATTTCCCTGAGCCAAAACAATGGTTTTCTCCCTAAATTAGTCTATGGTTTTTTTAAACCTAGAAGGAAGTCATTCAAATAGAAAACAAACTTTTCCTGAGACTAATTAGAGGGTTTTCATAACCCTATGACAGACCCAAGTCACAGGACCGAGACGCTGGAAAAGGCATTATAATTTCTTATGGGGCTAGATAGATCTGTACTGAGGCAGACAATCGAATTATTTTGAAGTTGATTTCTTGCAAGTTCATCCCGAGGCAGAAGCAGAATGATCTGAGGCAAGATATTATCAAAATTACGAGGAAAACAAAACCCTGAGACTAGTTATTTACGTAATTATTCTGAGGCAAATTAATCTGAATTTTTTGAGCATCAAAGGAGGCTAGTCCCAGCCAACCCCCTTCCTCAAGCCATTCGTGGATTATTTATGCTCTGCAATAGGTCTTGACTTCTGAAGAAATTTCATACTCCTATATACAACTCGGAGTGGTTTTCTGAGGCAAGTATAGAGGAATTGATTTAGGACCGAAGTAGATCCAAGACTCTTTAATACAATGCAGTGGTATTGGATAGATTCTCAGAGAATTTTCTGAAGGAAGTCCAAGAAAGAAGAAGAGTTTTATCCTCTGCCTTGACCCATGAAACCATTATGATATTAGCCCTTATCGGAATTCGTAAAGGTTTATTTAGGTCTACAGATTTCTGGTTAGAATACAACTTTGTCCAATACGAAATTATACTGTAATTGTTGGAAACTATACTAAACTATTAAATCTGGAGAATATAGTGATACTATGAAATTCTATTGCATGTTTGAACTATCATATTGTTTACTCTAATTTTGAGATAGAAACGTTATTTATTGAAGACTTCATTCATTTGTATTGGATGAATCTTGGTGTCATTGTCCAAAAAAGAATTTGTTGAAATCCTAGGGTGAAAATTTCCCTAGGATCTCACAAAAACAAGAAAATCAATTTTACCAAATAAATAATAAATATTAGGATCTGCAATAGCTATATTAAATCTTTAACCTACCAATTATTCTTCAATCCTAGAGTACTAAGCATGTGATGCCAACTTCATCCCATAAAAGTCATCCTTTAATTTTCATACATGGATCTCTCACCCACGCACATGAAAGCCTCTCAACTGATTGATATATATTGCCTCCTTGATTATACCATTAAGAAAAAATGTTTTTACATCCATTTGATATAAATTCCAACCAAAAATTGATGCTAAAGATATGACGAACATGATGCAAGTAAACTAGAAACTAGAGTAAATCGTAAAGGTTTCCTCATAGTCAAATCCTCTCTAGAGAATAGTCTCATTGTGAACTGAACCTTAGTACATTTTTATGGTATCTGCTGGAATCTTCACATTAAACACCCCCCTAGAATAAATCACAAACTTTCACACTTGTGTTGGCACAATCTCCCAAACAACATTCTTCATTATAGACTTGTGATTGATCTATATTTCCTCCTTGATTATACCATTAAGAAACAATGTTCTTACATCCATTTGATATCAATGCCCACCAAGAATTGATGCTAAAGACATTAACGAACCTGATGCAAGTACACTAGAAACTAGAGTAAATGTGTCCTTATAGTCAACTCCTCTCTAAAGAATACTCTCACTATGAACAAAACCTTTGTACTTTTTATCTGCTGCAAGCTTCACCTCAAACATCCACCTAGAATAAATAAATAAAAAACCAAACTTTTTTTGGCACAATCTTCAAAAAATCATTCTTTAGTATAGATTTTTCCACGTCCACCACAACATTCTATCATACCTACTAACCAACTACCTCCCCATAACTAAAAGGATCTAAAAAAATGATGGAGGACATCGGTGCAACATAATTCAAATTTTTTTTAGAAATATAACTCGCTACAAAGTATGGATTTGGATATTCAGCATGCTCCTATACATCATACTATGTTTAGTACCACCTAGGCTGCCTTGTTGAACCAAAAAATACTAAAGCGTCACTTCCACCTCCAAAACCTTGCATATCATAATTAGGACAGAAAAGGTTTCTCCCTCCTAAACTTCTACTAAAAGGATACTGAGACCTCGAGGGACCATGCATCAACACAAGGTCCACATCTCAATCCACTATTATTTTCCATTTTGATAGAATGTAGACTCCATAGGCATTGCAGGACTCATTAAATCCAACAAAAACACCCTTCAAATTGAAGTGTTTCAATTTAGTTCATTTATCCTAAAAAATATGAATATATACATGACAACAACACAAAAAGTGTGATACCTAGGAATTCTCATAGATGAAAGCTTCGTTCGGTGTTTTTTCCTTCAATACCTAGAAAGGAAACCTATTTAGGATGTAACAATTGTACAACATGCCTCTACCCAAAGGAACATAAGAAAATCTAGGTCATGAACCATAGCCTCAATTGTCTCAGTCTGAAGCATTTTTTTTGGGAAAAAAGTAATGTTGGATCACAAACATCCTTAAAAAAAAAAGTACTAGTATATCCATTATTTTGAAAAGGTTTGAAACTGAAGACATCAATTAAAACACTTATGGAACAGTAGATTTGCAACTATACCTATTTACCAACTCGGCTATAGATATGAAGAGCCTTAACAACATCATGGAATTTCATTTCAAAGAACTGTAGGTAAACAGTTGCAGTCATCAGTAGCTACACATTAGGGATGATTAAGATGATAATTGAACATACTAAACCATAAAATTCTCTACCCTGTCAACAAGGTTGATGGTGTCTTCACTAATTACAGTATAAATTTTAATGCTCTCCCTTGAAACCTGCAACATTGTACAAAAGACAAATAAGCATCCCCATCATAAAGTACAACATCAACTTTAGCAAGTGAAACCTCTTTCTTCATGCAAGACAACAAAGGAATTTTAACAACCAAAGAGTGAAGATTCTACAAATTGTTGTGAGTGCATACTCTATCACATGATATAACTGCCCTTTCCGGCTGCACATAATTAGATAATTACATGAACTCACCCATACACAACATTATGTAGTGCTTTCAATCCAAAAACACACTTAAATGACATATAACTCAAAAATTCTAAAGAGCATATAATAAGTAGCCAACCTACAATATCAAAGTTACTATTAATTTAACAATGGTGGCTCCTATGTAATACCTGGCACCCCATTAGACGATAAATATATTGCTGCAAACGTGGAAATTTTTCTAGCAATTCAGGAGTGTCCAGTTCCATGGTTCTCTGCAAAACAAATATGTCCATCAATTGGAATTTTCCATTTTTTTTTTATAACATGTTGAGCACAAGGTTTAATATAAGCAAAGGAAATAAATAAAGCTATCGGGTGCCTAAAAAGAAAATTAAAACAATGTATGTACTAGAGAATATAAACAAAGGTACACTAGAATCTAAGAAAAAAATTTGCCCAAATTTACACATACAAAACAAAGGTACACTAGAATCATAATAACTTATCCATGCAATACTAGTAAGAAAGCATCAATTTGAAGCCTCTGCACCATTTGTCTAAGATATTAGGAAACATTTTTAGTGCACCCCAGGAAAAATGAGAAGGAAATAGACCACTGCACTTAATAGGCAAGTTTGACCCAGTAAGTCCTCTGTTCAGAAAAACCATATCAAACATAGAAAATTTTCAATTGTCTTCAAAATAAATGGATCCTTTTGTTAGAAATAATGGTCATATTTAGAACTTATACATATAATAAAGTGTCACTAATAAAGGAATGTAATAATGAGACATTTAATATAGTAATTAACACAGTGATTATTACTTGGGTATTTGGGAATTACAGTGTACTCCTCTCCTACTACGTAGTGACACATTGCATATAATGAAGGAATGAACCCACCTTTTCTCATTTAAAATGTGCATTCCTGTCGACACATGTGTGTGTAAAAATAACATGCTATGAGAGAATTGTTGTGGAGAAGCAATGAAGTTGGTGAAGAAGCCAAGGGAATGTTATGCCTAGTGAAGGCACTGATGGTCAGATATAAGGGCTCAAATTGGAAAAAATATAAGAAAGGAAAGCCATCTTGGATTGAGTCAAAGGGATTGTGTATATGTATGCAATCAAACTATGATAATCGTGGAAATCATAGCACAAGGTAAAACACACAAAATTTTTGTAGAAGGCAGGAAAAAGAATCATAGAATTGATGATATCAAATCAATTTCTCGACTCAAGGAGTGACACTAGGTGTAGGAACTTTGTAGGTTTTCCTTTTTTGAATCCTGTCATCACATGGGTAGATATTATCTGATGAATAACCAAAGACTGAAGTCAGATATGTCATGAGTGAGTGGGTAGCTTCCAACGGAGATGTCAAAAGGAATGGCTTGTGTTCATGGTAGAGCCTCTGAATCAAAGTGATTAAGCCACCAAATGAGAATCCAACCTATAGAAGAGGATAACGAAGAGCATTGATCGATGCCATAAAAATTTTAACTAGTCACTACCTAGAAAATTTGTGAAATTGAGTTTCCAAAGCTACCAAATAGAAGATGCACTTATGAGTCATTTAATATATTACTAAATGTGGTTGCTATTAGTTAGGTATTTGGGAGATATGCAGTGTGCTCTTCTTCTCCTACTATGTAATGACTCAATGAGACATCGCATCATATAATGAATTAATGAATCCACTCTTTCTCATTCTACTATGTATTCATGTCCACGTACATGTGTGAAAAAAAATACATTTTAGAAATGCAAGTGTGGAATTGTGTTGACTATTTTTAGGGAAAGGATGGATAAACATTTATGTTGAGTGCAGTGATTCTTGTAATATTTTAATATTTTCACTCCCACCAGAAGACTTCATTTCTTTAACTAGTGATACAGATGTTCATCAGTGGACTCATGATGTACCCAATCCTGCGGCTAGAGTATATAATGTGCCAACTACCCCACTGTATGGACATGGTCTTTGTATTCCACATGGTGATAAGTTGAGGCAGGTATATATTAGGGATGGTATGTGTGCTAGAATTATAGATGGTGGTCGATTGCATACTTGGAAGACTGCAATGAAGGGTGGTCTTATAGGCATGGTAGTTCCAGAGAAGGAAGCTTTGACACCACTTTTCCATGAGGAAAGCCACAAGGATACTGTGATTGTTAATCTAGGTTTGTACCTTGGTTTCTGCAAAGCACAATCTCTATATTATATTTATTGGTTTATATTTTTAATGTATGCATACTTTTTGTTATACTCTTTGAAGGAAGTGTAAATGCTAAGAGGTTTTTTCTTACCATTATCTCTATGGGGTAGTAGACACGAAAGATGTTGGCTTCCCTGCAATTGTGTTTTCTATGTACTAGGGGTTTAGATAACAAGAATATTCATTCTATTTTAGGTCTCAAGTCTGCCATGAAATTAATATGTGTAGCAGGATCCTTGATAGTAGTTGTCAAGAAGAAATACAGAGGTCGAATGGGACTAAGGAAGAAACCAGTGGTGCATCATCCTGGGGTTCTAATTTTTTCTTGTACTCCAGAGATCAAATCTTTGGAGAAAACTCAGTCTTCTATTCAAGAAACACCAACATATTAATATTTTCTTAAAAAGGAATAATTATTAGAAAATTTTACTAGAGCTTTGGAAATAACAAACAAAATGCAACTTCGATGTCTTGAATAAACTGTATAGTCTCGTAAGGTAGATGTTCATACCAACTCCCTATGGTCTGATGATTAATGATGCTCTTGGGGCATCTATAACATACTCTTTCATTGTAGAAATGAATGATGCAGGTGGATGTTCTTTCAGTAATTTGATTCAAACCCTCTACCAGAAGTTGGGCCAAACCCTTCAAACCCTGCTGCACCAGAGCTCTGTAAATCCATTGTTATACTGCAAAAATCTGGGCAAAAATCCTCAAAACCTCACCATATTCAATTCCATTTTAGTTTAAAAATCAAAGATAGAGATAAAATGGCTCAAAAGCCTAGGGGGCGTGGATATTTTATGTTGTATATTTACATTGACATGTAAAATGTGCTCTACTCTCTCTGTTTGGTTTCTTTCTAACTTGGCGTTGGTTTCCAATAATCGAATTGTGTTGCGGTGAGAGAAAAAGGCATTTGGAAATGTTGTATGGAAATATACCAATTATGTTTCATTTTTTAAGATTTTCTTTGATTTTTCCCTCCATCATTTTTATTTTTCCCTCCACCACTTTGATTTCTGTTAAGATATTGAATAGTATTTTTTTTTTTTAATATTTATGAAGTTGTCAATTTGAAGAGAATTTTTTATTTTTCTTGAAAAACAAGAAAAAAAATATGCTCTCAAAAATAAGAAAATGAAAAGATATATTAATTCATCTTTTAAGCTATTTTTAAGATATATAATGTTTGTATAAATTTTATAGAATCTTTTCGTCTTTCTTTTAAGTGAATAATATTATGATTATATTTTTAAACATTTGTTTCATTGAAAATATTTTTAAACATACACTTTTATATCAAAACATAAGAACATATAGAAATATATTTATAATTAATTTGTGATTAAGTTGGTTATAATTCTTTTTATCATGTATTCATGAATGTGGAAAAATATCTCGAGTATTTTCGCATGGAAAATAAGGGTTAGCTAAACTATTTGTTATTAGTGTTGATGGGTATTTGGCTAGTTTTACACTATCAAATGCTTAGATCAAATCTCTTGAGTAAGGTGCATTAGTCCACACTGACAAGTTTACTGTGGATTTCTTCTATGAATGTGTGGAAGCAACCCTTTTGTCTCTAAATTTGAACACTGCAAATGGATTCATAGACCCCCTTTATCTCTGAATCCATCTGCAACGTCAAAATTTAGTTAAATGTAACACTTTAATATCAAAATTGAAATGTTCCATTTCTATAGTGACACGATTAAAAAGGACTAACATAAATGACTAAATCACATACTTCTTGTTCTTGCTAGTTAGTCATATTTTTATTCTTGGACTACGGTATTCACTAATGTTAATCATTTTTAATTTTGTCACTTATTATCTAGTCATATATTTTAGTCATGGACTAAATTAGTCATTTAAGTTAGTCATTTTTAGTTTGGTCACTTATTATCTAGTCGTTTATTTTATCCCTAGAATAAGTTAGTCGTTTTTAGTTGGGTCACTTATTATCTACTCGTTTATTTTATCCCTAGACTAAATTAGTCATTTAAGTTAGTCGTTTTCAGTTGGGTCACTTAAAATTTTTCAAGTTTAGTAGTAATTCACTTGAAATAGTTGTGGTGACTAACATTTTTAGTCACCTAGTCACTAATTTCATCATTTTCTACTAGTGAGATCAACCCATATTCCAGCTGCAACAGAGAGGTTTCATACCAATATATAGTTTCCTCCATTTTTGGAGCTTAACTCAAAACTCTATTCTGATGCCCATTCTCCTACCTCCACATTGCAATCAATGTTGCAAGCACCAAGTGAGGCATTCCATATGGTAGAATTATGTTATATTGGAATCATCCTTATAAAATTTTGATCCTTATAAAGATGTCGAGGAAAAACAAAAATGCCAATCATGCATGCATATTGTTTCATCCTATGGGTAATGCCATAATATTGACTGAAGCAATGGAATAATTTCCAACTCAATTCCAATAATTCTACATGACTACATGCATAAAAAAGGCAAGTAAAAGTGATATGATATGGTTAAACTCCCATCTATTGCATTTGGTGGAAATGACAAAGGTATCCTCACCACAACCATGATTCCATACCAATCAATCATCCTGTTCCATGAAACCAAATCCTTTTAAGAGATATTGTCAAACATCTAGTGAGCTATATCTATGCTTGCACACTTGCAATATATGGATATATTGGTAATCTCTAGAGAAACATCCATCTCAATTCCATTTTGAGAATAAAATCATGATTAGACTTACCATGTTGGAGGGTTTTTAGATACACACATCCATAGTGAACACCCAATTTGATCGATCTGTTAGGTTTCATATCTCTCAATTTAAACTGATTAAAAAATTTCAATGCCTCACTAGCATGTCCATTCTACATGTATGTTGAGATCATGCTGCTCATTGAGCTAATATCCCTTTACACATTTTGTTAAAGGACTGGTGTGCATCTGAACAATTTCCACACTTTGCATACATTTCGAGAACAAAAACACCAAACTCAAATCCAATTTTGAAAAAATGGGCTTAGATCTTCTCCCTTTCTTTGAGAATAGACAAATTGACACATTCCTAAAGAGTAGAGGAAAAAATGATTAAATTTGTTTGTACACACACTCCATACATTTGGTAATATGGAAAGTTCACATCCTCATAAGTACCACTTTCCACATGGCATTTAATTGTTTCATTCCATAAGAAAACATTTATAATGCTAATGTTGTCAAAAAAGTTACGTGCATTCTCCATGCTATTGCACATGGCACACATAATCACAAACTTGAGGATAACATTTTTATCGAGTTTGATCCTAATCATGTAGGCATAAATCCATTAATAATATTGCAAAATCCCTAAGCGTGGACACATTGGCAACATGCTAACCATGACAACAACATCATGGCTCACTCATTCTGGCCTCAAGGCCTCATTGACATCTTCACTCTAAGCATAAGAAGAAACCATGGTACCCCATGAGAGGACATCTCGTTCATGCGATTGATTACACAAAGCATAGTTACCGATCAAACGGGAACTATTACCTCAAAAAGAGAAATCTAGCCCAAAAAAACTAAAAAAAAAAAACATCCCAAAAAAAAAAAGTGTGTCTTCCAGAACACATTGTTTTTTTTAGGGTCAAATTTCAACATTTTTTAAAATTATGCTAAAAAGAAAAATTTCTCTTGAAAAAAGGATTGAAAAAACACCCTCGAAACAAAAAGTGTTAATGGTGGAATAACATTGCCAATTTTTTGTGTGCAAAAAACAACTTGAAAACAAAAGTGTTGATGCTCGAATAACGTCTGAAAAGTGTGTACAAAAAGCAACCTAAAATCGAAAAGTGTTGTTGCTAGAATAACGTCGTCAAGTTTTTGTGTGCAAACAACACCTTGAAAACAAAAGGTGTTAATGCTGGAATAACATCATTTTATTTTCGATGTAAATTGTCTACAATTTTTAATAATGACATTAAAGATAAAATATCACGACTCTAAAAAACCTTAAAATTTCAACGATAAAAATGACATTAAAGATAAAATATCAAAAGTCTTAAAATTGAAACAATTTATACGCATGGTATTAAGGATAATCTATTATTGTATCTCTGAAATGCCATGAAAATCCAAGGATGACATTCAAGATAAAATATCACCTTTATGAAAATAAAATTCCAACGATTTTTAGGCATGGTATTAAAGATAAAATATCTCTTGTAAAAAAATAAAATAAAATATTAAATAAAAACAAAAAAGATAAAATAAAATAAAAACAAAAGAAAATTCAATAGAAAATAAAAAGGGGAAAAAAACACACACACAATTTAAAGAAAAAATAAAAAATTAAGAAAAAAAAACAAAAAACAAAAGCACATATTATTTTTTTTAAAGTTATAACAATAATAATAATAATAAACCACATAATTAAAAAAATTGATAAAATAAAACATTTAAAATTAGTTAAAATTAAAAAAACAATAAGAATAAAATAAAATATGAAAATAAAAAAATAATTTGAATTTTGAAATTTAAATTAAAAATAAATAAATAAATTTAAAAAGAAAATAAAATAAAAATTTTAAATAATAAAAATCTAAATTAAAAAAAAAAAAACAATAATTTAAGTTTTAAAATAAATGCATATAAATCTATGAAAAATACATTTTTAAATAAAAAAATTTAGAAAATTCTTTTTTTTTTAAATTAAAAAAAAAAAAAACAAATTAAAGAAAAAAATAGAAATAAAAATTAAAAATATTTTTCAAATTAAAAAAAAAAAAACTAAAACAAAAAAATTAAAATAAATAAAAGAATTTAAAAAAAATATCATCGTTGCGACCCTGGGGGCTGTGAGGCTCCACTGTAGCTCTCTGACATCCGTTGGCTGAGCCCTGTGGCCCCCAAGGCAGTCGCAGTGGGCAACAGTGGTGATCCTGAAATTGACACAAGGCGGTGTTGATTCCTGGAATCAACCCCCACCGTCCTTGAGGCCACGGGGTTTGCCCGACAGATGGTAGAGAACTGCCATCTCTCTATCACCCGTCGGTCAAGCCCCGCGACCCTAGGGTGGCGACGGTGGGCACGTCGGTGATTTTTGTTTTTATTTTTTATATTTTTTTTAATATTTTTTAAAAAAAAATTTAAATTTTTTTTTTCTTTTCTTTTTAAATTAAATTTTTGTTTTTTATTTAATTGCTTTTAAATGTATTTGTTTTATTATTTTTAATTTTTTAATTCATTTCTTATTTTTAAATTTTAAATTTTAAATTTTTTCTTAAATAATTTTTTTTTAAATTTAATTTATTTTGTACTTATTTCTTTTATTTTTTTAATTAAAAAAAGAGTTATTCTTAATTTTTTATTTGAAAATTATATATATATATATATATATTCTGAATTTTAGTTATTTTTAATTTTAGTATTTTTATTATTTGATTTTTTTTAATTTAAATTTTTTTTTTTAATCATTTTCTTTAATTATGTTGTTTCTTTTTTAGTAAAAAAAAAAAAATTGTTTTTTTTGAAGTTAAAAAAAAAAAAAATTGTATTTCTTTTGTTAAGTTTTTTTTCTTTAAATTATGAGTTTTTTTTTTCCCTTCTTTTTTATTTCTTTTTAGAATTTTTTTATTTTTTTATTTATTTGTTTGAAGTTTTTATTTTTACAAGTTTTTTTTGTTTTTCTTGACACTTTTATTGATTTTTATTCATATTTTCTTTATATTTGATTTTTTTTTGTCATGTTTTTTTATTTTATTTTTATGTCTTATTACCAAGATGAAAATCACCACTCTAAACAAAAATGATTGATGTTGCATCAACGCTTGTCAAAACTAGCATGAAAATCTTTAATATTTAAAACAAATGTTCATACCTGATAAATAAAAAAATTTAATGTGCTAAAAAAAATGACCATTTTTCGAAATCGACGTGATATTTTAAAGTTCCAAAGATATGCTCCAAAAAAAAACAGGTTATTTTACATCACCACTTTTCAAAATTCACATGAAAATCATGACATTAAAAAAAAAAAAAAAAAAAAATCATAAGAAAATTTAAAGTGCCAAAACTATGCTAAAAAAAAGGGTGATTCTACATCACCACTTTTCAAAATAAGGTGTTTTTTTGCGACCTCAAAAAAAGGGGTACCAGTAATTTTCTCGTTTGATCGGTAACTATGCTACAATTGACGTGCAAAATCCAAATTACCATATTTGGCATACATTATAACAGTGAATTACCCACTGATTTATTTGACTCAACCATGTTTGAACACATTGGTGTGAATCTTCGTCCCCTCTCGAAGAAATTGGAGCTTACTACATGTATTGAATACAAAGAGAAATGTAAAATTATCCGGTTATCTGCCTATATAATGCATTCAGAATAGAATGTGAGAGCTTCCTTGTATAAACCACTTGAGATGTAGACTTTGAACATCACATTCCATAAGATAATATATGGTTTATGAATTTTATGAAAAAATAGGCATGTGTTCTCCATACTACTGCAACTGGCATACTTTCTTACAAAATTGGTATCGAAATTGATATTCTAGTTAAATCCATGTCTGCACATGTGGTCATGGAATTCATTCACTTCTTTTTTTGTCTCTACATGCTTGCAACAGAGAAGTATACATATTGCATACACATATAATAGTTCATTGGGTTAAGTCCTATTTTATTAATCTAAGTCCATCTCTGAACATATAATGATATACATACTTTACTGCTCCCTGTTTTCATATTGTTTAACCGAAAGAACCATTACTTTACTTGACATAGATGGTTTCTATCATGCATGTGCATCATTATAAACTAGGACAAAAAATAATTACATTGAGGGTAATATTTTGGGTTCATGGTGGTTTTGTATTTCATGTTTGAATTGATATATATTGACATTTTATTTCCTTTGTTTATACAGGTCATTTGGCCACATAGTCGCCACTATCGCCTAACTAGAGAAAACTAGTTCGAGTTTCCTACTTTTTTGGGGGAAAATGGCATTGATATTGCTAATGTTGAGGTATATGTCATATAAATCCTTTATAGTCTACTTTAGTTTATATCCCAGTGTTCATCGTCTTTGATGTCTTATACTTTGCATTGTCTCTTTTTTTTTTTTTTTTTCAGAAGAGGAACTCATGAGTAGTGATGGTAAGAAGTAGGAATTGAATAAAAAGGAGAAGAATAACACTCGAGCGACAAATGAAAAAAGATAGCGAGAAGAAAACATTTCTAGTGATACCCTTAAAAACAATATCCCACATAAGACACACACAGATAGACTGATGGTGAAGTATTTAGAGTTGGTGAATTCACCTGCAATGCCTTGACAACAAAATGCTAATGTTTTGAAGTGATGAAACAATATTTCATGTGTAAATTGTAGTCCAACCAATATTAAGTTGGAAACTCATATTGCAATACTTTGATATTTCATATAATATAATTTATGTGGTTGAAATTATTTATAATTGTACTTGATATTGTTTAGTATTGCAATTAACATATGTAACTTTGCGTTCTCATATTTGATGAACATGGACATTGTATGACATTTTTTTAATTTAGTGGTAAAATCGTACTATTTAATTTATGTTGATTAATAATGAACATATAAAATCAATCTAACACTACTAAATTAGTAGTTTATATTGATTAATGATGAATCGTAAATAGAATAAATATACAATGACTAAATTAGTCATTTATAATGATTATTAATGAAAATAAATGAAATAAATATAAAATACTAAATTAGTCATTTATATAATGAATATGAAACTACCAAAAAAAGATAAATCACTACTCTAAATGAAAAATTTGTGACTACAAATGATGACTAAATTTTTCATATATATGAGTAATAACATCTAATTTACAATATATTATAACATGACCGGAATTTAGCCATATTTCTTTGGTCATTAATTAGTTTAAAATGATGACTAAAATTTTCTTATATATGACTATTAGTAGCTAATTTACAGTATCTTATAATGCGGCCAACATTTTGGTCATATTTCTTTGCTCATTAATTGGTTTTCTCGGGTGATCATGTAGTAGTATATTTTGTTGTGTATTTGGTCATTAATTGTGGCAATTAATGACTGATTCAATGACCAAATTTACAACTAACTTTACTACTAGACAATAAAATTGAGGCAACTAACTAATGGCTAAGCTAATACGACTAAAAGTTGGTTGCATTATAAGATACTGTAATTAGCTACTATTGGTCACCGACTGACAAATGGTCATTTATATGCAAATTTTAGTCGTTTTTTTAGTAACTAATTGGCCATTTTGTAATAGTGATACTTGTTGTTGGTGGAGTTTGCTTATAATAATGGGTATCAAATCATATTTGAATATGAGCTTGTTTGAATCCCTGTATGGCATGAAGTGTAACACACAAGTGAGTTGGGACGACCTCGTTGACAGGTTCATTGAGAGACTGCATTTTCACATATCAACGAAAGAACAAATGGTAAAAAATAATTAAAAATTTGAATGTTTCTCAAAATAGATAGATAATTTATGTAGATCAGAACATGTCAAATAGGGAATTCAAAATTGAATACCATGTCTTCCTGAACGTGGAGGAAAGGAAAGATTCCCTAAAATTGGGTAGATGTGTAAAGTTAACGACGATATATTGTATACTATTTGAAATATTTGAGAGGGTTAGTCCAGTTGCATATATGATTTCATTACCAACATCCATGCACATTCATAATTTTTTTCATGTCTCATTATTTAAAAATTATATCCTTGATGTTAATCATGTGATTGATTGGAATAAGATTTAAGTGGATATTTCCAGTCTTGAAGATTCTACATGGGAGCATGATGACGTGATAAGGGAGGAATACCCTCATATTTTTTAATAAGATGATTTTATATGCGTGTTTGTGCGTGTGTTTCTATTGCATTGAGGATAGTGCCAAATTAAGGGGGAGGGGAATGTAACATCCTTTCTCAACCCCTAGAATCTAAGTAACATGTAATGCATAATTATGTTGGTGAGTCAAGACAAATTAAATATGCTAGTGAACTAAGGACATATCTTGAGGGTTTTTGTGGCCAAAATCACATGTGTATATTATTATGGGATCAACTCTTACCATGTATGATTGTACTGTATTTTTGAACACAAGCATAAACCAATTAACATCATCAGGTATAATTTATCAACAATTCTTATCCAATATTATCTAGTGTCCTAGGGTGATTTTTTCCCTTAGGGTTGCTATTTTGGTGAGGGTTTCTTCAATAAATATTTAGTAGTAGTACACATTCATAAAAATATGTATGCATAAATATAAAGAGTCTCAACAACTATATAATGTATGCATGAATATAAAATTCCCATAGCAATAATACTTTAGTCAAAGCACAACAACTCAGGGTTGAATGCCCAGTCACAATGAATGCATCCAATCAATAGTAAATACAGGGTTGATAAAGCCATACACACTACAATTTTTCTACACTGACCAATCCAAGTGTACTATCTTAATTCAATGTCTATTGGATATTCTAAGTTTATTGCACAGGGCTCCGACTTATCTTAGATATAACCACAGACCTGGAAATGTCTCTGCTAGTCTCAAGAAATCAGGTTGTTTATCGAACTCCAGTAGGCTTGGTCCCTCTACTTAGGGCTAATATTAACCTTAAAGGCTATGGCTGGCTCAGACTTCTGAACAACACTGCACAATTACCCTAGAAAATGTAATCACACACTTTTATCTCTCTCTTGGACAATACTGCACTAATAACGTGATTGACCCAATTATGTTGTAATGGTTTGCAATGTCTATGTAATAAAGAGTAAGATGTATCAACCTTAAAGATAAGTACTTGTGGCATTTGTGATACCAAATTGACCCCTATTCAATAATTTTTTGGGCCAACATTGATCCATGTGAAATACTTCCAAAATCCAATTTTTATTTCTCAATCTCATGTCAAACACTAAGTAATTTTAGAGTACAAGCACATTGCATTTGTGTATTAGGCTATTTTAAGATGGTTTCCATGTCATAATTGACTCTTGGTCGACCACCCTTCCCTTCTGTGCTAAAACTCTAAATCGTTTAAGCTTAAAATGATTTCCATTCTTTTATTGTGGACAAGGTACTCAAAATTATGCAATGGGTTTGGGTCCCATTGTTCCCCTGGATACAAAATATCATGTGAGTTAGCTATTCTTATAGTATCATGAAGAGCACTCTCCAAAAAAATTTCACATTGATCACCTCTGCCAATTCTTGTTTATTTTTGAATTATATTAGAACTGGTCCTGTCCCCCAGAGCATGCAAAAGAGTGGGTACAAATTCATTCGTCAATTGTGTTCTAGGATATTTATACAAAGTAGTCAGGTACATGTCTACAACTAAAACTATTTGTGGGATCACGTCATATAAGCTACACTTAAATTTTTTGATAAATATTTTAGTTTCTTGACTGGGTTGTACAGGGTTTCAGGCACTAGATTGTGCATTGGAATGTTCTCCTTTAGCTATCTTTGCATGGTATTCAATAGGCCTATAGTTGTGAACCATTGGTTGCATGGTTACAACATGGTTGAGTCTAATATTTAACTTGGCATCAACCCTTTCACTCACAGTGTTAACACCAATGCAATGATGTAAGCAAATAGTCCACTTAGGATGAACCACATCCTCAATGTGCTAGAGAACATATTTCCTATGAAAAATATTATAAGGCTCATGATCATATCCAAACTTGTTACTGCTGCTAGTAGCCTTTTTTTTTTTAAATTCCTGCAATTCATATTTTTGGTTACCTGTACATATATAGATTTATTGATGTGAATCACACTTTGAAAGGTACCCCATAAGTTGAGTGGTTGGAGCAGCAAAATCTTGTTTATGACTACGTTGAGAAAATGTCCTCTTGCTAGTTTCAAGATCATTTTGACCTATATCATCGATCATTCTAGAATGCACCTTTTCCAGGCCCCAAAGTTGTCCCTTAGTGTTGAATTCATATGGATTTGTTAGATGTTTGTTGTCTACATTTCCTTGAAAAAATCTAGTGCATAAATGATTGTCCACATGTTCATGGAGAAGATAATATCTTTGCATTTGATGTGGTCTAGAGAGAATTTTTATTTGGGTCAAGCTTGTATTCTTCATCAATGATTTTATTGAAATCACTTTCATTTAGCACTCTAGCTGTAAATATCATTGAGGGTTTCATTACAGGTTTCATCAATCTTCTACGGTTGTCCAACTTCATTATTGTCAACAATAGAGCCATATAGAGGTGGAAATGGATCTGTATCACTGAGAGCTTCATTAATTGCATGTTTATAACATACCTTTTGTTTTTATACCATGGAATATTCATGACATATGTCAATAAATTTGTCTTCTAGATGAGTATTGACAGTAAAATGGAGAAACTTCCCTATCCCATCAGGATTGAGGAATAAATTTAGATCATAGGCATAAAAAATAGGGGGACCATCAGATTCTGTGATATAGGATATTTGAGGGTTGAACTATAAAATTAATTGTTTCTTCACTCAAATAATCATGAGGGTCACATTATTACTTTCATGGTTTTGAAAAACCCTTTGAGTTTATTGATCTCAAACTCTAGGAAACCATGATTACTTCCATTTATTTCTTACACGATCATGATTAAAATCAAAGTGCAACGTGGGGGTACATTACTTCTCTACTCAAACTCACAATGGAATGTCGAGGTGCCAAGTACATTACCATGAAAGTCTGCACCTCCCTTACTTTCATTTTTTGACAAAATAGGATTAGTCTGATTGAAGTATAATTCTGTGACCTCAAAAGTGTTTTTAGGATTTAAATTATCAACAAGAGAAGCATGATCTTCATCATAATTTTCAAATGGTTGATTCTTTTGGGTAGAAACATGGTTTCTACCCAACTAGAACTTCATACATCTTGTATCATTGATGGAACTATTCAAAAATATTTCATTTCCTATGTTTATTACTTTGTCATGTTGGACATCATGACTAGCCTCCTCACAATGGTGAAAATTATTATCATGCTCTTTTTTTTCATGAAAATCTTTCATATAATCTAGGACACATACATCAACACATACCAATTCTTTGATGAGGATGGGGTTTGCTGTGGGGCTATGTTGGTCACAAAGTAGCCTGTCCATCATGAACTAATCTTGTGAATTTGGAGGGTCCCTTTTAGTGATATTGTTATAGAGGGGTGGGAGCTTCTTCTTATTGTATGGTCGTCACAAGGTCTTGAAAGGTGTTTTCATCCCATATTGTCTTTGGATCCCATGTTTAGCACAAAATTTATTGAAATATTTTAAGTAGAATTCCCCACCAATATCATATCTAAGAGAGGAAATATGACAACCTAACTATTTCTCTATTAATGCTTTGAACTTTTGAAATTCATTAAACACATCATATTTTAATTATAGAAAATATACCCACATTTTTCTACTGAAATAATAAAAAAATGGAAGGAAGTACCTAGCACCAGTGGTTGATGTCATGTTCATTGGTCCACATATGTCTGAAAGTACCAACTGAAGGACCCTCTACACTCTCCAAGCTTGTCCTTCATAAAATGGTATTCAATGTAGCTTCCCTGCCTGACAAGCTCTGCAAACTCTGTGGATCTTCTACAGAATGTTCGGAAGTCCATCTACTAGTTTCTCTCATGGCAACTGAGAGAGATAGGTCAAGTTGAGGTGCCCATACCTATGATTCCATAGGGGTGCTAGATTTTGCAATAAAAATTACCTTTAACTTACAATTTCTAATAAGATAAATATTCAAAAATCTTAAGATAGTGAAAGCTAAGAGATTCATGTAAAATGGATCATTATAATCTTGGACATAGAAAGCACTCATCGTTGCATAGTTTCCCAAAAGGTCAAACAACCTCAATTATATGTTGAACCTACCACTTAATTTGAGGTTCAAATCCTAAGCCATCAAATTCTCAAGTGAAAAGGTGAAATAAGAAAGGTACGAGTCACTATAGGAGATCAATGTTTCTTTTCAAATTTCTTCTTCCTTCAACTAGAGGGAATGATGAGATCCTAGGAGTTTAAATTTTAGTGTTTTCAAACCTTGGGAACATATGACATGAATCATATGAAATGTTTATTTCCATTAAACATGAGGGTATAATGATTAACTTAAATGGTCTTTAACACAATCCCTCTAGATTTGTCTCTTCAAATGTGAGGGCACCCACTCTCATAAAGGACATGTTGGGAGTTTAAACTTTAGTGTTTTCAAACCTTGGGCACATATGACATGAATCATATGAAATTTTTATTTCCATTAAGCATGAGGGTAGAATGATTAACTTAAATGGTCTTTAACACAATCCCTCTAGATTTGTCTCTTCAAATGTGAGGGCACCCACTCTCATGTTCGCATTTACTGATATTAGCCTTTAGGAAAAGATAAGAAAATATAAATTGGACTAATGTATCAATCCATGTGAACATGATACCCATTCGCCCTCTCACACACTCAATGTGAAAACTTTTTCTCCTAAAGGACATGATTTGGGCAGTATATCAGTTGCCTCAAAAACTTAGGTTCGAGTCAATTCTTCATGCAACGTGATACTAAGAAGTTGCTAAGTTGTCTCCTATTATTATGCTAAATTGTTCATCATTAGTTCAACAATTATAGATGACTCTCATGGTGTTGCAATGTTATTTAATCTTACAAGTTGACATACTTTCTTAGTCCCACAATGCTGAAAAACTTTCCTCAACTATTAATCCTAAAGAAGCCCAATAATGGGTGAACATGGATAGGCCAGCTTGACTTTTCTCACATGTCTTCCATCTCACTTAGACACTTATTTTGGGAACTCTTATACATTTACTATGTCAATTTGCTAAGGCCTAAAACGGGAAAAATAAATAACAAGTGTGTGCAAGCAGCAACACACTTGACTAGATTGAACTCGGCCTAGTCTTATGATGGATGTACATTTTAAGGGCTTCTTTCCTAATTCAAAATCGCTGAAGATATATAAACTAACTATTTCATTTGTCCTACAATTCCAATAGTGCACATGGAAAGCTTCTCTGCAAATCTCTTTTGTTGCATATGGTAGGCCTCTGAATAGACTAAGCTTGTACTAGCATAATGCAAACATGACCTGCAAGTCACCACTGTGTTTTGGTTTCTGAAGACTGCTGCATTATTGAATGACTAGTGAAGTATCAACCAATGAATAAGTTTCAAGCTTTGGAGAAGTCACAATATATATTATAATTTTGTCTTGCAGATTGGCCTCTTGACCAATTTTTTCTAGGAATGCCTCTTATGAAAAAATGAGTTCTTTCCTAACAGGTTATGAGCCTCTTGAAAATACCAAGTTCACTAGAACATTGGAAGCAAATATCTAATGCACGCATCATGCTACCACTACAAGCCATTGCAGAAAATAGAAACCAAGGTGAAAAAGGATCTACAGCTACATTGTAGACGTGTTATAGTGACAAACTTTCTTGAATGTCTATTCTCCAACATCCATAGCATTACCACAAATAATCATAGTTTTTATTTAACTCCAAATAATATACATTCCAATAAGAAGTTGTCAATCATAGTTTTACCTTGTGGCAATGATTTTCCTTATGCCCTGCTCTCATTTTTAGTCAAAAACTAGATTTCCTATATTGATGACGTTCCTACTGTAATATGACCAACTATCAGACAACTATCTCACTGTAATTCTAGATAAAATGAGTAGTGTACCCAAATAATAAAGAAACTGAAAATGATAGTAGATATTGCAGGGTAAGCAACTAAATAGGTAGTACGCATGATATGCTATTCCATAATTCACTACCTTTCCCATTTATAAAATAGTTTCTACAACAATTCTGCTGCATATTAGTTCTTTATGTTGCTATTTATTGAGATTTTGGCTCACACGGGGATTACAATTAGCCTTTCCACAGGAGATACATATGGCTTATGCAATTGGCATACCATTGTTGTTACTGTAACTAACATTTCCTGATAAGAAGTTACAGTTGAAACATTGAATTTACTTGTTTTGGCTTCCTAATTGTTATGTATGTCATATATAACACCAACTATCCATTGGGATTCATACGTGACCAAATGAAAAAGGCTTTAACTGTTGCTAAATGAAAAAATGTGAGAGGCTGTGATTGGAGGGATTTTGTGAAAATTATAATGAAAAATAAAAAAGTGAAGGCCTGCACCTCCAATGCAGTGATAGCAGGGTTTCCTATTTATAATCTTCTAGAGTTATTATTATTATTATTTTTTCATTTCTTTCTGACTGTTTCTCCCTGGTTAAGGCGTTTCTCAAGTTTGTCAGCTCTGAATGCTAAACACGCTGCTTGATGTATTGCAGTGGAAACACCTCACATCTTAGCATAGGTCCAAGATCTAGTTCTGGTACAATAGCGCAAATTGTGGAAAATTTGGTAAGTGCCTGCTACTGAACGCCTTGCCACTATGACCCAAGTGCTATTTGGCCTCAACTAGAAGGTTAGTGCATTGGGCAAAAGAGAATGTTGTGTGCGTTGATGCTGCACACAAGGCATCTTTTTGCAAGCCCTTTTTCCCATCATGTGCAAGAGAAATTTTCATCTGCAAGATGCACATAGTATTCTCTTTACCCAATAAAATAACCTTCTAGTGTTGCATGAGCTTCTAGCCTCTTTAGACCAAGGAACTGTCCAGAACTTTGTCACTCTTGGTTCATAGTTATCTCGTGAGTTTAGTCTGATTGCAAGACTTTTTCCTTCACATTCCTTCTCAATGTTTCTGCCATAACCTCAGAGCCACTCGGGTTTAGGGTTGTTACCTAGATATCTCTTGGGGTCTGGACCAACCTCCTGATATGCTGGTAGCATTTCTATACCTCCAACAGGTATATCACTTATCATAGGCATTTTTGTTTCTCCAAAATGCCGTTACTCTCGCAAAAGGGTGCATTCTAATTTAAGATTCTTTCTCCCACAACTCAACATGTTGTGTGCAATGTGGTGCCTGTTGGGTGATTTCGATGGCTTCTACAAACTAGTTATTTGACAATGTTTCTAACCTCTTAGGAAGGAGCTACTTAGCAGTGGCTGCCTCTCTGATAATTGCTTGTATTGATTGTTCATTAGTATATTGAAAAATTCATCACTGGGGATTAATGTTTCAATTTTATCAAGTGTCTCTTGTTTCATATTCAACACAAGATGGACTTTGCATGCACTGAGTTCATTGGAGCAAGGCTTTCTGGCTTGCCTTGAATATTGAAAGCAAGTTACAAAAGTGATCCCTAAAGATGGAGCATTATTGACAATGATTCAAGCTCCTCTCAGTGGATGTTTTCTAATCCCTCTTCTTATGCTCCTTCCCCTTTTCATTTTCATTTTTTTACAAGGCATGACAAAGATACCCATAAGTCTAGGTTTTAGCCCAAAATAAATTTTAATGATAGTGGAAATGTTACGAGAATATTGTTATTATCACTAATGGTCTGCTCATTCTAATGAGGGATGTCTTAAGCAAAGAGTTCTCAACACATATTTCAGTGGCTGAGAAAAAGGAAGGAGAAGGTTAAAATGATTATAGTCAACAATCCCAGTTACATAAGTGGTTGTTGTGGACTTCCCAATCCATGGTGGGAATGCCTCTGCTACTAAGTACGGTAATTCTAACAATTCAAAAAAAAATGGAAAAACAATTCTAAGCCCACAATTAGTCTTAATCATCACTTACTACTTCACTTTAGACAAGGATGCTTTGTTTGTGCAAAATTGTTGCATTATAGTTAATGGTAGTGATAAAAATCTTATTTCACAAGATCATGTGACTTTTCTTAATTTTCCTTCAAAATGTTAACCTTGGTCTAAAATTTTAGGGTTGGATGAAGGATAAGGAACCAATGCAAGTTATGAAGGTCCATCAATTCACTTTTGCTATTGACCACTCTTTGATAGTATTAAGTATGATGACACTCTTGTTGACTGCTATGGTCTTATTCCTTGGAAGGTTTTATCAACATGATTGACATGCAAGCTATTATACATTGTCTTGAAACTTCCCTATTTTTGCAAAGAAGTTAGTGTCATGCTAGTGATTAATTTGAAACCGTATTTTAGTGGAAAAATTCACTGTTTTTGGTGGAATAGTTCATAATTTATTCTAATCTTTTGTTGCAAGTGTACTAGTCATGATGATAAATGTGTGGTTTACTTCAGAGGGTTCTTAGTTCTTTCTAGATACGCTTTTTATCATTTGCTTTGAATAATTCTCTAGTGCTTTACCTTCATATTTTATCCCCTGCACAATTGCTCCTGAGGTCCATGTTGTTATGTTTAAGGTCCATGTTGTTATGTTTATTGGCCGTTTCTGTGGAAACTTTTTCCTGAGGTTCTACAAGGTAAATCCAAATGCAAAAAAATACTATTTTACATATTGATATTTGTTCAAGACATTCTTGTGTGATACTTGAATTTCATAAATCTAGATTTCTATTTCGTTATCTATATCAATATATAAGAACAGGCCCATGGATTGTTCATATTTCTCAAACTATGGAGTTGTTCCTTTCCTGTTGCATGTTCTTTTATATTGTTACGTTGTGATTCAAATTTCTAGTTGTGCTTTCTAATTATTCTCCTACGTAGTACATGCTTTGTTAGATTATATCAAAAGTTATTCTTATTGTCTTTTTATTATGTATATTGAACATATTATTTCTAGAAACTTTTGATCTTCCTAGATTTTCTATTCCTTTGGTGTATCTTTGCACCTTTAGGGGCAATTGCTAGTTTAAAGTATAATTCTTTAAAGGGTGCTAGCTCAATGGAAGAGCACCTACTTTACAAGCAGGAGGTTGGTGGTTCAATTCCATCGTGCCCTGATATTCATATATAGGGAATGACGAAGATCAATTTTTGGTGACGGATGCTCTTTTGACCATCACCAATGAGCTTATGGTGACATTTTTTGACCCTCACCAAAATATGAAATGGTGACGGTCAACGAACGCCACCATATATATGCATCAATAGTGACAACCATTAAAGGTCCATCACCATAAATCGTTGTTGTTGATAAGAAATGGTGAGGGTCACTGTTTGTCATTATAGTCATTATTCGTGACGGACCTTGATGTCACCAATGCGTTTATGGTGACGGTCAATGAATGTCGCCATATATATGCACCAATAGTGACAACCATGAAAGGTCCATCATAAAAAATCATTGTTGTTCATATGAAATGGTGTCAGTCACTATCCATCATTATAATCAATATTTGTGACAGACATTGAATGTCACCACAACACATACTTTCAGCAACGCCACCTTTGGCGATGTTCAATTTTTTGGTGACAGAAGCTATTTTTCATCACCATTTCCCATATGAAATGGTGACTGTCACTATCTGTCACTATAAATCATTATTAGTGACGGAACTTGAATGCCACCACAACACCTGTACTTTCGGCAACGCCACTTTTGGTGACGTTCAATTTTAGTGACGAAAGTTGTTTTGACCCTCACCAATGAGCTTATGGTGACCATTTTTGCCCCTCACCAATTTCCTTTTTTCTTGTAGTGTGTGTTGTTTTTTGGGGCTAGTACGCCTATGTATACATGTTATATAATTTGATTCTAGAAGGCCTGATAATGTAATTATGTAGCACATGCATATTAATAAAATAAAAGGGATGCAGACTAAAATAGGAAACTAAAATGGGGGGTTGAGACTCCATGGATGGGTAAAGGAGGCACTTATGATTTAATAATCATAAAAAGTTGCCATGCAAAATAACCAAAGTCCATCCTGGGCTTGGATGGATGAAAAGTGGTAAAAATTAAGCATGCATAAAAAAAAGGCATGTTTGGGAACCATGGAAAATTTAAGGGGATAATATTCGCAGGTGGGCTAATTTTCCATGATTTTTCCAAAAAAAGATTCACCAATTTTCACTTTTTTATAAAAGTAACTCGGCCAAATTTTAAAATATAAAATTATTTCACCTTAAAAATCACTGACATTATATAGAGAGTATATATAAAATCATTATAAATTTGAATAATTTTACAAATATATCAATAAACATTTTATAGTTTGCATATTAGGGACTAGGGATATTTTCCAATGTTTTTAAACTTCAAGGTAATTTTCCATCTTTAAAATTTTCCCTATTGGGAACTATGGAGGATGACACAAGGGATTCCTCTACTGTGAAAATAGTACATACTAGTTTTTTTTCATGATTGTAGATATAAAACCATTGGTTCATGGTGGAAATGATGAAATGTAAGCATGTAAGGGTACCTGGAAGATGCATAGGGTAGTAAAACTCTTGGAAGCCACAAGAACTATTGGTTGGAGGATTTAATGCTTGGAACCTTGGTTGTGTGAGGCCTGGAAAGGTATTTGGATGTTTTGTGAGTGTAGTGGAACTCATATAAGCCATAACACTAATGGTTGGACATTATCAGGTTTAGTACCTTGGATATGTGAGGCTTGTAATGGTACCTGGAAGACATGTGAGGGTAGTGCAACTCCTAGAAGCCACAATTCTATTGGTTGGAGGGTTCCAAGATTGGTAACTTAGATGTGTGAGGCCTAGAAGGGTACTTGGAAGGCTTGTGAGGGGATGAGAAATCCTAGAAGCCATAATTATACAACTAGTTGGAGGTTTCGTTCTTGGTAACTTGGTCAATGGTTATTTGTACTAAGCTTGTACTAGATTTTGGGTGCGTTGATGCCCATTAAGTCAAATCCAGAGCTCGAGGGTGACTCATTGTTGAAAGAAGATGAACAATGTGATCTATGACTAGGTGGAAATTTGAAGGCCTGCAGCTAGTTGCAGTAAATGAAAAAATAAGTATTATAATTATGTGTATAACTATTTTTCCGATACAAATAATTCATATATTGTTGTTAATTACATATGGGTCTTAAATTAAATGCATTTATGTATATGCATTTCATATTACTATGCACGTGCCATAATTCCTAGCTTAAGGCGAAATTTTCTAGTACAAAGGCTACCAAGGGTAGCTACCATAGGATTAGGCCTCACGAGAGGCAGTAATGAACCTGCAAAGGGCCAAGCTATGTTTCACTCTATGTTATTGATGTTTGGGTTATGTTATGAACTACTAGATTACTGCATGACAATGAAAGCAATCTCTATTTTGTAGCATATGATAGAACCTTTCTATTTTTGTTATTTGTCTCAATATTAGTTAGTAATGATAACTATCATTCCAATTATATTATTGTTTCAAATTGATAACACATATCCTAAAAAATGTGGGACATTAGCAAAAAAATTTCATGCATTGAGTTCATTAGGTACATAATACTTGAACATGGAGCACACTTTTTTATATCTTTTCTTTAAAATTTCCCTTTAATTTTTGAAATCATGGACATTGTTTCCAGGAATCTAAGTGTTAAGTATTATAACATATTTTCTTGAAGCCAAATTTGAGCCTAGTTTGGTTTGAAAGTGTAGTTTGATTGATGAAAATGTCACTTGCTTCTATTTCGTGAATAGGAAGTCCCACTAGATTCCTATTGAACATAAATATGGACAATCTCTTTTTAAAATTAGGATGTTTTGTTTGTCTCAAGTGCGCATTTTCTTTCACTCGTAGAAAATTATATTGGGGTAAAAATGCGAAGGTGGGTTACACTTTCGTGAGAAACGCATTTGGAAATTTCATTTTCCCAATATTTGGCCCAAAATTTTAGAAATTTCAGCTGAACTAATTCTATCGTTAACATTGACGGCATATTGACGGCATGGGTAAGCAGATTTTTGGCCCGAGTTGGGAAAATTGACAAAAATGTTCGATCGAACTAATAGTCCGACCAAACTAATAGTTCGACCAAACTTTTTAAAATAATTCGGTCGTACTTTTTGTTATAAATATACCAGCCCCCAGACCGCAACAAGTTTTCAGTTAGTTATTTTGTTACCATTGCGCTTCTCTATTTCTATCTCGCTGCTCTATTGTTGTCTCGCTCCTATGTTGTTGTCTTGCTCTCTTTGTGTTGCGTTGTTTCTGGACCATTACACTACTCTGTTTCTATCTCTTTGCTCTGTTATTGTCTCGCTACTATGTTTTTTTATCGCTCTGTCTGTGTTGCGCTGTTGCAGGGGCGAGGAGGGGAGCAAGCGAAGGTGATAAGGTAAGTTTTATGGTTTATGGTTTATGCTCTGCTTTTTTTTTTTAATTTAATTTTATGTGTTTGTAGATTTTCTCTAATCTGCATCCTCAGGGATCTGTGGCCTCGTCATCTCACTGTCTGCTCGTTGTGCTCACTCTCGATGTCTACTCATTGTGCGCACTCCCATTGTCTTGGATTTATCTTCATGGTATCGTGGTACTCCATAATATGAAACCATTTCCAATTATATGACAACCTTATTTTTAGATAGGGTTTTTCAATTGGTAAATTCTTCCCATCAGATTATTGTTGTGGCCATGTTATTTGAAAATATGTCTGCTTTAACAAGGTTCCTCTTTGTATTGTGTGTAATGTTTTGAGGGTTTTCGTAATTTTCTCTTATCTTAGAAGCCCTGTCATCCTTTTTGAAGTTATTTTGTGATTCTGCCATCTTTTTTGAAGTCCTTAGCATATTGATCTATGTATGAAGTTCTCTTATAATTTAACTTATTCATTTGATGCAATGTTGTTAATTCTCTCCCTTGGAAGTTGTCTAGAGTTTGTGTTTGCTTGTCTCTATACATTTTACTACAATAGTTTCTATACATTTTACTACAATCATTTCCTTTTAGTCCAAGTTTTATTGGCTTCTCTCTAGATATTCGTTCTAGTTCCTCTTTGAAATCAAACCCACACTTTAATTATTTGCATATGTTTTTCATGTTATCCATACAATTATGAATGAAGAAAACATAAGAAGAACAAAAATACACTGACAAAAAAACTATCAGTATTAGTGTTGTAATGTATATGATAGACTTAATGATTAAGTTCTTCTGTGTAGGAAAAGAAAGAGAGTTATGAATCGTCGAGTGCTCAGCTAGGGTTCTGACTACCTCTGCAACGACACTGCCCTAATCACTAATGGAAGACTAATGGAGTTGCATGCACCCGGCCAAGTGATTCGATGGATTCCTGTGCACAGGCTATGACATCTGCACTGGGGGGAGGCAACCAGCCTCCCCCTACAAACGAGGAAATGAATAATGCCTCATATGAACAGAACAAGATGGCCTCTGACAAGGAAGCCAACGAATAGAGGAATGACGTACCACAGGCGTAGGCCTTAGCGGATACTTCGAAAACACCTGCTACGACCTCTGAAACATGCAAATCCATTGCGGCCGAAAGACCTAAGATTGATCTGCCCAGTCATCACATAAATGCTTAGATTCAGTTCATGAAAGATCATGCTCTCATTGGGAAGTTTATTGGCTTATGGCCAACTAAGAAAGCTCTACAAGGGTGGATTGCCTTGAAATGGAAGCCCAAAGGACATGTCGCCCTACAACTCGGGCCAAAGGGTTTCTTCAATGTTGTTTTCAACTGTATCGAGGACCGAAACAGAGTACTAGACGGGGGACCTCACTTCTTCAACTCTGCTGGCTTATACCTAAGAGATTGGATTGAGAGATTCAACCTGGACAAAAAAAACTTCAACTGGGTCCGGTCTAGATACGCTTGTATTTTCTGCCACTCGAATGCTGGGATGAAGAATCGCTCACTGCTATTGGCAAAGGTTTGGGCGAGTTCATCAAGATAGCGGAAGAGACAAAGCTCCAAAGATACACCTCCTATGCGTGGATATGTGTATACATGCACCTTGACAAAGCTCTTTCGAATGCGGTAAGTTTGTTTCATGATGATTTTGAGTGGATCCATCCCATCGACTATGAACATGTTCCATTTCAATGTCGTAGGTGTCATGCCCATGGGCATATTTTCAGAGACTGCCCTCTCAACAATACTCCCAAGAATAAAGAGGCCGAAGACAAGCCTGAAGTGGATGGTTTTACCAAAGTTTCTAATCGCAGAAGGCATAATAAGAAACCTCCATCAACAGGCAAAAAATCCAATCCACAAGCTAATGCCCCCTCTACCAGCAAAAGTTTTGATCTCCTGTCTCAGCCTAACCTCACGGCTGACACTCCCTAAGCCCCCTCTGACCCCTCTTCCAAGCCCTCATCCTCAACCGCAATTCCAGATCCCTCAGGTCCTAAACCTAGCCTGACAGAATCGCAAAATATGGATACCATGAGTCCCAAGCCAACCCTAGAAACAAAAATTTTCATTTAGAAGCCAAATAGTATGGATATTGACAGTCTTCTACTTGATCCTAACTTCTCCAACAAGGAAAACCGAGAAAGCAGTCAGCCGAGCCACATGGATGAGGATCCTGAGAGCTTCGATCTGGGTGAGCTTGATCTTCTGGGATTGGAGGCTGCCTGCAGACGAAAGGAATTTGACAAAATCAATCCTCGACAGATTGAGACCTTAGAAGTGGTTCTTTCCCGAGCTCAGCAACAAAATAAACTAGGTATTCAACCAGCAAGTCACTGGGATGGTCTAAAGATTATAAAGGAGTCCAAGAAAAGAGGTAGAAAACCAGATTGGCAACGCACCATCACCTTAGGGGAGATGCTGGTGGAGTCAGGAAGATACCCCAAATTGACCCGGTTCTTCAAGCCGCTTCCCAATTGTTCCTCATGAAGCTCATCTCATGGAACGTAAGAGGGCTAAACAGCCCTGGGAAATACAAAATGATTAAAAACATGATTCAGCAAGAAAGACCACAAATCATTTTTCTGTTAGGTAAAATTGACTCGGGATAGAGTTAATGTTGAATAGGGTAAATAGTAGTGGTTTTGGGGCACATGGTATTGTGCACCCATGGTTTTCAGCCCATGGTATTGCATGTAATGGAGCCTATAAAAGGCTAGGAAGACTTCATTGTAATGTAGGCATGGAGGTGAGCAGTGAAGGCTCACTTGGCCGGATTGGCCAGGGTTTTGGCCAATGTTTAATGAAATTTCATTGGTTGGGTTTTTTCCCAGATTTGGGGTTTTCCTGGTTAAACATTGTGTCTATGTTTATGTGATTTGTTGCTGGGTTTTGTATGTGTATTTTTCTCTCGGTAAATATTTTATTTCTGCAGTAAATTCCTAACAAGTGGTATCAAAGCCAAATGTTGGCTTCAGAGGGATGCTTCTGTTGCCAAGGGTTTTATTGGCTTGTGAATAGAGATATGATCTGTTGTATTGATGCAGATCTGGATCTCAAACTGAAGGACGAGATCGATACATAACCCATTGAAGGAGTTCTCTCATGAAAGTAACGTGGACGAGCACATTGAGATAGAAATGTAAATTTTTTGCTGCATGGTGAAACCATTGATGCAAAGAAGCTGGATATTGTGATAATTTGTTTAAATATTTCAGATCTGATGCCTGTGGAAGCATTGTTGATGTGATGGTGGCATTCGATGAAGCTTCTGAGCATACTACGTTTATGTGAAATGCACTACTCATATATTATGTTAAGAATGGGCTCTATGAAACCAAGACTATGGAGATTTATAAGCAGATGAAGTTTTCTGGGACGGAGCTTGCTAATGCTGAAGGCGATGCACGCTGTGATAAGTTTAACATGACTTTTTTTTGTATAGCCAGGAGATTCATTCAGTCTCTTGCTGTTAGACAACCATCAACTCAGGTACCAAGCTGGTACGATGTCAACGATCTTTGCAAGGAGGGCCGACTAAAGGAGGCATTGGCTATTTTACACAAAAACGCAGACCACCATGGTATTTCTTTCGATTCTAAACTTATGCTACTCTCTTGCGTGCCTGTCTTGTCTCCAAATCTCTTACCGAAGGAAAGAAACTTCATGCCAAAATGTTGGTTAGTGGCTCTGATCAGAACTCATTTTTTGGGAACCCAACTTGTGGGTATGTATGTTGTCTGCGGCAGTTTGGACAATGCACGCCAAGTGTTCAAAAAATTACACCAACGAACTATTCTCTTATGGAATGCCATGATCAGAGGCTATGCTAAGGGTGAACTCTATGAGGAAGCCAATGCCCTCTATTATCAAATGCAGCAGGAAGGAATACAGCCATACAATTTCACATTTCCGTTAGTTCTTAAAGCATGTGCTACCTTACTAGCTCTGGAAGAGGGCAAGAAGATTCATCATCACATAGTTAGGATGTGGCTTGAGTTTGATATTTATGTAGTTGCTGCTCTTATAGAGATATACGCAAAATGTGGAAAATTGGAGGTTCCTCGTCATTTATTTGATAAAATGCCTCAAAGAACTATGATCTCGTGGACGACTATGATTGCAAGATATGTTCAAAATGGACCATGAAGCTAATAATTCTCAGCAGATTCAGAAAGAAGAAAAAGATGTTGTTTCAGCTGTAGCAACTGTGCTTTCTGATCTTTGTGGACCAAGTGAATGGTGGCAATGTCAAAAACTTCATTCTGAGCTTCTTGAGCATTATAGTGGTGTTTCTTTAGAGAGGTCTTGGTCTCTAAATCTATAGAGTAAGAAACTATGAGGATTGGTTACATGCAAAGTGTTTGACAGAATGTGTCAATCAAATGTTTTGAAGAACGTCAAAATGAGAGAGGATATTTGCAGGTGAATTAATTAAAAATTGATGAACCATGTATCTGAAGAGAATTCCTAGAGGACTGGTGGTTACATAGGCTGGTGACCCATGTAATCCGGTAGATGGATTCTTCTTATATGGACATTGATGTATAACTATGATGTCCTCTTTGGAGAGGACATCATGATTGAATGTAGAGAATGGTCATACAAAGAATAGCAACAATGAAACAAAACAAAACAAAATATTATTATAATGGAGTTAATTTATTACATGTAAATGGGCATACTACTGTAAGACCTGGTATGGCATGCGTACCCCTGGGTAATCACTGATAAAGTCTGGGTTATACCTAGGTGATAGGGGGGATGTCAATTTTACAATTACCCTGGGTAAAAATTTGAGGGGGGAAGAGCTAGAGTGAGTGGGGTTGTCTCATCTAGCAGGTTTGGTTGGATTTAGTCAATAATCCCCAAGTCAAGTTTAAGGGGGGAATTGTTAGGTAAACTTGACTCGAGATAGAGTCAATGTTGACTAGGGTAAATAGTAGTGGTTTTGGGGCACATGGTATTATGCACCCATGGTTTTCAGCCCATGGTATTGCATGTAATGGAGCCTATAAAAGGCTAGGAAGACTTCATTGTAATGTAGGCCTAGAGGTGAGCGGCGAAGGCTCACTTGGCTGGATTGGCTAGGGTTTTGGCCAATGTTTAATGAAATTTCATTGGTTGGGTTTTTCCCGGTTAAACATTGTGTTTATTTTTATGTGATTTTTTGCTGGGTTTTGTATGTGTATTATTCTCTTGGTAAATATTTTATTTCTGTAGTAAATTCCTAACATTTTCTTCAAGAAACCAAATACAACAGCACAGCTCTTGGCACTATCCTAACCAAAGCATGGTCTGGATGCCACTTAGTAGCGGTTGATGCCTCAGGCTCCTTGGGAGGCTTATCTATAGCGTGGGATACTCAAACTATCTCGCTCGTATACTACCATGCCTCACATAATCTCATTCAGGAAACCTTCCACCTCATAGGCACCAATACACATGGGCACCTATCAAATGTCTACTTTCCTCAAGATTCGGCAAGCAAGATGGCGCTCTTGAACACAATGGAGGCTCTAAATTCCAACAGAACACACCTTTTATGGATAATAGGAGGGGACTTTAATATGATCACCAAGCTTGAAGAAAAACCAAGAGGTCGACCAAGATTGGAGCCTGAAAGTTCCCACTTCAAAGAATTCATTATCAGAAGCTGGCTTATTGATCTGCCTTTCTCTAATGGAATGTACACCTGGAACAACAAAAGATCTGGAAATCATCAAATAGCTTCCAAGTTGGATCGCTTCCTAATTTCTAATAATGCTATACATTTGGGGGGAGACATCTTTGATTCTATCTTACCAATTGTGGGCTCGGACCAATGGCCCATTTCTCTTCAATGGCAGAGACCCTGCAACCAATCAAAGCAGCCCTTCAGATTAAAAGCCTTCTAGCTTGACCATCCCAACTTCAAAACCCTGGTTCACACAGCGTGGAAGAACTTTGTTCTGCCCACTGGTTCCAAAATGTATCAGTTTCAGCAAAAGCTTCGATACCTCAAATCTCAAATCAAATCTTGGAACCACTCAATCTTTGGGAACATCTTTCAAGAGAAAAAGCTCCTTGAACACAGAATGGCAGAAATTCAATAGGAAATCATTAACAATGGAAGAACAGAGCTTCTCGCAGCTCAGGAACAGAGACTCCAGGAGCAGTTGGATGAAAGAAGCAAACAAGAAGAAATACTTTGGCAGAAAAAAATCCAGAATCCGTTGGCTAAAGGAAGGAGAAAGAAAAACAAAGTTCTTTCATCGTTCCACCATTCAAGGAAGAATGAACAACTGCATTACCCATATCACAAATCAGCAAGGAGAGCGATTGGAAAATCATGACAACATCGAGCCAGTGCTCCTGGAGCACTTCAGAAGTGTCCATCAAGAACCTCCAATCAACAAACAACCAGTTATCAACAAAATTATTCAACATATTCCTAAAAGCATAACGGAGGAGCACAATCAAATTCTTCTGCGGCCAATTACCCTGCAGGAGGTCAAAACTGCAATGGCCCAATCCAAGGATGGCAAAGCCCCAGGTCTGGATGGCTTTACCTCAAATTTCTTTCACCATTTCTGGGATCTCATTAAGTTTGAATTTTGGCAACTAGTGGAGGAATCGAGATCAATGCACTGGCTACTCCCTTCTCTTAATGCCACTTTCATTGCTCTTGTACCAAAATAAGATCAACCAAGCACGCCGGACAAATTTCGCCCCATAGCTCTGTGCAATGTGATCTACAAGGTGATCTCAAAAGTCATTGCCAATTGACTCAAGCCACTTCTCCTGCTACTCATATCGCCCGAACAAACTAGATATGTGGAAGGTCGACAAATTCTGGATGGGATCATCTTAACGCACGAAGTCATTCACTCCTTAAAGATTAGCAAAAAGGCAGGTATGCTTCTTAAAATTGATCTATTCAAGGCTTTTGATAAATTAAGTTGGAATTACATTCAATAGATTCTGGGTGCCTTTGGTTTCAATCAAATGTGGATAAGATGGGTTATGAACCTAATCTCCTCCACCTTCTCCTCCATATTGGTTAATGGGATACCCTCTCATCTATTTTCTCCTTCGAGAGGCATTAGAAAAGGAGATCCACTATCTCCATTTCTTTTTTTTTCTCATGGCAGAAGGCCTGGGAAGGCTAATTCAAAATGCTCTTTAAACCCAGAAATTGAAAGGTATCTCCCTCCATGGCTCCCCAGCCACCACCCATCAACAATTCATGGATGATAATATGCTATTTGGCCACCCTTTTGTGCAAGAAGCCCATTTGTTTAAATCCATTCTGAACCTCTTCCCTGAAGCCTCCATAACCTCCATTAATGCCACCAAATCTCAGATCTACTTCTTTAATACCCCTGTCCAAACCCAAGCTAATATTTCTCGTATCTTGGGCTTCTCTATAGCTACTCTTCCTGCTAAGTACCTAGGAGCCCCCCTCATTGAATCTGCCATCAAGCACTCTTCATGGAATCTACTCCTAGAAAAATTGGAAGCCCGCCTTTCCTCCTGGACCTATAGAGCCCTCAACATGGCAAGCAGATTAATTCTCATCAAAGCAGTGTTGCGATATATGCCTCTTTACCTTTTCTCGGTACTGGCTGTGCCAAAATGGGTTCTCAAATAGATAAAATCTTTGCAACGTAAGTTCCTATGGGGTTCTTCTGGTTAGAATCGAAAATGGGCTCTAGTCAAATGGAGCATGATGTGCACCCCAAAAGAAGCTAGAGGACTTGGAATCAGAGATCCGACTCACAGCAATAAAGTTATGGGAGTGCGAATATGGTGGAAATGGATGTCGGCTCCACACATGCCTTGGGCCAAATTATGGATTGCAAAATATGCCAATAACAGACCTCTAGAAGAACTGATTAGACTCTCCCCTGAGGAAACAGGTTCATTAATTTGGAATGCTGCTAAACAACATAGTGCACTGATACAACATCATAGTTTTTGGGAAGTCCACAATGGTGGTACAGCTAGATTTTGGGTGGACTTATGGCAAAAAAAGCCCAAGATTGCCGACACTCTCAATCCTCACAATATGGGAGATCCAACCATTAATCTGGAAGACAAGCTAAATCAGCAATGTCTCCCCACGAGCAACAATGGGTTTAGGTAATGGAAGCACTATGCTCAAATCACCCCCCAGGCACAGGAAGACACCTGGGAAGCTCTCAGCTCAGAACTATAGCAAAGGAATATTAGATGCTCAAAGATCTTAGACATTCTTAGGTGGGGCTAAATGACAAAAGGAATGTTCACCACAAAGGAAGGCTACACTTTGATGCACCCGACCACTGATCCTCTTGTTCCCCTTTGGCAGCTTATTTGGTCTCCTGGTATTTGGCCCAAAGTTTCAACTTTTCTCTGGCTTCTCAGCCACAAAATAATTCTCACTTGGGATAATTTTATCAAAAAGGGCTTCTCTGGACCCTCTCGATGTCCCAACTGTAATCAAAGCAATGAAACAATTCAGCACCTCATGGTCTCCTGTACTCTAGCAAATACACTTTGGGAGAAACTAAGCTTTCGCTGCCAAAGGAGCAAACCTGTTGGGGATACAATTAATACCATACGCAATTGTCCTAAGCATCCTTACAGTAGCGCTCTTCTCAACACTCTATGGAGACTCATTCCAAGCCCGCTCCTATGGTCAATTTGGAAGGAGAGAAACAAGAGAATCTTCAGAAGCCAAAACACTACGTTGGAGACAATCTGGAGCATATTTAGTGATAACCTTCAAGAATCCATGGCTCTTCATAAATGGAAGGAAGAAGATATCCCCAAAAAGCCACGGGAAATAGCCATTTGGGAGAACTGGCAACTTAAGATTACTCACACTCCAACCAACATAGCAAGGAACATTTCGAGAATTCCTAATCAATGGTCTCCTCCCTCGACGGGACTTGTCAAACTGAATTTCGATGGCGCTTCAAAAGGAAATCCCGGACAAGCAAGATTTGGGGGCATTTTCAGAGACTCCAGGGGAACTCCTCTAGCAATCTACTTCGGCTCAATTGGTTGGGACACCAATAACTCAGCTGAATTGGAAGGTTTGTGGCAAGGTCTACACTTAACTCAGCAATATAATTACTTTCCCATTGTAATTGAAGGAGATTCACAAGTTCTTATCAACATGGCTAATCAACTACTCTAGGGAACCAATGCTGCCAAAGTGGCCATCAGCTGGAGACTAGCCGCACGACTCGAAATGATGGATCGTTGGTTAAAAATTCATAAAGTCATCTCATTCACTCACATCAAACGAGATGGAAACAAAGTTGCAGATTTATTGGCCAATATTGGAGTGGAAAGTGTAGACACTCTCAAACATGGCCCCCTCAACATTATCCATGAGAGTGCTATTCTACAGGACTACATCACACTAGTGCACAAATACATTGCAGTTTTGGATGCGAATTTTTATTGAAATGGATGGGACGTTTGTCCCTGGGAGGATCCCAATGCCGACTGCGTGGGGTGGCCATATGGCCATCCACAGGTGCACTTACTCTTCATTAAATGTGGCCAACCTACTCAGCATTTGCATTTTCAATTCGCTCCACCACCAATTCGTGTCGCCCCTCTGGTTTTTAATGGCATTGAAACAAAACAATTCGATTCATGGCCACCCAATTTGCAGGTCTCTTTCTCTACAAAGTAGCTCCTGTCCTCCTACTTGTGCTTAGCCAAGTGCTCGAACACACACAAGGAGACGCTGTTTGCTGATCCGTTGCATTGAAACTATGCCAGATTTTCATTTCACTCAGAGTGCGCTTTGCTGCAAAAAGTCTCGGCCCTATGCTTAGCTTTCCACGCCTTTCTTATCTGCTCAGTGTCATTCCCATCCACATTTCATTCCCCATAGCCCGCGCTCCACTTCCAAAATGCCTCAGCTCAGACATAGGATGAGAAGCAGTCGAGGCAGTAGCAGGGGTTGAGCTATTCGTTCTCGGTCTTCCTCTAGCACTGATTCCTCCTCTGAGGATTTCTCTCATGGCCATTATCCGGAAAATAGGAGCCAAAGAGGAAGATCCAGCCTTTTCGGGCAAGTGCATTCCACCCAGGGCTCCCAACATCACCACATTGTGTCTCCTTCGCAACCAGTCTCCCAACCCTATGTTTCCCCTGTCTCCACTCCGTCTGCTCAAATTCCCCCCCACCAAACCTCCCAAAGAGATGAATTCTGATTTGAATGCACTATGGACAGGCCTGTAATAACCGCTTATATCAACGTCACCCTTCGGGAGGAAGCTGCTGGCTTCGACCCCCCTGCTGCTCCTGCTCCTTGGTCCCCTCTAGACAAAGATGTTGCTAAGGATGCAAGGGAGCTGCTGGAGATGGAACGAGATGATAAGCATCAGGAACAGGTGAAGGAGGCTGCTGGCAAAGCCAGTTGTGCAGCCATTGAAGATGAAGATGGAAACAACAATGAATATAGATGTCGCGTTGTGGAGAAACCTCCCTCTCCTGGTAATGACAAGTAACCACGACAACCTCTGCTGGAACACGGTTCTGAAGCCGAGGTTTAATGGGTTGTTTTTTGTATTTCTATTTAGATCTCCTTTGTTGAAAGAGAATAATGTTATCTTCATAGGTTAATTTTTGTTTATATGGTTAGATTATCTAAACTCAACACCAGTTTCCCCTGTGAGGGTGGCAAGACAAGCTTCTAAGGGACTGGTTTCCCCTCGAGGGCAGTCTAGAACCATACATTTTTTTACTATCAAACCCAGCTTTCAGGATCACTCAGCTGAAGTTGTGGTAGTATTGTACTTTTATGTTATATAAATAGAATTAGACTTATTCAAAAAAAAAAATGTATATGAGAGACTTCGCTAAGATTATATTATATTCTCTTGTACTTTAGATTTTGAAATGTTCACCTAACCCTCCATCCACCTTAAGTAGTAATTCAGATTTTGTAAATATTTCCTACTGTTACCCACCACCATTGTGTACTCCAATAGATATACAATAGAATATAGAGTGTACAACATATACAGTTGCATCAAACTCCTTTTGTATGTGAGTATTTGCATCATTGTCCAACATTGCAGATATCGAATCCAGTGTTATGATTTATATGGATGGGTTTAGAAAATTATCAATATCAACCCAAAACGTGTGGCAGAAAACCATTTTTCAAATACCATTGACACCAAAAACATGAGGTAATATTCCAATATAGACAATGACAGTTAGTAAGATAAAAATGCTTAGAAATGGAAATTATATGTTCAGATCTGTGTGTTAATAGTGAGTTATTACCAACAAGATATATAGTGTGACAACCACAGATTTACCAAATTTGAACTTAAGAAAATTTTGAACATATATGACAGGTCGTGAGCCTCTTATATTCACTATCAAGATCAAAATGCTTATAAATGGAAATTATATGTTCAGATTAGTGTGTTAACAGTGATTTATTACCAACAAGATATATAGTGTGACAACCATAGATTTACCAAGTTTGAACTTAAGCAAATTTTGAGCATATATGACAGGCCGTGAGCCTCTTATATTCACTCGAAAGACAAAAATGTTTAGAAATGGAAATTATGTGTTCATATCTGTGTGTTAACAGTGAGTTATTACCAGCAATATATATAGTGTGACAACCATAGATTTACCAAGTTTGAACTTAAGCAAATTTTGAGCATATATGACAAGCCGCGAGCCTCTTATATTCACTATAAAGATCAAAATTCTTAGAAATGGACAAGTGACATGTACATCTCATTCCTCCCATAAAATTTAATTTAATATATTTTTATGGAAAATGATAGTGTTTTTGGAAACCATGTACATGTCATTTGTTATGAAATCAACTCAAAAAATAGAAGAAAAGAGAGATCAACGTCTTAGAATTTAGCCACTTCTAGGGGGAAACCTCCTTTACATTACGTAAATGAACAATTCTTGGATGATTCAAATGAAAAAACCTCCTTTATATATATAGGAGTCCATGGGGTCGCAATATAATCCTAGCCGACCTAACAATAATAATGTAATGGCACAACAATAACAGTAGTGGGGTTTATGGGGCACAATAATAACAATATGGGGGCTATAGAGGTACAACAACAATAATAAGGGGGCTACACTACTAACAATAAAGGGCTACACTAGTAATATAGGGAGCTAACATGCCCCTCTCCTTCAAAAAATTGTTGTCCTCAACACTTGAGTAGCTCTAGATGCTTCTGTATAAAATTATCATCCTCCCATGTCAAATCTTCAGTGGGTAAGTTCTTCCACTTGGGAGATACTCTAAAATTGATCGATTTCGTAGCTGTCAAGTTCTTGTTTCCGTGACTGCTCCAGGTTCTAATATGATTTTTCCATCCTCATCAAGTTCTGGCAATATTGTTTGAACTCGAAGTTTGTCACCTATAACCTTATTTAAGCATAAAACATGGAAAAATGGGTGCACTCGAGATGAAGCAGGAAGATCCGATTTGTATGCCATAGTACCAATCTTTTGCAAGACCTTGTAAGGACCATAATAATTTGGTGATAATTTATTATCCTTCTGTTGAAGCCTAGAAAATCTCTACTTCAAACATCGGGGAAAACCACCCAGTCGAGACCTTAAGACAGCTCCTTTTCCATTTGGTATGGTGGCTCCGACTGGATTTAAAGGACCAGTTTCCTTATAACTAAATGGATTGGTTTGAATGGGTGGATATGGGACTAAATTAACTGAAATAAAACTATCTAATTTAAACTAAATACCGATAAAGAAATTCTAACACTAACCCGGGTAATTATATGTGAATACAACTTAAGATTGTTCCAATTTAACAATAACCATGAAAATGTATTATTATTGAAATTGAAATGTGCAGAAACAAATAAAGATAACTCTGTTTAAGAAATTAAATAGAGTTGTATTAGCATATTTCATTCATCATTGTATACCATCTATATATATACTTATGAAAGATAACGTTTCAATTATACTCAGAAATGATATATAAAAAGAAGCGTTGTGAAAACAAATATATATATAAATGATAGCAATTTTAAAGCGAATATCATAAGACAGAAGAAAATCAACAGTGAAAGGATAGAAATACCTCATTCATCTTGAAGACTTTCAAATGCAATGTGATACTCTAATCCAGTAACTCTGATGCAAAATCAAATTCCAAGGTACAGAAATGCAACACTTCAAAGATAATTCCGCATGAAAATCACCGGATGTGATCCTTTTTAAAAATATATAAGACAATGGAGTACAGAAATGCAATCTCCAAGTCAAAAAATATTAAGATCCAGGACCCTTCTCTAAATGCATGAGAAGGGTTTAAATACTACTTAGCTAAATCTAAAAATAGTCTTATTACAAAATTTAAGGATTCGGTTCAATGACCGTCCTTTTCCTAGGCTAAAATACAGTAAAATTAAAACTAAATCTAACTATCTATGAACTTGATCTTTAAACTTGCAAGCATCTAGCATAGTTTTGAGAAGATGCGGTTGACCGACTTCAGAATTCAACTGTCCTGAAAAGACAGAGTCGGCAAGCGTAGGAGAAATCTTCTCTGTAGCATTGATGATACAATTAAGCACACTGTGCTGACTGTGTGGCTTCACCAAGTACATCCAGTATGAGTCCCAATTCAATCTTGTCAGCCCTTGGATAGATTTTGCTCTTTCTTCTGCCTTTTGCCTCCATTCTGTTTGCAGTTGATGTGCCCGTGGGAGATATCCTGGAACAGTTTCTGGAATCAAATTAGCTTTGTGTAAATTTTCATTTACACAATCAGTAAGAGTGTTTGCCGCTGTAGCCGCCTCCTCTGCTGCCATTTCTGCCCTTCTGATTTGTGCATCCCAGTTATTGAACAATATTTCTTTATGGTTTTCATTAACAATGGGTGCACCAGCTTTTCTGCCTTCTTCTGTCTTTTGCCATGTCAGATAATCATTGATCTTTTCATTAATCAAATCATAATCATTTCGTAAATCTATGACATGATTTGTGATTTTATCGCTTTCTTGGCACAAAGAATTCCATTGCAAGATTTTTTGGCAGAAAACTTCCTCTTGTTGCAGTAGTTGATTGTTCAAAGAGATAGTTTCTGAAATGAATTCTGGAAGCTTAGGATCATATTTATGCTGATATAAGATAATCTGTATTTGTTTTTCTTTATCAGCCAAGCTTTTTTGATGTCCTATTTGCATTTCTTGAAGTTGTTGTTGTAACTCTTCAAGTTTCAAATGTGCTTCCTTATCGGCCTGTACCTGTTGCAATTGCTGTTGTAGAACTTTTACCTGTTTTTCTTTTTCATTCAACAAAATTTGTATCTCAAATGCTTTGTCAATTGTTGTAGAAGCATAAGCTCCTGTCATTTGAGATAACTTAGTGAGATTATGAGTAGGTTCTGTGGCAGGATCTTTCCACAAAACATCTACTTGTTCTGGTTCAGTAGCAATTGCACTTTCTAATTTTCTCTTTTTCCTCTGTCTTTTCACTACTGCTTTGTATTTTGGGCTGTATAATACATCTAGAGGAGGAATGTCCTCCACATTAAGTACAATTTCGGAGGATGGTGTGATTGGTATGTGCTCTGTTACTGCGATTGTGCTGCTTGTTCCTGTGTTCAAAACTTTGGTTGTCTGGACAGGGGTCTGTACATTCTGTCCTTCTACATTAATCAATTGGTTGAAGGTTTCCCATTCTTTGTCTAATTCAATAATGACTGGTTGTTGCTGTACATTGGTTGGAGGAGGATTTGTCTGTTGAGAAGTCAAAATTTGCCGTTGAGCAAGTTCTTTTGATTGTGCAGAATCCTTAATGGATTCTTCCATTTTATCTTCCTTTTCATTAGACTTATTGGAATGTTCAGAATCTCTGTCAGATTTTGATTTAGATTTATCTGTGCTTGAACTGCCGTTAAGACTAACACTAGGAGTTTTCTCCCTTGCGGGCTCTAAGCGTAGATTATCCAAAGGAATAGGAGTTAGTCTTCTTTCTCTGTAAAGTTTGAATTCCTAGAATTCCTCTGGAGATAACTGCGTTTGAGCTGAATTCAAAACTTCTTTAAATGAATTTCTTGCTTGGAACATATCATAAAAAAGATCCTGTTCCCCGGAAAATTCCCTTACTCTGATTGTATTGGTAAAATTCTTAATAATATCATCTGGGTCGAATAACCTTCTCGAAAATTTGAACAGCTGTAGACATGTAATGTTGCCTATCTCTTGGAATGCATGACCAATATCAAACAGTCAAAATGTTCCACATTTTACAGGAAATTGTGGCCAAATGCCTTTTTTCTTATCTTTTAAATCTTTTGTTATACCTCCCTGGCCACAGGTCTGATAAGAAATTTCCCGAGCTACAAGTCTATCTGGAACATATAGGGGTAAAACATGGGGAGAAGCATAACTTCCAAAAACCCTAATATAAGTGAACAATTCTTCTCCAAAACATCTCGCGACGGGGAGAATATCAACCTCTGTTTCTGAGGATAACCTTGGGGCATCCTTATTATACAATGTTCTGTACAATGGCAGCATTATTCCATGAAAAATTTGGTAAAAATGGGGGACAAACTTAGACTCCCATAGTTATTTATGGTACACATGAATAGGCAAAGGATCGTGGATAGTCCATTGCCAACCCATCACAGGGAATTTAGAGACATAACAGATAGCGTCCATGACATAAGCAGATAAATAAAAAGGTGGATAAACCCGCTGAGAAACATTTCGTTTGGACCGGTAGTGAAAAATAGCAGTGGTCAAATTATCAGATAGGATTTTGGCCCAGTCTACAATTGTAGAATTAATGGCCACATTCAACAAAGGAAGCCATTCGGGTAAGATCATATTTATGTCAGGCTTTCCAAAAAGCCTGCATAACATGGCAGCAGTGAAACAATAAGGAGAGGTAAGTGAACCCGTGCTGTACATACCTTGTTTGTTTTTCTTCAATGGTTCACTTCTTTTGGTCCACTCCTTTGTGCATTCTACCAAATTTGCATGTTCTCTGGCAAATTCTTCCATAAATTGCTTGTTGTAAGTCGCCTGAGGTTCTGGCAACTTATACATTAATCTCAGATCTTCCGTGGTGAATGACCCGATTAGCTCTTGAGCTGGAGTTCTGAATTGTCTGTCTGAAATATCAGTGCTGTCCAGCACCCATCTCACCATGTCTGTATCTGGGAGAATCCTTGGCCTTGCCGCTATTCTATGCAGAAATGAGCAAGCCAGTTCTCTAAGGGTTGCCTCAGACGTATTACTGGAACCTGCTGTAGCTACAACTTTCATCACCACAGGGTTTTCATCTTCTAACAGATTATACATTCCTTCCCAAGTGGATATACTGGCATCCTTATTACAAGCGGTGTCTGCATACAACGAAGCCATTTCTTTGTTTTCAGAACTCGAGCTTTTCTCCTTCTTACCCATAGTGTTTCGTGAAAGCTTTGTATAGACGTTTGCTCCTTCGTGCCTGCGTTTTACAAGTAAATGAGAGTAATGGCATAAGAAAGGTGATGAGACTATTTTAAATGTGAAAGCGGATGAAATATAATATTTTAATCGTGAAACGACTTTCAATCCAAACACAATCTCATTTACCATTAATAATCAATCCAATCATTTAATTTAATCATTAAACCGCATAACAGATTTGATATATGGGAAGATTGCCTTTGGACAACGCGCCTACATGAATCTGGGACATTGCGATCTGCGATTTGCTGCGCAATATCACAATATCGCAATGTCGCAATATCGCAATATTGTAAAATGAAGCCGCCGCAGTTATGTAAAATAGCGCAAAAGAGGAAATTGCGCAATAGCGCAAAAGCGCATATCGCAAATCTCGCAAAAGCGCAAAATTAAAAATAGCGCAAAAGGTATTCATTAATGACTTCTGTTTTCTGCGCTATGCGATCTGCGATCAATACATTTATTGTATAGGCTTTTGGGGTCGCATTATCGCAAAAGCGCAAAAGCGCAAAATTGCATTTTCAGTTTTATAAAAGATATATATCATTTTGCGATGGGTGCGGTATTTTGTTTAAAGAACAATTTTATTGTAATCTATCATAAACTTAAGTGTTTCATAATGTTCTTTCTAAGGGATTTCTCTAAGTTTATGATAGAAAGTTTTATTTAAAAAGGAAAACAAATCCTAATTGATTTTTTTTTTTTGGATTTTTAACTAAGGGTCCCCATTTATTTAGTATTATTACTAATATTAAATAAAAGGGGGGTTGTTGCTGGTCACAACAATTGGCGATTCACTGAAAGAAACAGTTATCTCTGAAAAAATAAAATGAACATTCTATCTTTAGTAAGTAAAGACTTTTAAAGATAATGAAAACTATCTTGGGATAATTCAAATAAAATGTAACTATGAAAAAGAAATAAAAATCAATCACAATTTCTTTCTAATTCCTTAAGAATAAAAACATTTTTGGGTTATCTCAAGCTTTGATTGGTGTTAATAATGAAGTAAGTGGATTTCTCCAAGTTTTGGTTTTATAATATACTCTATTGCCATAGGTATTGCCTCTGCTGCCAGCAAACATTCATAGTCTCGACAGGGTTACCTTTAAACCATTAACCATTCATTGTCCCATCCAACTAAAATTATGACTTTTTAAAAGATAAATTCATAAGACCTATTATCTCATGTTTTTTGTCTTTTACTTATTTTTTGTTTTAAGAGCCATTGTTCTGGTTTGGTAGCCAGTTAATAACAATGCCATTCACTATTTATAATTAAACTGAACAATCTGGCTCGTGATGAGACCCCTTGTCTTATATTTATAAGCCATTACCCTATTTTGGTATGCAGTATTGGTAATGTCAGTTTTATTACACCTTATGAACATGGTAAGTCGGCTCGTAATGAGACCTCTTATCTCTTAAAATTTTCGTATAATTTCTTAGAATTACATTCTAAAAAATCACAACTTAAATGGATGGGGTGAAATAGTTTTATCCTTAAGAATCGATGGATGACAATTTTCAGAGTTTTTTTTGAGTTCCAAAAATTTGAAAAAATCTTTACTTTGATAGATAACCTTTCTTTGCTTAATAAACTTATGATGATTTACATTCTTCTCAAGTTTTCAAAAGATCATACAAATGATTGAAATAATCTTTCAAAGTTTAACATCTTATTTTAAACTATTCAAAAATTGTGATCATTACTTTAAAAATTCTTATTTACACAAAATAAATATTTATAATATTCTCCCGAAGAAATTTTCTTAAATAGTAAACAGTCAATTGGAGACTCATTAACAACCTTTATTTGCAAAAACAATCAAAAACTCTGCAGAAAGGAATATGTACAGTTTAAGAAGGGGTTACCTCCTTATGAAAAGAATTTCTTCAAGATAAGCCCATTTACAGGAAGAGATTCTCTCTTACCTGTTAGATCTTGGAGTATGAATGTATTTGAGCTTATCTTCTCAACAATCTGAAATGGTCCAAGCCACATTTTCTGAAATTTGGTATGTTTACCCTTTTCTTCGTGTGCTTTATCCCATTTCAAAACGAGATCACCAATTGATAAAAATTTTGAGCCGGTAGAACTTGCATCAAAAGAAGATTTTACAAGCTGTTGATGTTTTTCATGAGTAATTTTTGCTTTATTCCTATCTTCTTCTAGTTTAAGGATTTGATCATATCTCAATTGAATGGATGAAGAAGGATTTTCTTCAATAAATTGCACTAGGGCTAATGATGGAAGAGTTAAATTTGATGGTATCACAACTTCTTTTCCATAAAATAAATTGAAAGGTGAAGTCCCTATTGAAGCTTTTTCAGTGATATGATCAGCCCATAATGCAAAGATTAAAGACTTGTGCCAATTCTTTTGATTTTGATCAATGGTCCTTTTAATGATTTTGATAAGGTTTTTGTTAGTGGATTCAGCCAAAACCATTACCTTGTGGATAATAATTTGCCGAATATTTTAATTTAAAACCTCTTTTGACTGTAAATTCTATTAAACTATTTCCAGAGAAGTAAGATGCATTATCAAATACTAGAGCGTTAGGTACACCAAACCTGGTTATGATGAATTGATCTATGAAATCAATAATTGCATTAGAATTGGCTACCTTCAATGGGATTTCCTCTACCCATTTTGTAAAGTAATCAGTTGCAGTAAGGATGTACTTGTGCTGTTTGGAAGAATGAGGTACTATCTCACCAATAATGTCAAGCCCCCATTGTTTGAATGGTTGCTCAATAGTTACTGGTTGCAAAGGAAAAGCTGGTTTCCTTTGTCTTCCACTTGCAGTTTGACAAATTTGGCACTTCCTTACGTAATCATGCGTATCTTTAAAAAGGGTAGGCCAGTAATAACCAGCACGAATTATTTTGTGAGTCGTGGTATCACCTCCAAAATGACCTCCTGTTGGTCCATCATGTAATTCCTGCAAAACCTTTTCAGCTTCAGTCTTTTCAAGACATCTTAATAAAATTGAATCATAATTTTTTCTAAATAACACATTATCAATGATCTCATATTTAATAGCCTTTAACCTTAAAGCGTGTTTACTCTTATAGCTGAGATTAGAAGGAGCATACCCATTTTTCAAGTAATAGATAAGATCAACATACTGAGATCCAGAATTTGTAACATTTATCTGACTTACTTGAATATCTTGATTTGAATCTTGATTTTCTGGTATATTATGAGCTCCTGCCAATAATCTGCAAAAACCTTGTCCTCTAACAATCTTAGCTGGTTTAATATCAATATCATATTCTTGTAAGGCTGTTACCCAGTTAGCTCTCTTTTCTCCTACTTCTTTTTGAATTAATAATTGTCTCACTGCAGAGAATGGGACAATAATTTTTGTATGTGTTTTCAAGAGAAAAGGTCTGAAATGTTTAATTGATTTAAACACAGCAAAGGCTTGTTTTTCAACATTGGAATAATTAAGCTCAGCTCCTTGCAGATTTGAGCTAAAGAAAGAAATTGGTGCTTCGATTTCTTGATCATTGAGTTGTGTTAAAACGGCTGCATAGGATGTTTCAGTGGCCAGAGTATACAAAGTAAAATCTTTAGAAAAATCCGGAGTATTCAATGCTGGTGCATTAATGATCGCTTGTTTGATTGCCTCAAAAGATTCTTTTTCTTTATGCGTCCATTTGAATATTGAATTCTTCTTGATCATATTTTGCATAGGTAAAACAATAAAAGAAAAATCAGGAATAAATCTTTTAACAAAATTGATCTGTCCAAGAAATGATTGCATGGATTTTTTGTTATGTGGTAAAGAAATATCAGAAATTTCTTTCACTCTATCTGGATCAATATATATACCATATTTTGACACAACAAATCCTAAGAGTTTTGCTTCATCTAAAGCAAAGAAATATTTCTTTGGATTTAAGGAGATACCAAACCTTCTACATCTTTCAAATATTTGTTTTAAATCATGTAGATGATTGGTTCTCTTTTTTGAAAATACTGTTATGTCATCAAGATAAACAACAACTGATTTATTGATCAGACCTTTAAATGCTATGTCCATGGCCCTTTGAAAAGTTGCTCTTGCATTTATTAGACCAAAAGGCATTTTCTGATAAGCATAAGTTCCCCATTTTGTTCTGAAATTTGTTTTCAATCTGTCATCTGGATGAACTAAAACTCGATTATAGCCCGAAAATCCATTGAGAAAAGACATAAGTTCAGAACCAGCTACCTTTTGAAGTATCTGTTCCATGGTTGGCAATGGGAAATTGTCTTTTAAACATGCCTTATTTAAATTTCTGAAATCAATACAGATTCTTATATCACCATTCTTCTTCCTTACAGGTACCATATTGGAAACCCAATTAGAGTGCCTGACTGGAAAAATGATTTTGGCTTTTAAAAGTTTATTAAGTTCCGATTTGATTTGACTTTCGAGATTTGGATGGATCTTTCTCAACTTCTGTTGAACAGGTTTAATATCAGGAAGCATTGGAATTGTATGTTGAATAATCGAAGTATCATATGTTTTTAAATCATCATAATTCCAAGCAAAAACGTTTTTATATTTATTGAGAAGTTTAATGAACGCATTCCTTTCCTCTGGTGTTAAATTGAGTCCTAAGTTAACGTTTTGAGGTTTAGAATCAGAACCAAGATTTACTAATTCAAACTTCAAGGTAGAGATTTGAAGTTTAGTATTAGTGACTTTCTTGAATCTGTCTTTAATGTCATATAAATCCTCTAATTTAACAACAGATTTTGGAATGGGGTTTTCATTACCTTTTGAAGCAATTTGTAAATCATGATCATCTTCGTCAATGATTTGCTCATCATATGATTTCTCTGAAGTCATGAAATTTAGAATATCTTGATCATGATAGAATACTCTCCAATTTGTAACATTATCTGGGACAGATGGACGGAAAATCAATTCTACAGAAAACCTATCAGGACTGCAATCTTCAGCAGGTAGGAGTTTAGATGCAACATTAGCTAACAAGTCAGCTGATGTATTCTGATTCCTAGGAATAGGAGAAATATCGAATGCTAAAAAATGAGTGGTGAGATCTTGTACTAGGGTTTGATAGTGTTTAAGATGTCCTGAAAGGAAATGAATAGTATTCCTAACTTGTTTTATGACAATTTCGGAATCACCAAAGACTTTCAAGTATTTAACATCTAACCCTATAGCTTTATAAAGTCCTTGAACTAAGGCTTCATATTCCGCAGTATTGTTAGTACACTCAAATTCTAACCTACATGACAGCATGGTTTTCTCTCCATCTGGATCAATTAAGATGCATCCAGCTCCAGCTCCATCACTAGACTTCGATCCATCAAAATATAACGACCAAAATAAAGATTTGTCTATTGGTTTATCTACAATTACATCAGAAATATTTACAATTCTGGAAGAATCAGATTGTGAAAAATTTTCTATCTGAGAAACAAAAGTATTTACAGAAAAAGGTGATTGAGGAGCTTCAAAGTTTCCAAGAAATGATTCAGCAGAATAACCTCCAAGAATATTGTTTTTGAATGCCACAGGCTCATTAGGTTGTTCGAATTCAGTGACAGTGTGCGTCATATGTTTTTCTCGTTCAATTTTAATTTGATTTGGTTTCCCTTTGTAGGGAAGCCACATATGCGAATAATCAGTCGAGATATAACCATTAAGTTTCGCAGACCAGTCCCTACTCAAGATTAATCCATAGAATTCAGGAATATCAGCAATCAAAATATCAATTCTTTGGACAATCCTAGGATCGGAGGCTAATCTGATAGTAACTGAATTGATTTCTCCTACCACTTGGAATTTAGAGCGATCCAACTAAACGATATGAACTGCTGATTTCTGTGGTTCGATATTCAATTTAGCACAGACAGAAGTAGGCATTATATTGGAGGAAGCTCCAGAATCAATCAAACAATTGTGCAGATTTTTATTGTACATCTCATAAGTCAAAAGAAAAGGAGGAGTTTGAGAATTTTACTTTTCCCCAATGAGCACAGTATCAGTAGCATCTACCTTATCTGGTGGCTTACCAGTTCCTCTCGCTACTTTTGCAACTACACCGCTTGGTAAAGGAGCAATTGGTGTAGCGTTTAATTCTTTCAATAACAACTTTTGCTGGTGTATTAGTTTGTTGAGTTCATGTAAGGAAATATTAGCTTTGATCTTTTTCATGTCCTCGACAATGTTGTATTCCATAGGATCTGACACTACTAAAGTCTTTGCTGTTGATGTAGGAGGATTAGAAGAGGATGGCTGATTTTGAGTAGGTAATGGAGAAGTTTTCTTTACAGGGGATTTGTCTTTGGTACTTGGAGTTGTAATTTTCTTTTTAGGAACTGTTTGCACTAGTTCCGCTGTAGATTTACTCCTAGTACTTATAGGCATAGCTTCTTCACTATCAGAATTAGGGAGAATAAAATCCCACATTCCATTCAATTCAGCTATTTCTTCATTTTCATTTTCTTCATCTGATACTAGAGATGTATCTTCTTCTTCTTCCTCTTCCTTTGATTCTGCATTAGAGATTGCATTAGGAGGTTTAGATTCAACTTGGTTTCTTCTAAAATTTCGGAATGGTTTCTTGGTAGAAGTTTCAGCCACTTGTTTTTTAATTTCAATCATTTCATTTGACATGGTTTTAAGAACTTTCTGTAAACCTTCCATGTCGTATGGATCTTTGGCCTTTTTCTTTGAATCATCTTTGAAGCTGACTTTCTTTGATTTCCTTTCCTCAATAGCATTTTTCTTTTCTATAGAAGTAATTCGTTTTTCCACTGCAATAGCTTCTTTCATATTTTTAGCTAACATAGGTTTTGCAGCTCTGTCTACGAAAATTGCTATGTTTGAGGGTAAGGAAGTTATGTACCATTCAATTCTGACTTGTTCACTGGGCTGTGAATCTGTGTGAATTTTGTTCAAGAGTTTGTTGAATCTAGCGTTGAATTCTTTAATGGGTTCCTTGGGTTCTATCTTCAAATTTGAGAGGTCATTGAGTAAAGTTGCTATTGATCGGTCATCCCCAAATTTGGTTAAAAAATGATCTGCAAAAATGTCCCAACTTGTTATGGATCCTGATGGTAATGAAAAGTACCATGATCTTGCTACTCCCTAGAGAGTATAAGGGAATAATCTAACTACAACATCTTCATGTACGACTCCATTCAAATTAATAGCCAGCATAAAGTTATTGATATGTTCTTCATCTTGAATGTTAAGATCTGGGCTAAACTTTGGAAGCCATTTTCCAGGATTGTCTGGTAAATCATGTAAAGGTGCAGCCATGTTGACTGCCCCTGGAGTAGACCATGGTCTCTGTGCCATTATTGGAACAACTATTGGAGGGATAGTAGAAACTGGTGGTGTTTGAATAGAAGTTGTTGGAATAGATGATGTTGAGATTAATGATGATTGAGAAGAAGATGTTTGAGGAGATGATAATTGAGGAGATGATGTGGAAACAACTGTACTTTGTTGAGAAGGGATTTCGGAAACAGGTATTTGAATATTAGATGTTGAACTTATATCACTTACTGATTCCGATTGAATTTTTCTTGTCTTGACTCTACTAGGTAAAGGGAATTCTTTCGGAGAAATACCAAGTTTTTCACTTTGAAGCCTAGTAAGAGGTTTTGAAGAAACAAATTTTGAAGTTACACTACCTTCATATATTTCAGACTCTTCTAGAGATAATGAGAATCCTTTCAATTTATGAATTAAATCTTGAACTTCGGGAGACTCAGGATGTTGATTGTCTGAATGTTTTGAGATTTTGGTAGTGGGTGTCTGAATATTTTCTGCAATTTCTTCTCTAGGATTTTGAATTTCAGAGGAAATTGAAGAAGTTAATGAGGGTGTTTTGCTCTCAGAATGGCTTGTGGATAAAGATTTACTTGCCATTCATAGCTCAGGCCCTCCTTCTAGCGCCAAAATGTTGAAGCCTAGAAAATCTCTGCTTCAAACATCGGGGAAAACCACCCGGTCGGGACCTTAAGGCAGCTCCTTTTCCGTTTGGTATGGTGGCTCCGACTGGATTTAAAGGACCAGTTTCCTTATAACTAAATGGATTGGTTTGGATGGGTGGAAATGGGACTAAATTAACTAAAATAAAACTATCTAATTTAAACTAAATACTGATAAAGAAATTCTAACATTAACCCGGGTAATTATATGTGAATACAACTTAAGATTGTTCCAATTTAACAATAACCATGAAAATGTATTATTATTTAAATTGAAATGTGCAGAAACAAATAAAGATAACTATGTTTAAGAAATTAAACAGAGTTGTATTAGCATATTGCATTCATCATTGTATACCATCTATATATACTTATGAAAGATAACGTTTCAATTATACTCAGAAATGATATATAAAAGGAAACGTTGTGAAAACAAATATATATAAATGATAGCAATTTTAAAGCGAATATCATAAGACAAAAGAAATCAACAGTGAAAGGATAGAAATACCTCATTCATCTTGAAGAATTTCAAATGCAATCTGATACTCTAATCCAGTAACTCTGATGCAAAATCAAATTCCAAGGTACAGAAATGCAAAACTTCAAAGATAATTCCGCATGAAAATCACCAGATGTGATCATTTTTTAAAAATATATAAGACAATAGAGTACAGAAATGCAATCTCCAAGTCAAAAAATATTAAGATCCAGGACCCCTCTCTAAATGCATGAGAAGGGTTTAAATACTACTTAGCTAAATCTAAAAATAGTCTTATTACAAAAATTAAGGATTCGGTTCAATGACCGTCCTTTTCCTAGGCTAAAATACAATAAAATTAAAACTAAATCTAACTATCTATGAACTTGATCTTTAAACTTGTAGGCATCTAGCATAGTTTTGAGAAGATGTGGTTGACCGACTTCAGAATTCAACTGTCCTGAAAAGACAGAGTCGGTAAGCGTAGGCGCAATCTTCTCTGTAGCATTGATGATACAATTAAGCGCACTGTGCTGACTGTGTGGCTTCACCAAGTACATCCAGTATGAGTCCCAATTCAATCTTGTCAGCCCTTGGATAGATTTTTCTCTTTCTTCTGCCTTTTGCCTCCATTCTGTTTGCAGTTGATTTGCCTGTGGGAGATATCCTGGAACAGTTTCAAGAATCAAATTAGCTTTGTGTAAATTGTCATTTACACAATCTGTAAGAGTGTTTGCCGCTGTAGCCGCCTCCTCTGCTGCCTTTTCTGCCCTTTTGATTTGTGCATCCCAGTTATTGAACAATATTTCTTTATGGTTTTCATTAACAATGGGTGCACCAGCTTTTCTGCCTTCTTCTGTCTTTTGCCATGCCAGATAATCATTGATCTTTTCATTAATCAAATCATAATCATTTCATAAATCTATGACATGATTTGTGATTTTATCGCTCTCTTGGCATAAATAATTCCATTGCAATATTTTTTGGCAGAAAACTTCCTCTTGTTGCAGTAGTTGATTGTTCAAAGAGATAGTTTCTGAAATGAATTCTGGAAGCTTAGGATCATCTTTATGCTGATCTTGGATAATTTGTATTTGTTTGTCTTTATCAACCAAGCTTTTTTGATGTCCTATTTTCATTTCTTGAAGTTGTTGTTGTAACTCTTCAAGTTTCAATTGTGATTCCTTATTGGCCTGTACCTGTTGCAATTGCTGTTGCAGAGCTTTTACTTGTTCTTCTTTTTCATTCAACAAAATTTGTATCTCAAATGCTTTATCAATTGTTGCAGAAGCATAAGCTCCTGTCATTTGAGATAACTTAGTGAGATTATGAGTAGGTTCTGTGGCAGGATCTTTCCACAAAACATCTACTTGTTCTGGTTCAGTAGCAATTGCACTTTCTAATTTTCTCTTTTTCCTCTGTCTTTTCACTACTGCTTTGTATTTTGGGCTGTAGAATACATCTAGAGGAGGAATTTCCTCCACATTAAGTACAATTTCGGAGGATGGTGTGATTGGTATATGCTCTGTTACTGCGACTGTGCTGCTTGTTCCTGTGTTCAAAACTTTGGTTGTCTGGACAGGGGTCTGTACATTCTGTCCTTCTACATTAATCAACTGGTTGAAGGTTTCCCATTCTTTTTCTAATTCAATAATGACTGGTTGTTGTTGTACATTGGTTGGAGGAGGATTTGTCTGTTGAGAAGTCAAAATTTGCTGTTGAGCAAGTTCTTTTGATTGTGCAGAATCCTTAATAGATTCTTCCATTTTATCTTCCTTTTAATTAGACTTATTGGAATGTTCAGAATCTCTGTCAGATTTTGATTTAGATTTATCTGTGCTTGAACTGCCGTTAAGACTAACACTAGGAGTTTTCTCCCTTGCGGGCTCTAAGCGTAGATTATCTAAAGGAATAGGAGTTAGTCTTCTTTCTCTGTAAAGTTTGAATTCCTGGAATTCCTCTGGAGATAACTGCATTTGAGCTGAATTCAAAACTTCTTTAAATGAATTTCTTGCTTGGAACATATCATCAAAAAGATCCTGTTCCCCGGAAAATTCCCTTACTCTGATTGCATTGGTAAAATTCTTAACAATATCATCTGGGTCGAATAACCTTCTCGAAAATTTGAACAGCTGTAGACATGTAATGTTTCCTATCTCTTGGAATGCATGACCAATATCAAACAGTGAAAATGTTCCACATTTTACAGGAAATTGTGGCCAAATGCCTTTTTTCTTCTCTTTTAAATATTTTGTTATACCTCCCTGGCCACAGGTCTGATAAGCAATTTCCCGAGCTACAAGTCTATCTGGAACATATAAGGGTAAAACATGGGGAGAAGCATAACTTCCAAAAACCCTAATATAGGTGAACAATTCTTCTCCAAACCATCTTGCGATGGGGAGAATATCAACCTCTGTTTCTGAGGATAACCTCGGGGCATCCTTATTATACAATGTTCTGTACAATGGCAGCATTATTCCATGACAAATTTGATAAAAATGGGGGATAAACTTAGACTCCCATAGTTCTTTATGGTACACATGAATGGGCAAAGGATCGTGGATAGTCCATTTCCAGCCCATCACAGGGAATTTAGAGACATAGAAGATGGCGTCCATGACATAAGCAGATAAATAAAAAGGCGGATAAACCCGCTGAGAAACATTTCGTTTAGACCGGTAGTGAAAAATAGCAGTGGTCAAATTATCAGATAGGATTTTGGCCCAGTCTACAATTGTAGAATTAACAGCCGCATTCAACAAAGGAAGCCATTCGTGTAAGATCATATTTATGTCAGGCTTTCCAAAAAGCCTGCATAACATGGCAGCAGTAAAACAATAAGGAGAGGTAAGTGAACCCGTGCTGTACATACCTTGTTTGTTTTTCTTCAATGGTTCACTTCTTTTGGTCCACTCCTTTGTGCATTTTGCCAAATTTGCATGTTCTCTGGCAAAATATTCCATGAATTGTTTGTTGTAAGTCGCCTGAGGTTCTGGCAACTTATACATTAATCTCATATCTTCTGTGGTAAATGACCCGATTAGCTCTTCAGATGGAGTTCTGAATTGCCTGTCTGAAATATCAGTGTTGTCCAGCACCCATTTTACCATGTCCGTATACGGGAGAATCCTTGGCCTTGTCGCTATTCTATGCAGAAATGAGCAAGCCAGTTCCCTAAGGGTTGCCTCAGACGTATTACTGGAACCTGCTGTAGCTACAACTTTCATCACCACAGGGTTTTCTTCCTCTAGCAGATTATACATTCCTTTCTAAGTGGATATACCGGCATCCTTATTACAAGCGGTGTCTGCATACAGCGAAGCCATTTCTTTGTTTTCAGAACTCGAGCTTTTCTCCTTCTTACCCATAGTGTTTAGCGAAAGCTTTGTATAGACGTTTGCTCCTTCGTGCCTGCGTTTTACGAGTAAATGAGAGTAATGGCATAAGAAAGGTGATGAGACTGTTTTAAATGTGAAAGCGGATGAAATATAATATTTTAATCGTGAAACGACTTTCAATCCAAACACAATCTCATTTACCATTAATTTTCAATCCAATCATTTAATCAAATCATTAAAGCGCATAACAGATTTGATCTAAGGGAAGATTGCCTTTGGACAATGTGCCTACATGAATATGCGACATTGCGATCTGCGATTTGCTGCGCAATATCGCAATATCGCAATGTCGCAATATCACAATATCGCAAAATGAAGCCATCGTAGTTATGCGGAATAGCGCAAAAGCGGAAATTGCGCAATAGCGCAAAAGCGCATATCGCAAATCTCGCAAAAGCGCAAAATTAAAAATAGTGCAAAAGGTATTCATTAATCACTTCTGTTTTCTGCGCTATGCGATCTGCGATCAATACGTTTATTGTATAAGCTTTTGGGGTCGCATTATCGCAAAAGCACAAAAGCGCAAAATCGCATTTTTCATTTTATAAAAGATATATATCATTTTGCGATGGGTGCGGTATTTTGTTTAAAGAACAATTTTATTGCAATCTACCATAGACTTAAGTGTTTCATAATGTTATTTCTAGGGGATTTCTCTAAGTTTATGATAGAAAGTTTTATTTGAAAAGGGAAACAAATCTTAATTGATTTTTTGGAAAAAATTCAAGGGTCCCCATTTATTTAGTATTATTACTAATATTAAATAAAAGGGGGTTGTTGGCCGGGTCACAAATCGTGTTCTTAAACTAGATTGGAGGAGAAAACAATTATATGCAAAAACATCCAAATGTTTCTTTGGAGTACAAGAGGTGGAATATCTGGGTCATATTGTATCTCACGAGGTGTTAAGATAGACCCTAACAAAATTAAAGCCATTAAGGAATGGAAAGTCCCCACAACCATAAAGAAGTTGCGAGGATTTCTCGGGTTAATAGGGTATTATCGCAAGTTTGTTAAGAATTATGGGAGAATAGCAGCACCTCTAACAACATTATTGAAGAAAGATGTATTTTCATGGACTCCTGAAGCAACTAAGGCCTTTGAACATCTTAAAGAGGCAATGTGCCTAGCACCGGTCTTAGCTACGCCAGACTTCACAAAACCTTTATTGTGGAATGTGATGCCTCAGGAAATGGAATTGGTGCAGTTTTAATGCAGGAAGGAAGACCCATTGCTTTTGAAAGTTTTCCAATCAAAGGAAAGTATTTACAGAAACCTATTTATGAGAAGGAAATGTTAGCAATACTACATGCACTAAAGAAATGGCGAACTTACATAATGGGAAGACACTTCAAGGTAAAAACTGATCATGATAGTCTTAAACACTTTTTGGAACAAAGACTATCGTCAGAAGAACAGCAAAAATGGGTCACAAAGATGTTGGGTTATGACTTTGAAATAATCTACAAAAAAGGAAAGCTGAATGTTGTTGCAGATGCACTCTCAAGAAAGAATGAAGAGGTGGAAGCATTGTTTTGTTCCATTTCTATTATCCAACCAGATTGGATAACCGAAGCAAGAGATGAATGGAAGAAGGACAAAGATGTATCGACACTCATTCAAAAGTTGCAGCAAGATCCTAGTACATCTGATACATTTAGTTGGAAAAATGATTCCTTATGGTACAAAGATCGCTTATATCTTTGTAAGAATTCCCAACTAAAACAAAAGATTCTTCTGGAATTGCACACTTCTCCTTTAGGAGGACACTCAGGATTTTTAAAAACTTACCACAGGGTGAAGAAAGAATTTTTTTGGGATGGCCTTAAATCTGATATTCAAACGTTTGTGGCGGAATGTTTGGTTTTCCAGCAGAATAAAGTGGAAACAATTAAGACCCCGGGACTTCTACAACCTTTATCCATTCCAAGTCAACGTTGGGAGGAGATTTCAATGGATTTTATCACAGGTTTACCTAAGTCCGAAGGAAAGAATGTCATCATGGTGGTAGTTGATAGACTTACCAAGTATGCACACTTTTGTGTATTATCTCATCCATTTAAAGCAAGTACAGTTGCTACTACATTTGTGGACAGAATTCAAAAGCTACATGGAAGCCCAAGGGTTATTGTGAGCGACAGAGATCCCATTTTTACCGGAAATTTTTGGACAGAGTTATTTTCGTGTTTGGGTACTAAATTAGCTCATAGCTCATCTTATCATCCTCAATCTGATGGTCAAACTGAGATAGTAAATAAATGTTTGGAAGGATATCTTCGTTGTTTTGTATCTGATAAACAAACACAATGGGTCTAGTGGTTACCTCTTGTTGAATGGTGGTATAACACTTCCTTCCATACTGCAGCAAAAATGACCCCATTTATGGCACTTTATGGATATCATCCACCATCCATCACATCATCTTTAGGAGAAAATTCAAAGGTTCAAGCAGTGGAAGATCACATCGAGCATCAACAAGAAGTTCTCCAACTCTTAAAGGATAACCTGAATTTGGCACAAAATCGAATGAAACAACAGGAAGATCAACATCACAACGAGAGAAGTTTTGATGTAGGAGACTGGGTATTTTTACGGCTACAACCATACAAACAAATGTCCCTCAAGTAAGCTAAGAAGGATAATAAATTATCGCCAAAGTACTATGGTCCTTACAAGGTGTTGCAAAATATTGGTACTATGGCATACAAATTGGAGCTTCCTGCTTCTTCGCGAGTGCATCCAGTTTTCCATGTTTGCTTAAAGAAGGTTATAGGTGAAAATATTCCAGTTCAAAAAATATTGCTAGAACTTGATGAGGAAGGAAAAATCATATTGGAACCTGAAGTAGTCATGGAAACAAGAACTCGATAGTTACGAAATCGATCAATTCTAGAGTATCTCATCAAGTGGAATAAATTACCCACTGAAGATTCTACATGGGAGGATGAGAATTGTATATGGAAGCATCCAAAGCTACTCAAGTATTGAGGACAACACTTTTTTGAAGGAGAGCGGCATGTTAGGTCCCTATATTACTAGTATATTCCCTTATTGTTGTCAGTGTAACCCCTTTATTGTTATTGCTGTACCCCTGTAGCCCCAATATTGTTATTATTGTGCCCTTAAATTATTATTGTTAAGTCAAATAGGATTATATTGTGATCCCATGGACTCCTCTATATAGAAGGAGTTTTTTTCATTTGTATCATCCAAGAATTGTTCATTTATGTAAAGTATTGGAGGTTTCCCCCTAGAAATGGCTATTTCCAAGGCGTTGATATCTCTTTTCTTCTATTTTTGGAGTTGGTTTCATAACACTGAAGCTCATCATAATTCAGATTATATGTATCCATGACCCATGACCAGACCATCATTAAGAGGAAAATTTTCCTCTTCTTCACTTGAAGCTTTCTCTATTGTTAGAGGGGGAGACTAAGTAGAGATCTATTGCGTGAAGGAATGTGATCAACATCGTGGTTTAGATGTTATAGTTCCACATCCAAGTTTTGAAATAAAATTAGTTCTTCAATTTCTTGAGAAAGTTCCTTTTCCTACAATTGTTTTCTCTCTTCTTCTCATAGCCAATTCTTTTCCTCTTCTTTTGCCTAATTTTGTACTGCTTCTTCCTCTTTTTTTTCTCTACCTTTCTTCTTCTTCTGGTTTCCACCTTTCTTCTACTACTCTCTTTTTCTCTTGTTCTTCCCTCTGCTTCAGCTCTTCCTCCTGCTTCCTTTGTTTCCTATTATTTTTTTCCGCTATGGATGCTTTCAAAATGATCGAATCTGCTTTCATTTTGCGACTCCCCTCTTCTTCCAGACTATGCACAAATTTTCTCTTACCCTTTTCATGCATGGGGTTGCACCTCGTTGATGTTTATGCTTTTGAATTCACTTTTGGCTAAGGAGTAATATGTGATGTTCCCGCGAAGATGATTGGTTCGTGGGGCTTTGCTGCATTGTAACAATTTTTCATCCTTTCCTCCCCGGGCCTTTAAAATGTCACACTCGATCATTGGAAATGAATCTTTGCACAATGTTCTTTGAAAAAATTCCTAGGATAGTACAGATTGAATTCCAAATTAGTGAATGTGAATTTCTATATTTCCTTGCCTTCGGTGTTGACAACCTTCAAATTCTTGATCTTGTACAATCTAATTTGCAAAGGAAAAGTAGGCCAAGGTGCTTTCTTCTTCCTCTACAAAATTGTTGATATCCCTATGGAAAGATGATAAACAAATTCTTTCATGACCAACTTCTCGGTGGCATACCTTGGTAAAATATGTGGATACTTCTTACCACCAAATACTTTGAGGAAAATGCCATTCGGTGAGGCAAACCAATCCTCTAATTATGATAACACTTCCATCACCCCACATGACATGCAAAGTGGATCTTCCTCAAATATCATCTTTTATAGTGGAATGAGGAAGTGATCAATCAAATTTTCCATTACTTCTTTGTAGCTACACTTTGAAAGCAAATTGTAGTAAATGTGCACAACATGTTCCTTTGGTGACAAAGTCCAACTCATGCCAGGAAAGTCATTTTGGGCACAAATCACATCCATAAAATAAGCAGACATGTAAACCTTGCATTTCTTACCATTGAGGGTTTTTAGAATTAGTCACATGGGTCCTCAGCTTTTGAGCCAACAAGTGTGACCAATTAAATGGTTTTCCTTCATTCACAACCTAATTTTGCAAGAATTCCTAGCCTTATGGAAAGGTCTCAGTACTGCTTTGACCATAGATCCAACAACATAGAAATATCAAGTACTGATAAGCATTCCTAGGAGATTTGGTCTTGTAAGTGTTGCTAGGCGTCTTGCAGAATTTAAAAGGCTATTTTACCCAACGTTTTGATGACATACTTTGTGCTCAAGTAGCTGGTTACTACATAAAAGTGGGAACTCGTGTATGATTCTGGCATTGGTAAATGATACTTAAGCTAATAGTCGTGTGCCATAAAAGAGGAAAGCCTTTGTCTATTGGACCTGCTGAGAGTCATGGTATTGGTATCCATATGTGATAGAATCTAGTTGATAATGTATGGACATGGAAAAATCAGGTACCTACATGCATTATTGTGTAATCCTGATGCTTGGACATTGATGTAGACCCATCAGTATTCAAGATTTGCTTTGAAATTTTTTGCTAGGAATGCCTCATTCACCTTCTGCCATGTAATGTATGAATTTTTTTCTATAAACAATTGAGTGTCTGAGAAAACTGGAAATTTCGTTGGAGTACTCTCAACTTCCTCCCTGATGCTTCTTTTTGTAGTGTCCTTTGAGGCAGATCTCTTGGGAACCATAGTAATAGTAACTGGTAAAGAGAAGTTCTCAAAAAATATAGTACCTTTAGGAGAAAATTTACATGGAAAACATAATTTAGCTGACCATGGAAAATTTTAGGGGCTAATATTCATAGGTGGGCTAATTTTCCATTATTTTTCAAAAAAAAAATATTCTCCTAATTCCATTTTTTATAAAATGATTCGCCCAAATTTTACCATATAAAATTATTTTATATTAAAAATCACCAACATTATATAGAGAGTATATATAAAATCATTATAAATTTGAATAATTTTACAAATACATCAATAAATTTTTTTATAGTTTGCATATTAGGAACTAGTGATATTCGCCAATGTTTTTAAACTTCAAGATAACTTTCCATCCTTAAAATTTTCCCTAGTTAGATCAATAAAAATGACTCACAAATAAAGATCAAGATAGCAACCACAATACGGAGAGGAAAAACTGCGCAATTCCTTGACTAAGGGAAGAAACTTACCTCATGAACTATGCATTGCGAGGTCTCAAAAGTCAAGGAGGAAACTTGAGGCTTGAGACTGCACAATGCACAGTATCAACCTACGCAGATTGAGGGAGAGACTGTGCATTGTACAGTATTAGTGGCCAAGGGTGAGGCTTGAGCCCTAGAACCATGCAATGTGGAGTTGGTCAAGCCAATGACTGTGCATTGCATAGTCTCAGATGCCAAATATGAGGCTTAAGCCTTGGAGTTGAAAAATGCATAGTTGGACATGGAAACTGTTAGCCAAGTAAGGGCAGATATGCCTAGGAAGGACATGGAAAAGTGGAAGATGTGAGTGATAGTGCAATAATGCATGTAGATCTGATTGAGGAATGATAGATCAGTGGAATTCAAGTGCAAAAAATCAACATGCAAAACAAAAGGAAAAACAAACATGCATGAGGAAACGCTAAAACAATGACCACTGATGGGAAAAAACCAAGAAGCTAATGTGACACTTGTAAAAAGTGAATGATGTACTGAACCAAAACCTGTACAATCTAATATAATTTAAAACACTAGCTACTATGAAAATAAACAAGCAAAAAACACTTACAGAAGCGAAATGATCAATGAGACAAAAGAAAACAAAAGAAAAACTCACCCAGAAAAGCACCGCAAACTTCACCAAAGGCTCCTTGATCTCCTTTGGAAGGATATAGCTCCAATATATAATGTGAAAATGAGCTCTAGGGGTGTCTATTATATCTAGGATATATTTTGTGATGCACGTGCCTAAAATCAAGGAAAAAGTGACACTTGGTGGTAAGTAAAAAATAACAACTTGTGCCACTCTTCGAGAAACTAACTGACCACTTCCTATTTTCTAGGGATTGATTTTTTCTTTTTTCTTTTTTTTTGGGAAACTAGCCTTTCACAATTCTAGGAAGGATTGAAAAATTCCCAACCACAAGGGACTGAGAAATTCCTTGGATCAGTGAACTGCGTAGTGTCTGAAGGTAGGGAAAACATTTTCAAAATTTATGAGCTCAAGGCTCTCTTGCCTCTCAATATTGCGCAATTTCTAAGCTCAAGGATAGCCTTCCTTCTTCTTAGGACTGCACCATTTATATCCTCAATGCTGGCCTACCTTCCAATATTGTGCAGTTTCATAAAGGAAGTCTAGAAATGCTACAAGACCAAGGCAATAGATGGTTGTGTTTGAAAATGTTTATATCGAGACCAAAATAAGACATCACAAGCAGTGAATGGAATAAAAATTATTTAAAATAGTATGAATAATTTATTTCATTGAATGATAAGCTCCTTTGGACATAAGGGGGGCTCCAAAATTGAAGCATGGGAAAAATTTTGGAGGGTGGTTGTAGCAGCTACAACACTTCCACAAACAATTGCTTGCAGATCTTGGGGGTGGGTGCCTCTAGTAGGTCTGTGCCTACAAATCTATGTCATCAATTGAATAAGAATGTGAAAAATATTTATGGTTTTCTCTCATAAGGTTTTCCATGTAAATGTGTGTGTCCTCTTGTGTTGATGTGATGATGGATTCTTGATGCATTGTTTTATTTATTTTTTTACTACAAATGATTATGATAAATTGCTACATGTTTATTGATGAAAAGTTTTGAAATTATAAGTTTTCCTACACACTGATTCACCCACCCTCATCTCAGTGTGATCTTTGGTCTAACAGTTTCTTCATAATTAATCCAACCTCCTAGTCCTATTATGGAAATGGGGTTACAAAAATACTTCCTTTCAAAAGGCAATGGAGTTAATTTTTAATATCAGTGTCTTATTCAGATGATCGAGAGATTTGTTATAATATAAGTTCTATCTTAATCTGACTCCCAGATTGAAATTTATGTCCTTTTGAATTTATCCCAAGTAATTGAAGTCACCTCAGTAAGGTACTACCACATATCATCCGCGTGTGACCCATGTGGACCTCCCACATCACTTATGGTATTCCCACCTCTCTCTCTTGGAACCTACATGGAACCCATGTAAAACATGGCTTGTGGGTCCCACCAAGTCGACCCCCACCATGATTTATGCCTATTTTACTTTTTATCTAGTTTCAGAATTAATCCAGGGGTGCATAATATAAGCCATATTGTTACACTTCCTTGACCCCTGGACCTTTGGATGTTTGGATATCCTATATTCTCCACCTACAAGGAAATTTTTGGATCCCACGAGGTGTCCACATAGCTACACCAACCCTCGTTGGTGTTAGATTTTCTTAGGTATATTTTATTCTTTGCTTTAGATAATTGCATTTCTTCATTTTCATATCAAATTCACCCCATATCATCATATAATTATTTAGTTTTACAACATTATTTAGAAATATATGCAATTATATAGAAAGAAAAACATCATCATAAATGTAGTGGAACATAAAGGAACAATAGAAGAAAAGCATTCACAAAGATAGACAACAGGATTGGTCGGAGACCAGGGAAAAACCCACAATGGGGAAAACCCTTTCAAATTCTTCTTCATATTAGATTGTCATTGAATGATTCAGAAAAAGAGAGTATAATGATCCATATCTTCAACCATAATCCTATCTATCAAAATCAACTAAACAACATCCATGAGATGAACCCAGCAATACTAATTATCAAAATCGTTGTTTAGAAGCATGCAGTCAACTGTCATTTCCTACAGTCAATTGTTGAACTCTACAGTCAAGTGAAGAAATTTGTGGTTAAGTGTAAAACTCAAACCTTAGATTCCAACCTCATGCAAAGAGTGATTTTCATGCGGTTGAAACCCTCCAACCACACACATGAGTCTGTGTTTATGCGGTTGCAATTGAAATTTTCCTAAAGCATGCATGCGGCTGTAAACTAAAACCCTAAACACACATGTGAGCTTCAAAAACTGCAATCTTGGACTTATACGAACTAATTTCCATGACCCGACCTTAGCCCTGTGCGAGCCAACCCAAATAAATAAGAATGATCATGATGATGTCCAAATGAGGGTCACTTGACTTGTATTTATATCCATCCATGGATTTCCAATTTCTTTTTTGGGCTAGCTTGACCTTTTGTGCACATGTGGGCTTTAGTTCAAAAATACACTTTCCCTTGTCCAAATTGAGCACTTCAATAGTCAAAATTGGTCCTGTTGAAAAGAGGAATCTAGTCCCATGATTGGAATTTGTCACTGATATGTTAACACTCCCTCTCAGCTAGCGAGAAATTCCCACCGCATTACATAATCATCGCAAGTATCATGTCATTAAATCATGTGCTATCTCAAGTATCTTGTCATCAAATTTCGTCATTGTCCATGTCGGCTCATCTCTACTTATTCCTACTTATCTATTGATTGTCTCCACTCATATGTTGAACACTCTCGAATCTAAAAGAAGAATAATTTGACATCAAAGGGGAGCTTAAGCTACCACCCTCAATTCACATTGACAACATTAGAGAGCTCATCTCAATCCAGAATGACATCAGGGAGCACATCTCAACCTAAAACCACCTAGAGCTTATCTCAATCCAAAATGACATCAGGGAGCCCAGTCTCAATCCATAATCCAATGAAAATGATGAAGGTTCTATGGGACAGTCTCAAATCAAGTCATCTCATAGGGAATAAAACATATTCCACACCATTTCGAGCAATAAGAATCATAGCATAGGGGAGTAAACATCTTCCACCCTATGTCGATCAACAATATCTCATCCATCCCATTTCCCACTGATATTCCCAACAATGAGCCTAAAGAGTCATGTGTTAGAATTGATCCATCATAATTTACTTGGGTTGTACACCTCCAAGCACTCTCTCAACCCATTGGCCATATGGGGAGAGACATTCCGAACAAGACCAGCTTGTGGGTATGATGCCAACTGGGTATACTCTACATACACCAATATAGGGGAGAAACTTCTCCGACCATATGGGTAATAGATAGGGGTGAAACCCTATTTTCCAGATATCCCTCAACTCTAGCAGACCTCCATCTCGATTCCTCACCCTGGGAGCTTAGATAGGGAGCAAGAGTTAGTTGAGTGTCCTCGATCAGTCTTGATCCTCTGTAGTTGAGAAACATATCATCGTGCTCATATCTGGTACCATATTAAACAACTCAATCAAGAGTTCGATCATAATTTCTTTATATAAATAGTCTCTTGTTCATGCAAGACATAAAATCAAATATTATATTAGAACAAATATATATCACAAAAAAAGGATACCTTGTTTATCCTAAGATTGTCTCGTACAACAACACTGTCTCGATATATGAAGATTTATCAGTCCTAGCTATATAATGGATTATCTTCCAATTAGACCCCACTCTATATCATCACAATGTATCACTATCACATCCAGAACTTGTTCAAAAGAGTTTCTTCAATCTACCTCTCAACTATCCATGTGAGAAACATCATGCTCAACCTTGGTCGTGCTTAAATCTATGGGATTTTCATCCAAAATATCATGGCAGATTTCAAACTAAAGTAGCACCCAAATGTGCTCATCTCATAAATAATGATCCCAAACAACATCATTACATCCATGCAGTCATATATTATAGAAATAATATCTCATATCATAAATTGATCCTCCCATGAAAATATCTCAAAGTGTGCTTCACGACAACTCAAAGTGTATGAAGCGACTCGATCATGAATTCACTTAATTTGTTCTCTACAAAACATATTTCTAGATGAGTTTTCACAAGGAACATTATTGTCTTAATCAATTATTAGTTTCCAAGTTAGGTCCATCAATATATTTGCATAACTTCTTCAATTCCACCGCGTTGTTGAAGGATTTGCATTCCTACTTTCCAAATTTTATTTAATAGCTTCACGATATTTTTCCCTTTTCTAAACGTCGTCATGCTAAGTTCTTCATTTCAAACTTCATTAGCCATCTCCCTCTTCCTTTTATCATCACAAGATCATTACCTATCAAGCATATATCATCAACATATAAAACCAAAATCAAAGGCATACCTTGGACCACTTTGAAGTGAAAGTTTGGATCAACACATCTTTCTCGCTTCGGCATGTAACTATTAATCCGAACATACCAGGCTCGGGAAGCTTACTTTAAACCATATAATGTTATATTCAAACATTACACTAATCAAACCAATATACTTAACATTACACAAATCAATATTGTGCAATCAAATAAGCTAAGTCATCTTTTCAATCCTTAAATGCCAAATCAAAACTAATATCAAAGTCATAAAATTTTCTATCAATATCACTATGACACTCTTCAAACCACGTGTCAAGTAGATCTCACATTCAAATACCAATTTATGACTTCATCTATTGTCATGTCAAAAAAAAATTATTATGAATTATCTAACTCCATCTGGCCATCCCCATAATCATAATATGAATTATTTTTTGTCATTACACATCAAGGATAAGTCATATAAGTTTCATGCATTCATTGTGATAGCATTGCATACTGAATCACAGCTATTACTTCAACCAATGTTACAAATCAAATTATTCCAATATAGAATCATTATTGAACACCAATATTAGTCATTGAAAGTCACTATGCCCACATAGCATTTCCATTAATGAAAATCATCGGTTATCAAGTCAAAACCCTAATTTTTTATCACTGTGAATTCAATCAATCCATAAGCCAAAACATATATATGAACTATCAAGCATCATGGAAAAATTCCAATATTGTTCATCTATATTAAACCAATAAGCCAAATATTGTCAAACCCTTGCAACTATTACCAAATATTGTCATATACTAGTTTTAATGATCAAATAACATACTGATATGCATATTTTGGTCCCCCACAAACACATGATTAGTCAACACATTCACATTCTATATAGAAATTCAAATATTCAAACTTCCCTGCTCATAGAAGTTTATATTATTTGCTCCAAATCTGTAGGACTATCATAATTCTGGTGTGCTCCTGATTTTATGCATTAGAGTTTAGTTGTTGTGACCTATAGGCACAATCACACCCATAAGCATTCTTTTGTGCAGTTGGGAGTCTACAACCACACTTTAAAGCCTTCTTCCATATCGTTGGGGATTAGACTAAGAGAAACCATCTCTTCTCAGACCAAAAATTGTTGTAGACTAACAACAAAGATATTTTACTATTCATGTCCATAAATCTTACTTCAAAAATAAATAATATTCTATACATTTAATGCAAATGAATATGAGAAGGGATCTTACGGAGATTTTCTCCCTATGAATGGGAAGTCGCTTCAGTCATCATCATCCAAACATCAACCTATCTATCATAATACTATCATGCATCATCAAAACTGTTAGATCATCAAACTATATCATGTTCGTATACATCTTTACATCATAGTCATAACATGTTAGGATCAGCTAATTCATGATCACATATGAACACGAAATCAAACATTCATTAAAGGTTAGTCTCATATAATTAGGCAAGCTGAAAAGTGTATGACCATACTTCAGGGATCATAATCACTAAATCAATTCTTAATTATATTATTCAGTCGCCAAGATAGGCCATCCAATTTTACCATATGTCATCATTACTAACTTATCACAACCTAAACAAGTTCATCAAGAAGATCCTGAATATCAATTTTAATGTTACAATTTTATAATCAAGGTTACCATGCTTATTACAAACATTATCAATAGTATCAAGCTACCATATATAAGAATCAATGTGCTAGCCATCTTTATGATATCAGGAAATGCATTATGTATAAAATGAAAGATGCGATCCAAATATAAAGTATACCAATGTATCAAGAATCAATGTTTTTAGGTGGATTTACCATGACTTAAAATAATTTAAGATACTTGTCCAATACCAAGTGAACCATCTCATCATAAGTACCATGAATCAAACTTAATTTCATATGCATATATGCATCATTCATGAAGGTGATATTTCCATCATATCTTAGGGCTTACCTTGCCATCAAATTTTGTAGCTGAGACATAACATTGAAACAATACACCATACATAACTTTTGGTATTAAAATACCTATGCACCTTCTTATTTTAAATTGGTAGTTGGAGCACTTTGTCAACTTTTCATCAGGTTCCTCTTTCATTTTCCAGCACTAGCTCTTCTCTTCCTGCACTAGCCATATTTTCCCGCACCTCAGATGATCCTAAAGAAGGATCCACTTATCACATTATTGGCTTGAGGGGTCCTGACCTAGGTTTAGAGTGTTTTGCACAACCAAAAAAACCCTCCACCTACTGGCCCTTTCGGCTATGATCAACTTGCGTAGACTAAAGTCTCACCCGAAGCAGTATGAAGGGGTGCTAGAACCAGGTTTTCACACTGTGAGGGAGTGTTTGATGTGTGATTTAACCTTACTTAGAAGATTTAATGCTTATTAGCATGCGTGAAACTTTGCAGAGACCAGATCTAAGCACAGATGAAACCCTTAACATATATGCATTAACATATAGGTGCAAATAGATTATATTTCAGTCAGATCTAACTTATCAGAGCAGAAACCACACTTGCACAATCACATAGATATTTTTTCCAGTAAAAACTCTTAACACAGAAGTAATCCTTGCACAAATAAAAATATTTTCCACATATAATTAACTTAGATAAATACGTATTCTTGAAGTAATCCTTGTAGGCTCGACCCCTTCGACGATATCCGTGGCAGGTTTGGTTGGTACTTTAGATGTGCTAGGATCCGCGAAGTAATTATTTACTGTGACAAAGGTTTCCTTCTCCCTTTGGATATTAAACCATTCATTTTTCTCAGGGGCTCTCCGGACCCAAACATCAGTGATAGGTCGCGTACCTTCAGCTTTATCTTCTCCAGTTTCTACACTACTCTTGGTTACAATATTTATGCTAGGGTCTTCAGTGCATGGTTCCGCTCTCATCATTTTCACATTATGCATAGGTGTCTACAACTTCTTTTCATGCATTACAATACTTGCAAGATTGCTATGATGGGTTTAGACAGTTGTGCACATAATGACCAACATCTCCAAAATTATAACAAATGATTTCCACCCTTCCATGACCATATCCTCCCCCTCTTCCTCGTCCTCTGCCTGGAAATCCACCACGCCTAGAGGACATTGCGAGCGAATCTAGTCCTCTACCTTCGACCTGCAATCTATATGAATCAGCCTGCTCAATCATCAAAGAAAAGCTATGGAAATTCTTCTCATTGTGTCCCATAGAGCGACAAAAGGTGCAGTAAGGTTGTTGTAGCTTCAGAATATATTTACCCAGTCTAGGGCAGAAGTTTGTCGTGCTCGGTCCATTTTCTTGAAAAATCGTGCACCATAGTTTGGGAACTTCACTAGGCCTTGCCCTAGTGTTAATTGAACTTGGTCCTCCAACCGATAGATAGTTATTATATACAGGACATTGATCCCTGTGATGCCCTTCATCTTTACAACGTGTGCACCATACTCCCACACACACACATTTTCCTTCTCTTTTCGTAGAGTTTTTATTTATAAGTGTAATGCAACTAACTAGCTCTGGATTTGCTAAGCCCCAACCTGTGTAGCTGGTACAGGTGAGGCTTCAATTTTCATGGAAATCTCCACAACTTCTTCTTGTGTCACAATATTTTTTTGGTTTAAGGACTGGCATAGATGCGACAACAACATAGTCATCGATAGTAAATCCTCCATCCTTGATGGTGCGCTTCAATTATTGATCTGCCTCCCACACAAATTCATTCACTTCTTTATGGATCTCCTTTAATTTGGTCACACATTGAGAGTACGATTGTGGATTTTTGAACTGCTCCTTCAATGTGGTTTTAAGCTCGTTCGATCGTTGCATTAGGGTTGGTTTCCATATACCTCATGTACCAATCTAACGTGTGTTCTTGAAAAGTAGTAGCCAATTTTGCTTTATTAACATTATCATTATTGATCTGTTACACTATCCACACAGCATCTGTGATGAACCAAAATTGGTCAACATCTTCATTTCCAACACCCATGAAATTCTCCAACTTTATAGAAATAGCCATATAGACTTCTGTTGGTGGAGTGGAAGACTTGTTAGCATGAAATGAATTTGGTCGTGAAGTGGATGGGATTTGAACTATGGCCAACGACCCAGAAATACTTTTATCTTGAAATCTATAATATTCCCAATTTTCCATCAGTTAATTGGAATATTAGAGTTCTTAATTTTCTTAATTAATTAAGTAAATAAGAGGGTGGAGGGACCCATAAACCCCATAGATGAATAAAATCCAATTTTCATGTGTGTATTTGGATAATTTAGAGGTAGATCTACAACATGGAGTAGTGTTGCAGCTTCTTAAATAAAGGAAGAATGGATATCATGCCACATTAATTATAGATCAAGGAGGAAGTCAAATGAGTGCATGGTACATTAAACGTACGATCATAAAGCACTAATTATGAAATAGTGGAGGAAGTTGTGGATGAAATTCACACATGATGGAGAGAGTGGAAATTAAATGCAGAGATGGTGGAGAACATGGAGAGACAGTGCAGTCTTCATAGAGGCTAGTGGCCGCATGTGCAACGCAGTAATGAGGTGGGCCAGGGCTATGGAAGGCTCACAAACCATATAAGGGAGATGAAAGCAGCAATAGAAGGAAGGCTTTAGATTATTATTTCTGATCTGTTCATATCTGGATTTTTCATTTGACATTTTTATGCATGCTTCAACTGTTTAGCTAAGTCTATAGTGTTGTTTAGCACACGGGGGTTTTTGAGCGAAAATCCCACCCTTACCCACGGGGGACTTCGAGTGCCTACTCTGGGAAGGTTATTATGAGCTACCATACATCATCAAGCATTGGTGCCACATTCATCCACTCTCATATGCACATTTAGTCTCTGGAATTATGCAGTCATGCTTGAGGGTTTGAGAGGAGGAGGTTGTTTCTAGCATTTCAGCTAGGAAACTAGTGGAGGATTCATCCTTTCACCTTGTGCTTCAATATCAGCCTTTCAGGAGAAACATATTCATCTCTGGCATTCAGGCCATCATTTCATACCTCCATGCAGCAGTAATTCCCCAAGGGATTGCACAGTCCAGTCTTGCAGATCTGAAGGAGGAAGGAAGTTTCCAGTATTTCAATTGTAAATCCTATGAGGGACTATATCCTTAATTTGGGCATACTATTTATGTCATTCTTGAGCTACATTGCAGCATCTAGGATCAGGATATAGAGCCTCAATCCCTGACAACGTAGTTTTACTCAACTGTTATGTATTCAATAGTTGCGTCTATTGGAGGAGATTGGAGGAGAAAAATCTTGAGCTTCTAGCTTAAGGATCTGAAGGAGTGATCAACCCTCTATGCATTGAGTTGGTAATGCCTTATTGCACCCATCATATCTTCAGCTCATGCAGTAGATATGCATACCCAATAGTGTTATAGTTGTAGGGCCTAAGAGGGTGATTTTCCAAGATTTTCATATCTGGAAATCCTTTATGGGTTATATTAAGTATTCATCATAGAGCCTGGATCTAAAATCCTGGCATCATCTAAGCTCCAGAACTACTAGATCTACACTTTTATATTTTCCAACAGTTTTAGTCCCGGCATTTGGAGCAGGGACATTGCAGTATTCCTTCCATCAGTCCAACAATTACGCAACCCCTCTTGTGGGAGGACTTTAGGGTCATTCTAAGCCACCTCTTTGGCTAGAGTGCCTCATATTTTGAGCATTTTTGTACTTGTATTCCTCCTGTATAATAAAATGGCTTAGCTATTGTGTTCATTTTTATGGTATATTTAGATTATTTTTTTATTGTTGCAGTTTTCAATTATTTTGTTTTTGTATTATTGCATTATCCCTTTTGGGATATTACAATGGTATCAGAGCATGATCTTTGGCTAAGCTTGTGGGAGCTTCATCTTTAACATCAAAAGAAGAATCAGATAGTAGAGATCTACAATGATGGAGGGTTTAAGTTTTTCCACTCTTATCTTTAGATCTATGCAATATCTCTCCAAGGAGCTGAATCAAATGAAGATAGAAAGGAAAAAGGAGGATCCAAGAAGATTTTAGAATGAGGAAGGTCCAAGCACTTCCTATCATCAGCAGAAACAACTGACAAGGCAAAGAGCTCCACATCACTCTACTAGATCCACTTTCTTTGAGAAGGAAGGTGAATGGTGTGAATATCAAGGAGACTCAAGGTATGAGACCCCATGTAAATATATGTCCGAGTACAAATCACAGTCTAGAGCACTCAATGAGAATCTATCTCTCCAACAGTTTTTCCAACTCAAAGAAGAAAGGAGATCCTGCAATAGCAACATAAGAAAGAGGCATAGATTATTCCTACCTACATTTGATGGATCATCCACAAGCACATTGAGGGTTTGGAGGGAAGAGTTAGCTACATTCTTTCAGCTATACCCAGTAGAAGAAAGAAATATTGTTGAGATTGCAATGCTGCACCTTGAGGGTGAAGCCAAAGATTGGTGGTTCAGTCATTTTTCACATGCCAAAGTGACTACTTATGCATATTTATTTCCAATACTGAAGAAGAGGTTTGGTAGAAATAAATTAGAGACATATCCCATAATTGATGATAGAGTACATGAAGAGCCCAAGGAATATTTCCTCATGACCCCCTCAGAAGAGGAGCCTCTATCACCACCACCAACTGCATATGTGCTTGCATCAGGAGGAGGAACACTTGCATCTTTGCAAGATGGTCTTGATCTCTTGACACTAGGAGCCGCATGCATGATCCATGCACTAGTATAGTAGAGGAGATGCAACCATCATCATTACGAGCAATTGGAGAGTCCATTGCACCGGTTGGAGAAACTCTTGTAGATGTGCAAGATGTTCCTGAGATTCAGCTTATCCGAGGTTTGCAAAAACTTTCATCTCATATTATTTCAGTACCTCATATTGAGATTGGTGAGAACAGGCCATCAGGGCAATTGCATAACCAAGGATTAGAGCACCTTGTTGATTTGGAACAACAAATTATCACTGCACATAGGATCCTTGATTTGATCAAGGAAGAGATGTATAGCTATCCTAGTTTATCATGGTTGAACTACACCCAACACTTTGTGTTGAAGTGTGGAGTTTCAGAGGATGGGATGAGCACAATCCTATTCAGTACAACTCCAGACTATGAGTTCATCATTGTGTATGGCTAGGAGACAGTAGATGTATCACCATGAAGATCTACAACGTTGTCACTGAGCAGCAGTGATGAGATGAGGGCCCCATTATTCTTGGAGCATTCCGAAGGTAGCTTCACTCATGAAGCACTGGAGGGAAAAATAATGCATGGTAGACATATTATGATGGAGATCATTTTCCATTGTCAAGATGAAGTTTTCTTGATGAGCACCTCACAGCTCAAAGAGGAATTTCTACCTACAACATGCATGGAACCTTATGGGTTCTATTGGGCTATTGTTGAGAGGATCTCATGGAGAGACCTCAAAGGAGGTGCACTTCAACATATCATGGAGTGCAAAGCTTATTAGTTGGAGGAGGATGGTATTCTACCTTAGGTGGATACAAAGATTGAGCATAGTATGATTCATCATCCACATTGGGATGAATGGATCCAAATGAGGAGCAAGGGGTTTCCAACCTTCTTACAGATCTATGGTACAGGGCAACAAGAACCATGGCTACGCTGGTTGATTATGGGTGAGTATGGTTACTACCCAACATCTCACATATGTATTATCCATGCCATGGATGTCACTGATGTTATGCAGTAGGAGGAGGGATGGCTGCGCTGGTTATTGCTGAGAGAGTTTGGCCATCACATGATATATCTTATGTCTATTTATTTACTTTTTTTTGGGATATGTCTCATGTACATGAATGTAAATTTGTTTGGGATATATATTATGTTCATGTATGTACTTTGGTTTGGGACATTACATAACCCTCACATGATGTGGCATCAAGGAGCTTGTTTGTATTGTTCTAATGTGACATTCCACATGTCAATCAGTATGGTGTTGCTTCATGACTTGCATCATGATGATGTAATATGGCATCAAGAATCCTTGTTGCTTTGTTTACTTTTGGGAGAGTATGGGTTGATTTCTCCCCATACATTGCATGATATTGATGGAGGATTGCAACATGAGGCCTTACTGTGTTGGCTTCTATTGGGATATTATGGTCATTGTACTTAGTATGATGATTATGTGATGTGGAAACAAGAGGCATTGCTCCGGTGGCTTCTTTTGAGAGAGTATGGCTCTCTTACTTGGTTTAATGATGATTTGGCATGGTGGCAGAAGGCTTTGTTGCGGTGCTTGTTATTGGGAAAGTATGGTTTGACATTGTACATGTTCATCCATATGTCTCTACTTCCTTTTTTGCACATTGTTGGGATGATGCTTGGATCCAACAAGGCCAACAGGGCCAAGGATGGAAGCATGGAGAGATGTAATCTACTTCATGTATCATGGGATGGAGAGATGGTTTATGATGGGGGACATTCCACTTTGGGAAGAGACCACTTCACTTTATGTATCTCATGCATAGAGGAGATATTTAGACATCATATGGTTGCCACTTGGAGATTCAGTGGTGAGGAGAGGCATCTAACTTTTCAGTTGGAGGCCATTCTAGAAATTCTAGAGAGGCAACTTTGGAGTTGGGCATGCATTACACATTGCAACAGATGTGGAGGCCTTCCATATGAGGATGCCATTTGTAGGGATATGGATTTTTATAGCATCCAATTTTTCATTTTCTTGAGGACAAGCAACATTTTGGCCGAGAGGACTCTAATATTCCCAATTTTCCATCAGTTAATTGGAATATTAGAGTTCTTAATTTGCTTAATTAATTAATAAAATAAGAGGGTGGAGGGACCCAAAAACCCCATAGATGAATAAAATCCACTTTTGATGTGTGTGTATGGATAATTTATAGGTAGATATACATCATGAAGTAGTGGAGTGGCTTCTTAAATGAAGGTAGAGTGGAGATCATGCCATAATAATGATAGATCATGGAGATCATGGAGGAAGTCAAATGAGATCATGGTGAATTAAAAGTAAGATCATAGAGCACTAATGATGAAATAGTGGAGGAAGTTTTGCACCTAATGCACACATGATGGAGAGAGTGGGAATTAAATGCAGAGATGGTGGAGAACATGGAGAGACATTACAGTCTTCATGGAGGCTAGTGGCCACATGTGCAGCACAGCTATGAGGTGGGCCAGGGGTATGGAAGGCTCACAGACCATATAAGGGAGATGAAGGAAGCAATACAAGGCAGCCTTTAGATTATTATTTCTGATCTGTTTAGATCTGGATTTTTCATTTGACATTTCTATGCACGCTTCAGTTTTTTAGCTAAGTCTGCAGTCTTGTTTAGCACACGAGTGTTTCCAAGTGGAAATCCCACCCTTACCCACGGGGGAATTTGAGTGCCTACTCTGGAAAGGTTATTCTAAGCTGCCATACATCATCAGGAATTGGTGCCACATTCAACCACTCTCATTTGCACATTCAGTCTCAGGAATTACGCATTCCTGGTTGAGGGTTTGAGAGGAGGAGGTATTTTCTAGAATTTCAGCTAGTAAATCGGTGGAGGATTCATCCTTTCACCTTGTGCTTCAAGATCAGAATTTTAGGAGTAGCGTATTCATATCTGACATTCAGGCCATCATTTCATACCTCCATGCAGCAACAATTCCCTAAGGGATTGCACAATCCAGTCTTACAGATCTGAAGGAGGAAGGAAGATTCAAGTATTTCAACTGGAAATCCTATGAGGGACCATATCCTCACTTTGGGAATACTATTTCCATCATTCTTGAGCTACATTGTAGCATTTAGCATCAAGCTATAGAGCCTCCATCCCTGACAGCACAGTTTTACTCAACTATTGTGTATTCAGCAACTGCATCTATTGGAGGAGGTTGGAGGAGATAGATCTTAAGCTTCTAGATTAAGGATTTGAATGAGGGATCAACCCTATATCCATTGAGTTGGTTGTGCCTTATTGTAGCCATCATATATTTAGCTCATGCAATATATCTGCATACCCAACAATGTTATATTTGCATGCCCTAAAAGGGTGTTTTTCCAAGATTGTCAGATCTGGAAATCCTTTCTGGGTTATCTTGGGTATTCATCATAGAGCCCGGATCTGAAATCCTAGCATCATCTAAGCTCTGGAACTGCCAGATGTACACTTTTATATTTTTCTAGCAGTTGCAGTCCCGACCTTTGTAGCGGGGAAAATGCAGTATTCCTTCTAGCAGTCCAACAGTTACATAGTCCCTTTTTTGGGAGGACTTCAGAGTCATTCTAGGCCACCTCTTTGGCCTGAGAGCCTCATATTTTGAGCATTTTTGTACTTGTATTCCACCTCCTGTATAATAAAATGGCTCAACTATTATGTGCATTATGGTGTTTTTAGATTATTAGTTCATTGTTGCAGTTTTCAATTATTGTGTTTTTGTATTATTGCATTCTCCCTTTTGGGATATTACAAAATCTCTTTTCTTCTAAGTGCACAGATTCACCAGAGCTACTTGTTTCAGACTCCTCGTCACTTTCATATTTACCTTTGAGAGGGTTATAAACAAAACCTTCTTCTAGGTATACCCTGTAAGTTTTTCCATTATGCGTAGTCGGGCCTCTTCGGGACATTCATTCAATGTGGCTATACACAATACCCTTTTCACATAAAACCATTTTAATCCACAATTTCAATGTGCGTAGAATCTTACCTCTAGGGCCCTTGAAAAAATTCCTTTCTACTTCATGATACGATACAAAAGTATCAATATAAAATTCAGTCACAAACCCACTCAAAATTATATCAATCCAATAATCTACTGTGGAGTAATTTTATTGCTAATTTTCTCCAACTGCTGAACCAACTCAAGAATCCACCTGGTGATCATGTCGTCCTTTGCGTAGGTCTGAAACTTAGTCAGCCGAAAAAAATACTCTTGTAAATCAGTCACAAAGGAAGCAAATAAAATTTCATGGACCTCTATATAGATATACCTTTGCTCCGAATCCTCAACAGATAAATTAGGGTTTTGGTTTTCTTGGATTGTATATTCGCGCACCTTCTTATCCATCCAATCTTGCAGTTCATTCTTCATCAGATGCCACAACATCAAATATCCCTCAGGTAGATCTCGGTCCCGACAACAAAACCATTTGTTGGCTTGAGGGGTCCTGACCCATGTTCAGAGTGTTTTGCACAACAACAAAAAACCCTCCAACTACTAGCCCTTTCGGCAATGATCTGCTTACACAAACCAAAGTCTCACCCGAAGCAGTATTGGGGGGTGATGGAACCAAGTTTTCGCACCCTAAGGGAGCATTTAATGTGTGCTTTAACCTTACTTATCAGATTTAATGCTTATCAGCATGCGTGAAACTTTCTAGAGACCAGATCTAAGCGTGGATGAAACCCTTAACAAATATGGATTAATACATATGCCTAAACAGATTATACTTTAGTCAGATCTAACTTATAAGTGCAGAAACCACACTTCCGCAACCACACAAATAGTTATCCCAGTAAAAACTCTTAATACAGAAGTAATCCTTAAGCGAATACAGATATTTTTCACTGATAATTAACTCAGATAAATACACATTCAACAGAATAAAATTAACTAATAAGAAACATAATCATGCATAACACATAGAAATTGCAACGGATTTCACAAAAACTTCTTCTTTATTAATGGATATTCAACTCAGTACAATATTTTTCCATCTATGCACACAACAGTAAAGTCCTTGCACACAGCTCAAGATTGGGTCTCTGTGCACACAACCAACAGGAGCCTTTCTTCCCAGACCAACCAAAAACTTGCCTAAAACTCATATCAACACATTCATAAACATCTATCGATCTATCTATTGATTTATTTCCTTACTCGACTCAACTCTTACATATTTATAAGACTTTGACATGCACATACCATCGTCTCAAACCATGGTTTGAGACTCATGGTTTCCCTTTTTACCCATTACAATGATAAAGAAGCTTTGACCCACCCCAAAGCCCCTTGAATTTTGCACACATCGTGTTTCAACAAAATTTAACCCCAAAATTATACAAAAACTTGCCCTTAGGGGACCCCATCCCAACGCACATATCATCAAGAGGTTAAAAGCATCCAAATACTCTAATACACATGCTACAACTATAATCAATGATCATATAAATAAATCTAAACAAGAGAAAATTCATAAAGAAGTAACATAAATAATAATAAAATAAGTATCCTCAATGAGGTGATCATCTCCCTCTTGAACTAGCCTTCAAGAGTCATTGCTATTCATTAACCATATAAAATTGTTGTCTTCATATATTTCAACCAACTTCATCAACAACCAAGCCAAATTGAGACTATCCCATATGTCTTAAATACTTGGACATCTTCACATTGATCATGATAGGGTTTCTATAATCCATAGTTTCTTCCAAACCCTAACCTCATAATATCCATCAAACCCTAATAACCAAATTTCCTAAGGATTCCTTCAAACTCTAGTATTTTTTTAGGTCTCCTCCAAATTCTCTTTCTTACATCAATTGTGTCTTCATAGGGGTGATATTCAATGACTTTTCTTCAACCCAGCTCTGATACCTTGTTAAATTTTCTTAGGGAGATATTGTTCTTTAATTTAGATAATTGCATTTCTTCATTTGGATATTAAATTCACCCCATATCATCATATCATTATTTATTTTTACAACATTACTAAAAAGCATATGCAATTATATAGAAAGAAAACCATCATCATCAATGCAATGAAACACAAAGAAACAATAGAAGAAAATAATTCACACATAGAGACACCAGGATTGGTCAGAGACCAAGGAAAAACCCACTACAGGAAAAACTCTTTAAAATTCTTCTTTTTATAAGATTTTCAATGAATGATTAATCAAAAGAGAGAACAATGATCCGTATCTTCAACCACAATCCTATCCAACAAAATCAACTAAACAATGTCCATGAGATGAACCCAACAATGCTAATAATAAAAATTGTGGTTCTGAAGCCTACAGTCAACTGTCACTATCTGTAGTCAATTGCCGAACTCTGCAGTCAACTGAAGAAATTTTTAGTCAACTGTAAAAGTCAAACCCTAGCTTCCAACCACATACAAAGAGTGATGTGCGTATTGAAACCCTCCAACCATGCGCATGAGCCTGCGTCCATGCAGTTGCGACCAAAAATTTCCTGAAGCATGCCCGTGGCTGAAAACCAAAACCTTAGACACACGTGCGAGCTTCAGACCTTGCAATCTTAGACATGTACGAACTAATCTCCATGAGCCATGCTCAGAACTGTGTGAGCCAAACCCAAAGAAAGAAGAATGATCATGGTGATCTCCGAATGAGGGTCACTTGACTTGTATTTATAGCCATCCATGGGTGTCCAATTTCTCTTTTGAGCTGAACCGACCTTTTGTGCACATGTGGGATTTAGTTCAAAAATATACTTTCCCTTGTCCAAATTGAGTGCTTCAATAGTAAAAATTGGTCCTATCGAAAATAGGAATCTAGTCCCATGATTGGAATTTGTCACTGAGCTGCCAACTTAACATGTGGAATCCACCTCCTTTTCTCCACTCGTGGGTCCCACTTGGCCCATGTCCTTTGTATTTTATTATTGTTTTCACTAATTCCAACATCGGGGAAATATGGCACATTTGCTAACAAAATCCATTGACATATCCTTGATCCCCCAGATCCCCAGATCCCTGGATCACTCAAGTCAGTGGTGTACTATTTGGATCTACAAAAATTCAGTCTCAATAACACTCATGCACTAAGCACTGACCTCCCAGATCTCCCAACCCCTAGATGACTTGCATAGTCAAAAAAACATCCTTCTCCACCCACGATGAGACCCACTTTAGATTAATAATGATTCAACATAGAAATTCGACACCATAACTAAACACACCCAACACCAACCCCCAGATCTCTCAGACCCCAAGATGGTTTTCAATGAAAAACGAACATCTAGCTTTGCAGACATCCAACGTTGAATAAAAGTACAAAACTGATACAAATGTAAGGAGAAAAAATTCAAGGCTATAGATTAGAATTCCCTTAAAGTAGGGTAATGCCCATAACATTAAATTTCAGGAACAAAACCCAAATATGAACTATGATCATTCAAGGCATGTACCAATATCATAACAACAATAATGGATCAAGCATAATTGTTATTATAGGCCATTTTTTCACATCTGATAAGCCAACCTACAAAATGGATCAATCAACATATTTTGACCCCTTGATATCCTCATGGCACAAATCCCTATGCATGGCACTATCATATCCCAGATTTTTTGCCTGAACACACATTGTTTTAGTCATTTTAAGGACCAACACTCCTTTTCCTCCTATTGGAAAATGTTAACCTACAGGTTCCACTACTGTGGCCTGCGTTGATCACGTATAGGTTGCTCCATTGTGGCCTGCATTAATCACATATAGGTTGCTCCACTATGCACCTGTGTTGGTTCTAGAAATTTGGGAAAAAGAGAGAAATTATGGAAGCCTCTTTTTCCTGAAGATTCCAAATTTGTTACAACCATTTACCTCACATAAAACATTCATATCATATCCTATCCTTCCTTGAAGTTTCCATCCATTATCCTTTGATCTCATCCTCCCATCAAAGATAGATCTAAATCCTTAGATTGGTAATTGGATAGGAACTCCCAACTTACTACCCTCACCTATATATTTGTGGCCATCCACAAGCTAGGGGTTTGATTTTGGAGATAGAATTATACTATTGTGTTGTTGTTGAATAGAGGTAACTTTCCATGCATTAGGGTGATTAGAGGTGCACTTTGTGACAAAGAAGGAACAAGTCAACCTGTAGGAGCTCTTCTACAAGATCAACATCTATTTATGGTTGTAAATCCTTCCATTTATATAAATTAAAAGTGTTCTTTGTTTCCTTATATGTGATGTTATGATTTCATGTATTTCAATGCCATGTTGATCCATTGAATGAAGCATTTAGATGATGTTACATAGATTCCGTAGATCGCTGGTTTGTGTTTTCTGATTGTGTAGGTTATAATTTTTGAAATGGGAGTTAGAATTGGAGCATTCAAGCCAAGAAAGGAGTGAAGCATACAACAGATTAAATGTAGTCTTCGACCCATAATCCATTTAATTTAAGGAAAACAAAAGATAATTTGTCCTTTTGTTGTTCTAGACTTAGCCACCTAGTTTAGGGAAGACACTTCTGTCTACAGTCGTATATTTTGTATAACAAATTGGCAACTCCAATGGGGATGGGTATATTCATTGGGTGGTTTATTTGTCTTTACTATCTATTTCACCTCTTCTTCATACCTTCACTATCATCTTCAGTAAAGAAAAAACCTAGGGAGCCCTTTCATTGATACTTAATTGAAAAACTTGTGACAGAACTCTCTTATTCTTCAACAATACTCCCTTTGGTCTAGGTACAAAGTGTTGCACCTGTGAAGAGTCCTCTCTGTGACTGTGTTGCAAGGAACTGGTGCCTCTTCTGCACCTACGTTGGCCCTTATTCTTGCATAAAGTTTCCTTTGTTTTGGATTTCTCTTTGACCAACCCTCTTCTAGCTTCCCTTCCTTAAATATTTAGTGTCTTGTGGTCCCTTTGAAGCCTCCATTTGGTTGTCATTTGTGTTTTATTTCCTTTGATAATGATTTATTAATATTTTCCTTTGTTCTTATCATTAGGTTTCTTGAAAACTGATTTTTTATTTGATCATTGGTTGCTTGGATGAATTTTTGTTCTAGTCCTCATTCTGAAAAGTTATTTGAATCAATGATTAAACTTTTCATCTTAGTTTTCTTCATTTTTTAAAATTAAGAGACTTGAAAATAAAAATCTTTGCAATTCCATTTAGGTTTTTGGTGTCTACATTGAAATTGGAACAATTGCATTGGAAAGGGAGTGCATTTTGTACATTTGTTTGTTACATAATCTTTGTCTCTTCCCTTCCTTATATATATTTTCATTGAATGAGAAAGATTCCATTTCCTCATGCTAGTTTGAATTTTAGGGTATTGAAGTGACATTCGCAGTGAGCCCCAAAACTGAAACTTAATCAAAGATAAACAATACAATTTGTTGAATCAACCTAAGGGGAATTTGTCACAGTAACACAAACACTTAGAGCTCTAGGTTAGAGACGTGTTCCAAAGTCGTTAAACATAGGAGTTATTGTTGTTTGCTAGCATTGCATCTTGGGGGTGATATCCCATTCCACGTACGTAAGTGTATAGGATTTTCTCCACATACATTTGGGTATATAGATGGTGCTCCACGAGTGATAAGTATATGGGAACACTCTCATCGAACGGTTATGCATTAGAAAACACTATTATGGAATGCACTCCCACGTATTGTCGAGTATATTTTAGGAGTCCCATATAGGTTGTTATCCTCACCATCGTTAACCGAGTCAGCCACCTTGTATACCATGATACATCGAACACAACATTCAGGGAGATTTTCTACAGTACGTTAATTCCATGGTTTTCCAAGGCATATATTTCAATTCGTGGTTGTTTGGTAATCATTTATGCCTAGATTACCCTTTTTTTAATTTAATTTTTTTTTTTTAATTTCTAAAATTATTAATATAATGTGGAAAAACAAAATTCCGCACCACGTCATTCACATAGAACGAAAAATAAGCTTCCTTTTCCACCAAAGGCTACTCCTAACAATCGTCGGAAGTGTAAGAAGACACAAACTACAGAATCTGGAACTTCGAGAATTAATTTGGGCCCTCCTCTTGATATTGATCCACCAGAATAATCTATCCCTTTGATTTCTCAACTTGATATTACATATACTCTTGTCGGTGTACATGACACAATCGAAACAGAAGTCCCAGAAACCATACTGCCTGAGGTTATTGAACCTGATTTTCCTAATTCAGACACTTTGATTCCTGATGTTTTCAAACCTGAGGAACCTAAACCATCTTCACCTGTTACTTCAGGACCTTCCTCTTCTCTTCCTTTGTCTCAGAAAAAACCTGTATATCTTGGAACCGATGGTGAACCTCTTCCATACAGACTTGTGAGTATTAAAGATATACTGCAAGAAGAGCCTCGTCCCTCTACTCCTGTTCATTGGGAGGGAATCCATTTTTATCAAATTGATCCTCTTCCTCCTCTTCATACTCTTACACAAACTCTTTTTCCTGATTCTTTGGCATGGAAAATTTTAGGGGCTAATATTCGCAGGTGGGCTAATTTTCAATCATTTTTCCAAAAAAAAGATTCGCCAATTTCCATTTTTCTTAAAAATGATTCACCCAAATTTTACAATATAAAGTTGTTTTACGTTAAAAATCGCAGACATTATATAGAGAGTATATATAAAATCATTATAAATTTCAAGAATTTTACAAATACATCAATAAAAATTTTATAGTTTTCATATTAGGTACTAGTTAGATTCGCCAATTTTTTAAACTTGAAAATAATTTTCCATCCTTAAAATTTCCCCTGTTCTTTGGACTTACCCGCGGATATATCACGGTAATATTCATTAGGATTGCCAAACATGACTAGATCTGATCCGACCTCTTAGCCTATGTCCACCACCATGGTTGAGACATCAAATGTTTCTTCTTCATCTATGTTTGCAACATCACTAGAAACACATATATATGGTGGTCTGTCTGTCCCACCTAGTTATCAGTCTTTATATAGTACCTTTTATGGTGCGGCTTCTAGTCCTTGTACCTCTCCCATGTCATCTAATATATGAATTTCATTTGGTACTTCTCTTATGAATTCCACATAGTTTTCTCCTCCTCCTCCTCCTCCATCTACACCTATGATAGAACAACATGCTGACCCTTATATTAGTGAGCGAGGTTACCTTCAACAACCTAAATCTCCTTATGCTAAGTACCCTCATTTGGATCGCAGTTTCCTTCGTTATCCCCTCCTCCTTTAGTAGGGGGGAAGCCTATTGTTGTTATACCTCAAATTGGTAATCAACCTTATCATAATCCTCCTTATCCTAGAATGGTTGCTAGTGTTTGGAAACATACTTTTATCGTTCAACCTAGTTCATTTTTGGACCGACTTTTGAGTCCTCAAATTGCACCAACTTCTTCTCGATTTCCTATCCATCCTGTTAGGGCTCCTTAGTTTCTCAAGGCTAAGAAAGGAAACCAAAGAGGTAACCAAAAACCAACTTTAGACTTGGTATCTATCCCTACCAAATCAAAGAGGGATCTCTTTATATCAAGCTCAAAACCAATGAAATGATTGGAGAATATAAAGGTTTTAGGCTAGTTATTAGCTCAATAGGGTTTGATTGGGGTTTTTTGGATAAGAAGCACCAATTTTAGGAACTAAGCCAAGTATTTCAAAAGGTCAGTTACAGACATAAAATGAGGCATGGTAGGTGTAGTCAGTGGCACAATTTGAGTTTTTCATTGTAGTGTGGTGAGGAAAAATTCATGTAGAAGGAGTAAAATGAGCATACATGTATGAATTCATTTACTTAGAATATAAAAACATTTACATGAAAATCTCAAATAAAACAGAGCATATGAGGCAATGTATCCTATTTAAAACTTATGAAATTAACACAAGAAGAAGATATATGCCTGCTTGAACAACTTGATCATTAGATGCATAAGAAAAATGGATAAAAACACTGTCACTAACCACATCACAAGAATCCCATAAAAATAGTTTCAACTGCCTATAAATTACTTTTGTAAATAGTCAAATACACTAATACCAAAAGAGTGTGAACTTCACATATCCAACCCTCTCAATGAATTGATTCTGAGTACATATAGAAAACAGAAAAGATTCCACCTCTAGGGGTTGAATCCTGATCCATAACAACTAATTAATGAACCTATTGACTCATCCTAGGGAATTTAGAAACAAATTTCCCCTTTTTTAGCTAACTAATTGAGCTTTTATCTCTAGGCATTAATCATAATATTCTTTACAAACATGACCATTAATAAGCCTATTAATCATAAAATTACTCATGAGCTAGCTATTACATCAACCAAGTTGACCTTTGACCTCCACGTGTAGTGAAAATTGTCCAACACGGAAACACAGTTGACCGATGAAACTAGCAATTGGTGATGAATTTCGTAGTTCTAGTGGTTGTGGAAAGTCTCTCAATGGAAAAGAGGAGCTCTTAGAGCTTTAGAAGGATAGAATGAAGTTTAAAAATGCTTTATTTATTCAAAAGGAAATGTTACTTTGATTTATTTTGTTCCCTAATTTCTAACTCCCATGATGATGAGAAAAATGGATGAAATGGCTCCCTATTTTTCTTTTGATGACTGATATGATGATGACCATCAAATGTGAATCCTATACCATGACCTATATGATGACCCACTGAATCTTTTCATGGCCTAGGACAAGGGAAAAATGACATGACCATGATGGATGATGGTGACCTTGAACAAGTGGAGGGAGTACCAATGACCTAGACAATGACTTGACCATTTTGACAATCAAGAGATGCCAAATTTTATTTAACAATATAATAATTTGACCAAAGACATCTAACAGCACTGAAAAGAGTAAATTTGATCATTGAGACTATTGGACACTAACACATCCATGTACCCCAGCAAGCTCAAATACATGTGAGCCAAAATTTACATCCTTTGTCGTTACGTCACAACCTATTTCGCCAGTGTCTGGTACTTCCTAGGTCCCCCTTACCCATCTAGTACAAGGTACCGTACATTCTCAATGGCTTGCATAGGGTACTCCTCAAGTTTTGATAGGAAAAAATGTGTATAACCTGGTGCAGTCCCAATCAAACCTACCTTTTTATAGGATGATTCAAAATACCGCAGAGAAACAGTATAGACCCTATCACGGTATCCCTCAAGTGCCTTTTCAAGGCCAATACATCCAAAACCAACCATTCTAGCCTTTGCAGGGTTATCCTGGATCTAGTAAACAAGTTTACACGTATGTTGGTTACCAGAGTCCTCCTTATTCTGGTGCCTAGGTTCCTCCTTATCATAACCGTCCTTATCTGGGAACACAAGTACTTGTTGCTCAGGAAATTCCTTCTTATCTAGGCTATCCTTCACCGAATTTCTATAGGAAATTGCCTTTTTTTGGAAATCCTTGAATTACCAGAATTAATTCGGCTTACAAACAATCCCATCGCTTAATCGCATTAGTGGCCGATAATTCCCACCAAATTTCCCTTTGGTATCCCAAAATTCAATGGGAATCATGGATAATATCCATCGACCCATGTCATGACGTATCATCTGTGGTGTTTGTCGAACTCCCTTGACGACGATTACACCTTTTCTAGCGTACTCTTATAGGTACTGAAACTAAATGGTACATTGAGTTACCTAGAGCTTCATGTCACAATGTTAGTTCCTTAGCTACCACCTTCCTAACACATTTCCAGTTACCCATCCGATATGAAATTGGAACGGAACTACTTACCAACTTTAATGAATCCAAATCCACTCGCATTTCAGATCACATTCATGAATGGAGACGTTGTCGCTAGTTGGTTAAGACCTTTGTTCTAGATCAATTGCTGGAGGAATGGTTCATTAAGTCCTTCCTGCCATCTATCACAGAGGGTGGAGCCAAAGGTGGAGTCATGATAGAATAGTAAGTAATTTCTCGTGCTTAGTATTTGGACCTCATCTATACCCAATCTGGTACACTCTATGAAAATATATCATATGCTCTGAGACCTTCGAACATTTTTCCTACCACTATTGGTAAATAATCTCACGTTGTTGATGGCATCATTGGTTTTGGAAGTTCACAAACTGCGAAAAAACCATCTGATACTACTCTCACTGTTTCTGCCTAAAAATCTTCATCCAATCCTCCTTCAACTTCTTCTTCCAAGATAAATGCCATTTCATCTGATAAAGGAAAATCTCAATAGAAACCATGAAGCAAGAAGAAAGGGAAAGGAAAAAAGAATAAATATTCTTCACTGCACAATAAACAAACAAATCGGTCCTCTGATGAGAAACGAAATCCTCTACCCATAATTAATTTGCAACAAAGATCATTTTACACGTGACTATCCTCAATGTGCGAAAGTGAACTGGTTTCTAAAATCATCCACCTCTCCTACCGTGCTGACCAACCCGTTTCCCAATCAGGAGACCCATTTGGTTTCTTGGGACACATTTTCCTCTAGCTCGACTTTAATGTTTTCTTCAGAAAAACATAAATATGATGTTATGGTGGATACTTGTAACAAGGACTATGGAAATGAGAATCTCCCGAACGGTCAGGATACTAATCAACCTACAAGTTCGTTGTCACCTCCATCCGATCCTCCTCCTCCTTCAATTCCTGCAAAGTTAGCTATTAAGCCTCCATAGGGCATTGTTCATAAGTCTACTTTCAACCCTCATGACAGGGCTGCTCAAAATTATAACATAGTTGAGGACTTGGCTTAGTACCCATTAGTTATGTCAACCCTCGAGGTGTTTCAAAAATTCCTTGCCCAGAAAAAGGATTTACTTTTATCTATCCAATGTGTGGATCCTTTGGATTCCAACCTTGTTGCCTTCAAACACAAGAAATATTCCCCTCGGCTTCCAACTCAATTGTAATTTATGATCCAAGTTGTCGTCTGTGATAAAAACATTCATCATTCTATCATGGATGAGGGAGACTTTACCTGCATCATGTCTATGTCTTTCTAGAAGGAAATTGGTTCTCCCCAACTAAGTCAGTCGTCCACCACATTGAAATATTTTGATGGAAGAACGTATAAGCCTTGTGGTATTTAGAATTCCTTACAAGTGGAATTAAGGGGCAAGACTGTATCTATAGAAGTAGAAGTTTTTTTTTTTGTAAATTTGGTGGGACCTCACTATTTTCTATTTATAACTATAGGACAGGCTACAAAATATAAAATTAACACTATGGCCTCAACCTTCCCGTAGGAAACCAGGTCTGTTGGCCATCTGAATGCATGGAAAGCATACCAAAATTGAAATTGTTTCATCCTTCTATATGTCGCATTAACTATCTGTCCTACTACTGCAATTTGTTCAAACTTATGACATAAAAGAAGTTCATATACTTTCAAAAAGTGCATAAAAACTAAATACTATAAAAACTAGCCATTTGATGAGGAAACTGGAGCTGGGTCCTTCACAGTGGACACAGGCATGTCAACTTGCTGCATTTTCTAGAGCAACTTCTCCTTTCGGCCAACCCAATCATCCATTCTCTGAATGTGGTATGTTGCCTGCTATAGAAGTAGAAGTTATCAATGGACCTCTTGATTATAATATTATACTGGGTCACACATGGGTTTGTACTATGGCCGTGATCGTTTTGACTTATTTTCGTATGATCTCCTTTCCTCATAAGGGCGGGATTGTGGCCATCAACGAACTCATATTTTTCACCTTTGTTTCCCATGTTACTAGAAGTGCCCGACTTGTAGGGGATTCCCTACACTCTTATCAACATGTCGGGGTTGGAATATTGAAAGACTCCTCGCTCATGGGGAAATTTTCGCTTTCCTCCTCCTCCTCTTCATGACAGCTCACCTTCAGTTGCTTTTATCAACATGATATCGTCTTCTATTTTCAAGACTTATTCTTGGATAATACCAGATGAAACTGACATCAATAGTTTTTGTGATCGAATGCCGCTTAGCAGTATTGAACGTGATTACAAAGATATCTATTTGGCATTTTCAACTCATACCTTTACCTCGATTAATTAGGTCGATCCATCATTGGATTATGGAACATCTTCTGATCCATTCTCTTTTTTATTTTCTGCCAACAAGAGCACCACAGAGATCATGATGCCATATGATGCACCATGGAATGGTCATCACCATTGTTCCTCCCTCCTAGATTCCATTAAGGGTTATCTCAGTGGTATTTATCTACCCAATTTTGACAAATCTTTTGCAAGTTTTGTTTCTATCCATGAAGCTGATTCCAATACAAATCACCCAAATATAGAAGAGAAGATACCTCTTGAAATTTCTGTCAAGCTAGGTGTTGTCGAAAATCTACACGTCGATGTGTCTTGTTCTCCATCTGAGATTGAGACCTATAAATCCATTTTTCAAGAATTTCATGATGTATTTTGTTGAACCTATGAGGATATGCCAAGTATCGACCTAAATATAGTGGTGCAAAAATAAAACGTATCCTAATGCTAAACCATTTTGAAAATGCCTCCGTCTGGTCCATTAAAAGAAGGTTGTCGTGGTCAAGAGTGAAATTGAAAAAAATATTATGTGCTGGTTTCATCTACCCTAATCCTCTCACCGATTGGGTGTCTAATGTTGTCCCCGTCATGAAGAAACATGGGACGATCTGAGTATGTGGTGATTATTGAGATGTGAATCGTGTTTGTCCCAAGGACAACTACCCGACCCCATTCATTGACTAGATTGTCGATGATTGTGCCGTTTGTGAAATATATTCATTCATGGAAAGTTTTTATGGATATAATCAAATCAACATTCTCCCTGCGGATAAACCTAATACTCCATTCATTTTTCCTTGTAGTACTTTTTCCTACCAGAATCTCCCATTTGGTATGAAGAATGTTGGGGCCACATTTCAACAGGGCATGGAATACACTTTTCATGATAATAAACATATCGTACAACCATATTTGGACGATCTTCTTGCTCATTCTAAGCGTCGGGCTAATCATCTAATGCATCTTAGGGCCATTTTCTTATGATGTAGATACTATAATATTCAATTGAATTTGCACAAATGTGTGTTATGTGTCAGTTATGGATGACTTCTAGGTTTTTTATCTCGAAACAAGGAATTCGGATTGATATTATGAAAGCATAGGAAATCGTTAACTTTCCTACACCTTCTTCACTCATTCAACCTCAATAACCTCAAGGGAAAGCTAACTTCTTGCAATGGTTCGTTCCTAATTATGTCGAGATGACTAAAGGATTCAATCACTTGCTTAATAAAGGGGTCCCCTTCTAATCTGGAATTTGCGGAATTAGATTGACACCTAACACTTGGCAAGTCTTAAAATGGGTTTTGTTTCCCAGTAATTTAATTTTAGCTGAAAGGTTGTGGAGGCGGCGTAGTGGTAAAGTCGGCCTCGTAATGACGAACTGATCTTGTGTTCGATCCCGACCAAGGTCGTAACTCGTCGTGCGAGTAGTTAGTCTAAACTGGGCCAAGCCCACTACCTTTTGCTCTGCTAGGGTTTGTCATTCCCGTTCTTTGTAGAAACCCTAGCACACTCTGCAACCCGTTCAAGCCCTGACGGCGTTGTCCTTCTCGCGTAGCGTAGCTCTGCTCACAAGTATGGCGTCTGAAACGGTGGGGGGGGGCAGTCGGCCTCCCCCTGCAAATGAAGGAGGAAAAGAAGGAAGGCCAGATCTGCCTAAGGATAATTCTGACAACAAGCAGGAGACTGAGGCAACTCAGAAGTCGACCTCTGGATCACAAACTGAGATGCCGCAGGCCACTTCTTCCACAAGCAAGCCCATCGCTCCAGAACTACCCAAAATTGACCTGCCCAGTCATCGCATCAATGCCAGAATTCAGTACATGAGGGACCACGCCCTTATTGGAAAATTTATAGGGTTTTGGCCAACTGAAAAAGCCCTACAGGGATGGATTGCATCCAAATGGAAGCCAAAGGGACACGTTACTCTGCAACTGGGTCTGAAAGGCTTCTTCACAGCCATTTGCAATTGCATTGAGGACAGAAACAAGGTAATGGATGAGGGCCCCTACTTTTTCAATTCGGCAGGGTTGTATCTCGGGAACTGGGTTGAAAGATTCAACCCAGATCAGGAAAACTTCAATTGGGCACCTATATGGATTCATCTATACTCGTTGCCTCTTGAATATTGGGATGAGGAATCACTTCAGGAGATTGGAAAAGGGCTAGGAGAGTTCATAAAAATAGTAGAAGAAACTAAGCTACGAAGGTACACATCCTATGCTCGAATATGTGTCTACATGCATCTGGACAATGCCCTACCTGACGCTGTAAGTATATTTCATGATGATTTTGAATGGATTCAACCGCTGGATTATGAACATGTACCTTTTCGCTGTAGAAGGTGCCATGCTCATGGACATCTCTTCAGAGATTGCCCTCTAACTGCTCAGACCAGAAGTACAGAAGTTGAAGGCAAAGCGGAAGCAGATGGGTTCACCAAAGTTCCCTCCAGAAGAAGCCATAACAAGAAATCCTCTTCATCTGGGAAAAAACCTGGCTCTTCTGCCTCTGCCCCTTCCACCAGCAATAGCTTTGACGTTCTTGCTCAATCTAACCCTCAGGGCGATTCCACCCCTGCCTCTCTCAGCCTTCCTGGGCCTTCTGCCACCCCCTCAAATCAACCCAATCCCGCATCCTCTACACCCGCTCATTCAGAGCTGCATTCTATCGATCCTTTAGATTCCAATCCCTCATCCAAGCAAAAGCAGGTGACATGGAACCCTAACCTTATGGATCTGGAAGGGCATTCTTCTAATCCCAATCAGGATAGTAATGATTCTCCGGAAAATGTTCAGACAACTCAAATTGAAGAAGATTCTAAAGTTTTTGATCTAGGAGAACTGGATCTTATAGGCCTAGAAGATGCATGTAGAAGGAAATAATTTGACAAGATCAACCCTCAGCAGATAGAATCACTAGAGGCAGCGCTCTCTAAATTTCAACAGCAAAAGAAGTTGGGTATTCAACCAGGCAGTCGTTGGGATAGCCTGAAAGTGATGAAGGAAACCAAGAAGAGGGGACGAAAAACTGACTGGCAGCGTACCATCGCTCTTGGGGAGATACTGGTGGATTCAGGGCAATATCCCAAGCTAACTCGGTTTTTCAAACCACTAGCAAATAGTTCCCCATGAAGTTAGTCTCATGGAATGTTAGAGGGCTCAATGGTCCAGGGAATTACAGAATGATTAAGAACATGATTCAGAAAGAGAAGCCCCAAATACTCTTTCTTCAGGAAACCAAGTGTAACAGTAAAATGCTGGGCTCAATCCTATCAAAATCATAGCCCAGCAGCAGATCGATTGTTGTGGACGCCTTTGGATCCTCAAGAGGGCTTGCAGTAGCCTGAGATACTCAGTCTCTGTTGGTAAATGACTTTCATGCAACTCATAATCTCATCCAGGCCACCTTCCACCCTATTGGAACTAACATACATGGGCATCTGTCCAATGTCTATTTTCCTCAAGATCGGGCCAGTAAGATAGCGCTTTTAAACACCTTGGAGCATCTCAATTCAAATAGATTCCATCCCCTTTGGATCATTGGCGAAGATTTTAATATGATCACTCGAATGGATGAAAAATCTGGAGGCAGGTCTAGACTTGAACCGGAAAGCATCCACTTAAAAAATTTTATCAATAACAACTGGCTCATTGATATACCTTTCTGCAACGGAATGTTCACCTGGAACAATAGAAGAACAGGGGGGCAGCAAATAGCTTCTAAATTAGATCGATTTCTCATGTCGGATAACGCCATTCATGTGGGGGGAGATATCACCGGCTCAATACTCCCTCTTGCTGGCTCTGACCACTGGCCCATTATGCTCCAATGGCAAGACATAGGGTCACATCCCAAGAGGCCGTTTAGATTTGAAGCCTTATGGCTTTCTCATCCTTCCTTTAAAGAAATGATATGTGCTGCTTGGAGGAGCTTTGTACCACCTAAAGGCTCCAAAATGTTCCAGTTTCAGCAGAAGCTTAAGTTTCTCAAAGGTCATATCAAAACTTGGAATCAGAATGTCTTTGGAAATATATTTGTGGAAAAACAGATCCTTGAGCAGAATATGAAGGAAGTGCAACAGGAAATCATCACTAAGGGAAGATCTGAGTCTCTCGCTTCCATGGAGCTCGACCTTCAAAGAAAGTTGGAGGACAGATACAAACAAGAGGAGATCCTCTAGAGGCAGAAATCTAGAATTCGTTGGCTGAAGGAAGGTGAAAGAAACACCAAATTCTTTCATAGCTCAACCATCCAACGAAGAATGCAAAATCGAATCGGCCACATCACCAATTAGCAAGGGGAGCGAATGGAGAAGCATGAAGACATGGAAAGAGAACTGGTGGATTATTTCAAGGGCATTCAACAAGAACTTCAGGTCAACAGACAACCAACTATTGACCAAATCAAGCAACTTATACCCAACTTGATTACAGCTGAGCATAATCACATGCTTCTATGCCCTGTCTCTCCCCAAGAAGTGGATACATCTATGGCGCAGTTCAAGGATGGCAAGGCTCCGGGCCCGGATGGATTCACCGCTAATTTCTTCCACCATTTTTGGGACCTCATTAAATATGAAGTTTGGCAACTTGTTGAGGAATCGCGAACCATGCACTAGCTCTTGCCCTCCCTCAATGCCACTTTCATTGCGCTGGTATCAAAAGAGGAGCAACCCAGCAAACCGGAAAAATTCAGACCTATTGCTCTTTGTAACGTTATTTACAAAGTCATTTCCAAAGTCATTGCCAATAGGCTCAAGCCACTTCTTCCGCTACTCATCTCGCCGGAGAAAACAGGATATGTGCAAGAGCAACAAATTCTGGATGGTATAATTCTAACTCATGAAATTATACACTCCTTCAAATTCTGCAAGAAGCCAGGTATGCTCCTAAAAATCGATCTATCCAAAGATTTTGACAAACTGAATTGGAATTATATACAACAAATTTTAAGTGCTTTTGGTTTCGATCAAATGTGGATCCGTTGGATAATGAGCCTCATCTCTTCCTCTTCTCTCTCTATTCTTATCAATGGGATTCCTTCCCCCCTCATCCACCCATCTAGAGGAATCAGGAAGGGGGACCCCCTCTCTCCCTTTCTCTTTGTTCTCATGGCTGAGGGTCTTGGTAGACTTATTCACAATGAGGTTCGCAATAATCATTTGCGAGATATTTCTCTTCATGGAGCCCCTGTCACTTCTCACCAGCAATTTGTGGATGACAATATGCTATTTGACCATCCTTCTGTCCAAGAAGCCCGTTCTTTTAAAGCTATTCTCAACCTTTTTTCTAAAGCCTCGGGATTAACTGTTAATGATTCTAAATCTCATATTTTTTTCTTCAATACTCCCCCTCTTACCCAAGCCAATATTGCTCGCATTCTGGGATTCTCTGTTGCTTCTCTCCCTGAAAAATACCTTGGTTCTCCTCTCATCGACTCTGCTATCAGGCATTCTTCCTAGAATCGTCTCCTTGAAAATCTGGAATCTCGGTTATCTTCTTGGACCTACAGAGCTCTTAATATGGTCAGCAGGCTCACTCTCATTAAAGCAGTGTTACAATCTATGCCTCTTTACCTATTTTATGTTCTTGCAGCTCCTAAGTGGGTTCTCAAACAGATTAAATCTCTTCAAAGAAACTTCCTTTGGGGTTCCTCTAGTCAGAATCGAAAATGGGCTTTGGTAAATTGGAATACTTTATGCACTCCTAAAGATGCAGGCGGTCTTGGTCTAAGAAATCCCATGCACAGCAACGAGGTCATGGGAGCACGTGTTTGGTGGAAATGGATTTCAAATCCACACACTCCCTGGGCTAAACTTTGGACTGCAAAATATGCCAACAACAGATCCACAGCAGACTTAATAAGGCTGGCTCCTGAGCAGTCAGGTTCTCTGGTTTGGAATGCAGCCAAACAGCACCACGCGCTCATACAGCAACATAGTTTTTGGGAAATTCGCAATGGAAAATCGGCGTGGTTCTGGTCCAACTCCTGGCAACAAGAACCCAATCTTCTTGAAAATTACTCTTAACTCAATTTGGAGATCACAGAGATGCTATAGAAGACAAGGTGTACAATCATTGGATGGCCTCAGACCGTAATGGTTTCAGGCAATGGAAGCCCTCTCACCTCATAGCGCCACAAGCTCAAAGCACTGAGTTGGATGCTCTCAGCAAAGAGCTGCAGCGGAGGCAGATCAGAAGCTCGGAGGACCCTGACATTCTCAGGTGGGGCTATACAACGAAGGGCATGTTCATAACGAAATAAGCCTTTTCGCTGATGCACCCCTCCCCGCTCCCTCAAGACTCTCTCTGGTGGTTGATTTGGAACCCAAATACTTGGCCCAAGATCACTACCTTCCTCTGGCTCCTAAGCCATAGACAAATCCTCACTTGGGATAATCTGGTCAAACGGGGTTTCATAGGACCTTCTCAATGTCCTAACTGTAATCAAAGCGTTGAAACTATCCAGCATCTCATGCTGCTCTGCCCTTTTGCCAACACCTTATGGGAAAAGTGTAGCTTCCGCTGCCAAAGGAACAAACCCACGGGAGACATCACTACCATTTTGCATAATTGGCCCAAACACCCTTATCAATCTTCTCTCCTCAACGCTCTCTGGCAGCTCCTTCCTGGCCTACTCTTTTGGTCACTATGGAAAGAAAGAAACAAGCAAACTTTTAAAAATCAAGCTTCAACTCTGGACACCATATGGAGCTCCAATAACAACAATCTCCAGGAATCTCTAGCTCTCCATTCTTGGCAGGAAGATGATTATCCAAAACAACCCAAAGAAATCTTTGTTTGGCAAAATTGGAATCTCAAAATTGTGTTTACTCCAACGATCAGGAACAGAGTGGCCCCTGACACTCCTTTGCATTGGACTCCCCCCCCTCTTGGAGTTTTTAAATTAAATTTTGATAGAGCTTCCAGGGGAAATCTAGGACAAGAAGGTTTTGGTGGCATTTTTAGAAACTCAAAGGGAGAAATTCAGAACCTCTACTATGGTTCAATTGGATGGGATACTAATAACTTGGCTGAACTTGAAGGTCTCTGGCAAGGCCTCTGCCTCACTCTTCATTACAACCTTTTTCCTATCATCATTGAAGGGGATTCTCAATTTCTCATCAACATGGTCAACCAGCTTCTATGGGGAGCCAATCCTGCAAAAGTGGCTCACAGTTGGCGATTGGCTGCTAGGATCGACAAGATTTGCAACTGGCTTCAAAGCAACAGGGCAGTCTCCTTCACCCATGTCAAACGAGAGGGCAAAAAAGTTGCAGATCTCTTGGCCAATATTGGAACTGATAGCACCAGCACGCTCACTCATGGCCCCCTTTCCATCATCCATGAAGGAGAAATGCTTCAGAATTGCACAATGCTGGTGCACAAAGACTATTCCTTTCCGGATGCGGATGTTGAAGCGGCTTGATGGGACTTGGGTTCCTGCGCAGCTCCTGAAGGAGCCCGCATGGGAAGCCCATATGGCTCCCTGTACCAGTATTAATGAAGCCATTAACTCGCCACCTCGGGAAGACGATCACCCTCTTAATTGTTCCGCTATGCCATTTCATATGGCAGTTCTCCTGGCCTCGGCTCTCAATATGGCCTGCGTGCATGATTGTGGTTGCTGTGGGAGATCTCCGACTCCCCTCCATGGTGAATGCCCTCCTGGCTTCGCAGATTCCAGCGTAAGAACCCAAACCGGTCGCCGGTGCAGCCTTCTTGCATGTCTGGAGACTCTCCCTAGGCATCATTTCTCTCACAGCCCCCTTTGCAGTGTTAATCCTCCTCCCTGCGCTTCTGCAGATCTTTCCGGAGGTCCAGACATCCCTGTCAGTTCTCAGCTGGCTCTCCTCTGTGGTATTCATTCTTCTCTTAGGGCTCCTGGGTTCTCCGGCGGTTCTTTCTTCTCATGTCACCTACGCCCTGCTCCCTTCTCCATGCCTCGTCTCCGCCAAAGGATGCAAAGCCGGTGAGGAGTTAGTCGGGGCCATGCCTCTTTTAATTGCCCTACGCCCTCCTCCGTTTCAGGATCTTCCTCCGCCAGTGAAGAGCCTGTCCAGCCTCATGCTCCGCGCAAGGGCAGAGGAAGAGGACGTGGGCGCACCTTGGATTCTGGTCATGCCGGCCCTTCTACCCATCCTTCAGCCTCTGTTCCTTCTAGCAGCGCGCATGCTGGGACATTCATTCGGCAGACCACCCAACATGCTGAGCTTCATTTCGATTGCACTTCTATTCAATCCTTCATTTCTGCTCTTATCACTATCACTCTCCGCGAAGATATCCCTTATCACGCTCCCGCCCGCTCAGCTTCCCCCTCGCTCCCTCATGCCCCTTGCTCCACCGGCAGAGAAGTCCTCCCTGCGACTTCCATTCTCCCTCCTCATTCTGCGCTATGTAAAGCAGATGAAGACCCCGACTTGAAGGATGTGAGCCAAGATGGAATGGACAACAACAGAAAAGATTATGAATATGCATGCAGGATCGTCGAGGAACCGATGTCTCCAGCACATGAAGGGTGACAAGCTCAGTTTTCAAACTCTCCAGGTTTCTTTGTTTATGTTGGAGTTTTTGCTTTCTGGTTTCAAGACTTAGCCAGAATGGCTGATGGTTATTTTTAGTTTCTATATCTTTGTTACTTTGGTATGCATGAACTTAAGGCCGGTTTCCCTTTTAAGGGCGGCCAAGACTTTGATGTTAACAAGATTGGTTTCCCATTCTGGGCGATCCAGACTCTCTATGACCAGCTTGACTATCAAGCCCAGTGGTCTGGCTCTCACAGCAGACGCTGACGCAATTTTGTACTAGTACTTTTTTATACATAATAGAATTAGTCTTACATAGAAAAAAAAAATTCAATTTTAGCTGAGAAAATTCACCATAAAAAATTCAGAAACTATAAACATGCATCGAAGAAAATAAAGACACCAGAATTTTTGACGGAGTTCACCCCTCCCGGGCTACGTCTCTGGGCCCTGCTCGAATAGGCTAGGCCGCTCGTATTTCAATTAAAAGAAAGATGTAAATAGAGATAGTTATTTCTATTACGACTATTTCCTTGAGACTGGAAATTTTCTCGTGCAGAGAACTCTCACAAAATTATTTGACAACTTACAACTGACTTGTCAATTACAACAATTATAGAGTCTTATAACATTGACTCTGATCTCTACTGAAAACGAGTATTCAATTTTCAACAATACAATGATTTTCACTTCGTCGCCACTTAACAAAGTGGGACACACTTCAGGAACAAATTTTGGCAGAATATGTTAACGTTGTTGACAAACAAAGGTTGTCGTTGCATTCGGAATGTGCCAAAACCCCTGGTTTGGCTTTTCAAGTGCTCAAATCAGCTTCAGGATGCTCCCGGAAAGCCCAATCCTAGCATTGCCAAAATCTCGAGCAACTTCACACGTCTAGATGATGCAGTGTCTTTACCCTCCTGGCACTTCAAACTGCACTTCGACAATACTCCGAAGATGGATTTCTCCCGAAGAAGACTTTTCTGACTCGCTCTTGCTTCTTTGGATTTGTGAATGGATTGCCTTTGCTTCCTGAATGGCTTGTGAAACCTCTAAATTACGCTTGTTTTTGAATGGTGTAAAAGTAATCCTTTTATACACCTTAGAAAGTTATTTTTGGTTTTGAGTTGTTGAAACAACTTTAACAAATTAGCTATTCGAATACATTTGAAATAACATATTTATTTTATCAAACCATATGCATTTTCTTTATTGGATCTTAGCTTCCAACTTATCCCTAATTTTTCGAATGGATAATTATCGAGTAGTCTTTACTGTGACTTTTTAAGGGTTTTACAGTGGTTTTTTCCAGTCTAATTTCTTTAAAATCCGGCAGGAATTTATTGAAAACAGAATTTTGATGGGTAACCTTGCACAATGTAAGTGCCCTAGAGGCTTTTTAGGGTGTTGAATCCATATATGAAATTAAAAAACCATTTTAAATAACATAAATCAAAATTTTACCTCAATTTTTTTCACCTAATTCCGACACCTGAAACTCCAAAAAATCGCACTAAATACAAACACTTTCGAACTCAACCACCTTCATGCATTTCCATGAAACTTCTAACTCTGTGTCATAACCTTTGTTGTGGAGCCACGTAATAAGTTGCGTTGGAGTTGTAACCACTTCTCCATGCACTTCGTATTGCATCTTGCCACAGTTGGTAACCATAATCATGCACATACCTACATTGGTTGATTGGCACTTTAATGAAGTTGACTTTCGAATTGTTTTGAAGCCACGTTACAAGCTTTTTAGTTGGAGTCTTTAATGCATTACCATGACACATCTTGGCCATGAACTTCGAATTCCATGACACTTACAATCCACCTGCACATACATGCACTTACCATTACATATCTGAAACTTCGAAGTAGATGCCATGACCTTCGTTGGTGATGGAGTTATAATGCATTAGCATAACATATTTCGAACTCCATGTCATGGTCTATTGCGCTTTACCATATGGTATATCTCCATAACCATATACGTTGGTCTTCAAAGCCATATTTCCACCATTATTTCCGTGCCATGTGGCACCATAAATTCCACCATATAATAAATTTTAATACTTTGGCTTTTGAGCTTTAACGTAGGTTTTTAAATGCATTAACATAACGTTTTGAATACCATGCTTTACACCATGCATCCAAAAAGGCTTTTAAATGCGGATTTAATACTTCATTTCCAACATATATGTTTTTTCAACCTTAGGATATATATATAAACCATGTGCCTATGTGAATACTTGCATCAAAGTATTTCAGTTTGTATACATAGGTTTTATTTTTCGTTTGTAATATTTTTGCACTAAGAATGTTAATGCATCATAAAATATTATATCACCTTGGCATATCATTTGCACCCTTGGTTGAATGTCTTTGCACAACAGTTTTTTGACTAGGACTGCGCCCACCTTGGTATAATGTTTTCACTCTTTTTGAATGTTTGTGCTCTACAAGTTTTTGACTAGGACTTCGATGCGCCCATCTAGAGATTCGCATTGACGATAAAATGTCGAGATGGAGCTATGTCACATGACAACATTCTTGGCGTACCTTGATTGCGACAAAAACTTCGATGGACATTTTCTCCCTCGTCCGAAGTCCAAATGCAAATATGGACATACCGCCAGAAACAGTGTGTCGAACCCTTCGACCTGGCGCTAGTTTCGCAATCAACTGGAATAATAAAATTCTGCACAAGTTGAGAAAAACTTTGCCACCTAGGACCATCTTGGTTGTCAACATATATAAATATTCTGACTTGACTTACAAGATCCATTATGGATCACCTTCCATTGGGACAACATAGCTCAAAAAGCATTTGATGCCCTGAAATTTGTACAGGCTGAGGAATCTCTATTGTACCCCCTTGATTACCAGTGTGACTATTTCCTTTACCTCGTTGCTCCCATTTCTACTATAGCAAAGGTATTGGTCCAAGAGAACCATGTTGGGACATAACACCCCATATATTACTTAAGTCAGAATCTCAATGATACCGAGATTAGGTATATAAATGTGGAAAAGTTGGCCTTGGCAGCCGTCCAAGCCGTCCAAAGGTTTCTCCATTACATCTTGCTCCAAAAAACTACGGTTATTTCAAATTGCAACCCTATGACATACATTTTTTCACGTCAATGTGGAAAATGCTTTAAATGGATCGTTATCTTGCAAAATTTTGACCTACAATTCATCAAATATATGTCAAATAAATCCTTGGTTTTAGCTGAGCTTATGTGCGACCTTCCTTCTCCTGATTCTGAATCGACATCTGACGATTCTATCCTTGATGAGTCATTGTTTTTGATTTCGTCATCTGACCCGTGGTATGGAGACATTCTTATTTATCTCTAGAGCCAGACTTTCTAGTCTAATACCTCTCACTCCGATCAATGACGTATATGATACCAAGCCAAAGACCACGTTATCATTGGTGACACTCTTTACATGGTATCGATATGATTTTACATAGGTGCCTCAGAAATGAGGAGGATGAGAAAGTCCTTAATGAATGTCATTCAGGAGCATGTGGCAGTTATTTATCTCGCTACGCTACCATGCAAAAAATATTACTCGCTGGTTACTTTTGGCCTACTATCTTTCGAGAATGTATTCTCGTCATCTAGAAGTGCCATGCATGCCAAATTTATGATCATTAGACCCGTGCTCCGCCTACTCCATTGCATCATGCTATTGTTGTTGGAACATTTTTGAAATGGGGTATCGACTTTATGACATGTAAAGCTCACTCGGCCGGGGGGCATGGTTATATCATTGTCACGACAGATTATTTTTCCAAATGGGCTAAGGCGATGGCCACATATAACAACACTGGCGAAATAACTGCATATTTCTTTTTCAATCACGTCATCTCACGATTTGGTGTTCCACAAGCCATAGTTACAGATCATGGAAATAATTTCTGGAATCATATGATGATCGAGATGACTACCAAGTTGGGAATTTCCTAGAAAAGTTCCACTACCTACTATCCTTAGGCTAATGGACAGGTTGAAGCTATCAATAAAGTTCTTAAAACTATACTTCAATGTATGATAGGGTTCCACCAATGAGACTGGAATTTTCTTATCTACGCTACCTTGTGGGCATACCAAACCTCAATGAGGATTACCACTGGATTCACACCCTTTTAGTTGGTTTATGGTCTAGAGGCGATCCTCCCAATCAAATGTGAGAATCTATCTCTCAAACTAGCCATCAAAATTCTTCCTGCCACTTTTGTAGAAGAGGAACGTCTTTTACATATGACTCATTTGGATTAGACTCGATGCATTGTTGTTATGGCTAATGAAGCTCATAAAAGACGTGTCAAGGCGCAATACGAAAAAAGTGTCAAGCCTCTTATCTTCTCAGAAGGAGAACTTGTTCTTTTGTATGACCAACAGGCTCACAAGTTAGGTTCGAGAAAGTTCTAAACAATGTGGTTAGGCTCATATATTGTGAAACGTTTCCTTGCAAAAAGAGCCTACGAGTTAGGTGAATTCGATGGAGTCCCTTTAGCACAGTCTAGGAATGGGTTGTACGTCAAAAAATTTTATGCTTGATTTCATGTGTAGTTCACTATGTACATATTGTTTATAGGTGTGTTGAGTGTGTTTACAATGTTTCTCTTCATAGTTTTCTACATTTTTTGTTGATATTTTTACATTTGAAAATGTCGACATCCCTTGAACCATACATCGGTTATGCTAATGGTGCTAGTCGTAGTACACAAAATCTATACTACGCAGCATGGGCTATCTTTGCTCAAAATGACGAGTTAGTGAGTCTTCAGTGGATTTGCATTGGTTTCTCTACCAACAACATCATTGAGTATAACACAGTGGTCGAGCTACTATTTGATGCTATCACACATGGTATCCACCTTTTAGTCATCAGACTTGACTCACATCTTGTGGTACTACAATTAGCCATTGTCTATTCAGTTAGAAGTCCCACCATATTACACATGTTTCTAAGGGTTCCCCTTCTAGAAAGACATTTTTATTTCATCTGATACAAACATATTTCTAGAAATCTAAATACACTAGCAAATGTGCTAGGTAATCATGTTTTAGATATACATTTGCAATGAATGTAAATAATTTTCAATGCACATCACATCAATTGAAAACAACAATATAAACATAAAAACACAGAAGATAGATCGATATATAAAGCTTTGATTTTACAAAATTTGTATCTGAGACACAATTGGCCACATGGCCTACATAAAAGACTATATGCAGATAGACTATGAACCTCAATAAAATAATAGTGCTCATGATAATGTGTTATTTCACGAGCCATATTGTGTAGTAGCCAAACGATATGGCTAGGAACACTGATAGTATATCGCTGAAGTCACATAGGGATCTGATCGACCACAGCCTCATCAATCTTGTGTGTCGGCCCCTCCAAGTGGTGCTCCACCTATACAAGGGTCTCTACTACATCAAGATCCTACAATGCATCTTGTCCTATTATGACTGCATGTACTTGTATTGTAGCCTCCTGTGGCTCTCCTGTGCGACAAATATATGAAGCTATTATAGGTCGAATAGGTCTAACATCTGCATGAAAAAAATCAATAGTTTAGACTTGGAAACATCAAAAGACACAAAAAAATTATAAAACTTCTTTGAAAAAATTAAAAATGGTTAAAATGTCTTACCCATAGCACCCCATTTCTCTCCCTCATGAAGTATAAGTTCAATGTCATCATAGAAATCTGTTCCTGCATACAGATAATCCTTAATCAATATCAACTATAAACACAACCATCTAAATAAGGCTGGTGTGAAACTGATCGCTAATGGACCTACATGTCGTGCCATAAGCTACCCTCATATCAATAGGCTCGAGCGTGATCTTCTGAGGTTGTAACAATGTAATCCACAAGGAAAAATAAATCAAAATTGAACCATATCCAAAGTTTTTCAGTTATCTTTCCTTTTCTTTGGTCATTTATTCCTTCATGTTGGCCAACAACCCATCGCTCCAGTTGAATACTTTCAACTCGAGACACTCTAGATCGTATTGTATGTATGATCTGCTAGCTACGTGAAGTGTTGAGCTACCAAAAAATATGGTGATAATGAAAAGGATTGTTCTTAGAGGAATACAAGTCACATCTCTGATGTTGATATTCCCATCTATGGTCAGTTGTACTCAAGGTCTACAATGACTGGGAATGTAATCCTTTACTGACTCTCCTCCACTTCTCCCTCCTAGGAGAGAGATGGAGGTACCCCTCATAGATAAAATTGTCAGAAAGTATATATCCACCACTTTTATCTCAATAATATGCTCCCCTAACCCAGATGCTTGCACCTGTGCATCCCATGAATGAACTAGGAACTTGAGTAATTCCATTTGTTGCCTCATGCCAGGTAACTGGAAGAATTTTATCAAAACACAGTTTCTGAGTGCCTCGATGGTGGCAAGATCATTTGTTGCATTCAAATCATGTTCTTCATGTTCTATTCTCTCCACAAAAAATTCATTTTCTGCTAATGATTACCTAAAACATCAATAATACACTCATTAGGATCCTTTTCATGCTAAAAACTAGACAATTTTTTAGAAAAACTAGCAACATTGCACCCAACGTTGTGTTGGGGTCCCGTGTTTTGATAGTTTGGAAAATCAAAAGACAAGGCAACATCAGAACCAATCTTTAGAGTCCTAGGATCTAGTCCTCCTGTTCTCAGAGAGGGATCTCTCGAATATTTTTTTGCAGAGGTTTATCTTGTGTGCTTTGAGTATTGGTTTTAGACTAGTTATTAAGTGCAGGTGTTTGTTTGTTTGTTTGGTTGGATGAATTGATACAGCAGAACATGAAAGGTCTAGGAAAGATATATAGAATGGAGAAACATTTGATTCATTGGGGAATGGAGTCAAGAAGAGGTCATAACAAACTCATCAATGGATATGGGATATCAAAGGGAAAATCTAACTTGGCCACAAGATCCTTTTGTTTTTGGAATGAGATGAACATTAATGATTTGGAAAGAGAGGTTTAATTCTCAACAAAGGGAATTCGAAAGCATAATTTGAAAAATAAAGAGCTCTTTGATAGATAGGGCTGACCATAAATTCTACAAATCACACCTTTAAGCAAACAATGATTTCAAAATAACTTTTAAAATGAAATATAAGATTCGGGGAACACCCTATTTCCTCAAAGATTTTATTTCAAATGACTTAGAAAACATAAAATATTCACTGATAATTGCAGTCATAGAAGAGGGAACACCTAAAAACATCTATGATCATAATTATAACGACCTTTAAGCCAACTGTTTAAGTGAGGACAAAGGGCAAGATCAAAACCGACCTCTTTGATTCACTGTAAGCAAAGAACTTCAAAGGGAGACTTCAATAACAGTTTTTAAGTGGCAGTAGACAAGCAGGGAGAACCATAAATCATGCTGAAACCAACTATTCGAACTATTAAGGAAATAAACGAGCATGAAGACTAAAGAGAGAGATTAAAGACTCTAAAATACTTCAGCAGAAGAAAACATAAAACAGTGAAGGATGAACAGGTCTAAGGTGCTTCCAGGAGTCATTTCTTAGCCCAAAACTTTCAACTTACTATAGTAAGAAATTATGGAACATAATAAAAACAGGGGGAAACATAAAATAGTTTAGAATACTTCACCAACAGCCAAGCTCATGGATCCAATGATAGAGCCTTCTCAGGAACAAGCATGCAACAACATCATCAAGACCTCCAAGACTTCAATTTGTTCTTCAACTTCAACGGACTATGTATTTATTTCAGAGAGTTTCAGTATTACAACTTGTGATCAAACAACAACCAACAACCTGTTGCTCATCTTCTACTGAGGTATTTATAGAAGAATTATGAGGGAAGATCTGATAAAAGATCTCTCAAGGCAATTAATACAGATTCAAGACTTCTCGGCCTTTAAGGGGCTCGATGGAGAAGTTTACAAACATTATGTCTGCATTAACTATTTTACATTTATGAATTAAGCTCGGTGGGAGCTTTTATCTACTTTAAGGCTCTGTGTCATGTTTGGAGTAACTCTGCAGATATTTTTAGTATTTAAGTTCTTTGCAGAAGTAACTCTCTGGCTGCGCTGAGGCGAATATCTTCATTCGATCAATAACTTCGGCCTTTGTTTTGAATTCTTTGAGGCACAGGTGGCAATTACGGTAGCTGAGGAATCAATTCGCCTCAATTGAGGCGGTGGAAGCCTTTCTGTCAGTTTAAACACTTATGATTTCTTTTGACTATGTTTTAATCCAGGGAATTAGGCTTTTGATAATTATTCTTAGCCGTAATTCCCCAAATCTGTCTTCAATCTTCTTCTCTGCTGCGCTCTATTCTTCAAAATTATACTCTTTTAAATTGTGTTTTAAACACAGTGTCTTGTCGATGTGCAGGCCCGCGCAGGGCTCTTTATGGTATCGACACCCATAAATTGTTGATAAGACGTGGAGTGGAGCCCTTTTAATCCCTTTCCCTTTGATAACCATAGGCCAGAAGATCGTGACCTTTGGTCTTCTTTTCCTTCACAGTATGGGAAAAACCTGCGAAACAAACAAAACATTAAGAAATCCTGCGTAATTAGGTTAAACTGCTTTGGAGTCTTTGGGGAGGAGCGTAGCCGTTGGATGAAAGCATCCAACGGTGGAGATCTGCGTAGAAAGGCAAAAAGGAGAGTGGGAGAAGAATAAGGCAGAGTGATTTTGGACCGTTCGATCCGGACATGTGGACGGTCCGAATTCAATCGGAGAATCGCAATCGGGGGATTGCAATCGGGGGTGGCGAGTGAATGGAGCGATTGAAACATGTGATGTGACGAAGCGCAAGCCGTTGATCTAAAGGTTAGATCAATGGTGGAGAATGAATCGGGGTATGGCCAATCAGCGGGAGCAATAAGTGGACGCGATGTGAAAGTTGCGATGTGATTGAAAAACTCTTATGCGATGGAGCGTTTGCCGTTTGATCGGTTTTCGATCAACGGCGGGGATTTTTTTTAGAACAGACCGGCGGTAAGACCTTTATAATATATAAAAACTCAAACTTTGGAATAAAACAAAGGTTTTATGCTTCGGGGGCGGAAAATATGTATAAGGTGGATAGGCGCCCGACTGCGGGGCCTTTGGACTTTACGGAATGTAATATCCTGGGGCTTACATAAAACAAAAGGGGCCAATCGCAATCGGGCCATCGGGCCTGGTCTTTCAATCAACCCATTGAATATTTGCGATGCGATTGGTGCCCGGGATATTTAACACTTGGTCCCTGGTGGAAAGTCATATGAAATGAAAAGGCGGGGGGAGAGTTTATACGTATAAGTCCTGATCGCATCGGAAAGTTTGATGCGGCCTTTTCAATCAACCCATTGTATTTTTCTCCGATTGCGATTGCGCGATCAGTCTTTCAATCTACCCATTTAAATATTCAACACGTGACTTTGGTTTTTTTAGTTTAAATTTTGGGAAAGTGGGTTTTAAGACTTTACAAAAGAAAAATGGATTGGGAACGAAATATCACAAGGTTTAAGCGCCGAGGCGGGTTTTATGGTTTATATGAAAAATAATAAAATCGGGGGTCTTATAACAGAAAGGTTAATCGCATCGGAACTTTCGGACCATGGCAAAGACTTGCGTACTTTGAACATTTGCGATGCGATAAGCGTCGTGAGGGGCTTAGCACCTGGTTCCAGGGTGTGGGCATGTGGGGGAAGTGGTTAGGACTTAGCCCAAGGGGGCTTAAGTCCATAGTAATAAAACTTTGTTTTTTATGAAATTTTCAAAGTTTTCAATGGATTTTGGAGGTTTCGGTAAGGTTAAAGAGTGAGTCTTTAACTTTGTAAAAGTGATTTTTCATGAGGGGAAGAAGAGGAATCATGAAAACAAAATGGATTTTATGGAGAAAAAGGGGAGCCAATGAAAGTAAGTTTGGAAGAGGGGGAGGGGGGAAATGATGGTTTTACAACAGTTTCTTCTCATGAAATCAGCAGAATTTCTGAGTATAAAATGGGAACAACAATGAAGATTTTGGACAGAGGCATGAGGCCTTCAAGAGTCTTCAAGAGCCAACAATTTTTAGTAATAAAATTTGTTCCTTGGAGGCTCAAAAAGTCTTAGCCACCTTTTTCTATAATCAAATATTATAGGTGGCTAACACGTTGCACCAAAAGGGATGAAAGAGTGTTGCAACCTTATCTGCAGTGAAATTCTTCCTCGATACAAAGCACTTTTCGACAAAATGGGCATGCATTGGTCCTAGGGCAAGTTTTTGGAACCCCAGGGTTCTAAAATAGCCACAAAGCTTGCATGAAATCACAAAAAGGAACCATAAATTGAAAGAGAAGGGTCTTCGCTCCTACCTGCAATTAACGGAACTGAAAATGATCCACTGGATTGACCGCAATCAGCTGTAAAATATTGAGGGGAAAATGAGATCATAACTTTCATTGTTGAAGGTAAATGTTAAATGGTAAAAATGAATCATAATTTTCGTTTTTTATGGTCATTCTTCCATTATTTTATCCTATTTAATGTTTTTACCTAGTAGCTGTTCATTTTTTACCATGGAACATGTATGTTTAATCCTTTTTGTGATGTTTTGAGCAGTTTAACAGTTGTTTTAACAAATTTTGTCGTGTTTTCAAAAATCATTTTGACCAAGGAGTACACTTTTATCACTTTTTCAGACTCCATAAACACATGAAAAAGGAACCCCTTGGAGTCCTCTTTTAGCTCTTTTCAAACTCCCTAAACATGAAAATATTGTCGAGCACTTTTCTTTTTGACCTCATAAAAGTAAATGAAAATATGTCTACTCAGTATAAGTTTAACCCTCTTCCGAATTGAGATAGACTATTTAGGAAAAAGGAATACCTTAGTCGAACATGGCTAAGAGGTTCTCTTGAGTATTGTTTTCTACCTGTTTGGACTCGAGGGACTATTTACGGAAAATAACATCTGGATTTTTTTTCGCCTCTTTTTAAAACTCTCTAAACATGAAAAATATGTCGAGTTTTACGATCGCTGGACTCGTTAAAACATCAAACATTGACAAACTTGCTGAGCATGAAAAGGCTGGACCACTCCTTCTTAGGGTTTGTTAAACATACTCAGAGGGACTCATCTAAAGGATGAACTTACAGATCGAGCATATGTTATCCTCCTCATGCATGTTAAAAAATAAAGAGGTATTGACCAGTATGGTTGGGGAAATTGGTAAAACAGGGAACTCCATTTTGCTAATGGAAGTGAGTCTCTCTTGAACATGACACTCTTCCACTTTATCTTCGTGGTTGTTGTGGTGGGTAATTTACTTTTCTTTAGTTATCATACCATTTTCAAAGCCTCCATTTTCAGTTTTGGGTCAATGCTTCCAATTTCATTCAATGTCATCGTTGTGTTCAAGAGAAGTTATTCAATCAATATTTGTTACAATACACTTAAGCCTCCATTCCATGTATGTCGTTCTTGATCCAGTTTTTCATCATCATCATTTTTTCTCAAATCATGATACCTGTTTCACATCATTGATGGGGGATACATCAAGTCCCTCCTATGATAGGTCACTTCCTGTCGACATCAACTCATTATCCAGTAAGTTGACTTAGAAACATTTCTAGGTACCTTGGTGCTTACATACATCAATGGAAATTTTCCTCGCTCTCGACAACAAGTTTACATCATTTTCCTTCGACCAAAAGATTTTGTGTGTTGTTTAACATCAACTCGTTTACTCACACCATACAAATTGTATTGCAATACCTTGAGAGCCATTAACGTCATCGATGGTTTCTCTCTCGTTCGTTAACGACTTACATCATTGGTCGATAATCAGGTGGTGTCTACCATGTTTAACTCCAACTCATTGATTCACATGGTTAGACTCATACATTGGACGGTCGTGTGAACAAGTTATAAGACCCAAGATCTAGTTTCATCCATACGGGTTGTGATTACAGGATAAATACAAGATCACAATGTATGATGGCTATGGTCATACAGATAGTCATCCAGTCATGGGTCCACCATTTGTCATCAATGGACATGTATTTTGATAATTGTACATGTAATATTAGCTTGTGTGTTGAATATGGGTATGCCTCCCTCAACAAATATATCATGATGTAACTGTATTGTAACAGAAGATGATTTCACTAGTCGCTCTTGATCCTGACTTGTCACAAGGTAAAACACTTCAGTCATCAATCACCATTCCTGACTTTGCACTTTAGGGGGCAATATGTTATAGGACATATTTTCATATCTAGTCAGTTGGCCTACAAACTAGATCAATCAAAATCCTTTGACCCCTTGACATCATCATGGCACAAATCCCTATGCATGACACTAACATATCCCAGGGTTTCTGCTTGAAAACACCTTGTTTCAGTGATTTTGAGGACCAATTCTACCTGGCCTCCTATTGGACAACATCACTTACATGTTTCTCCATTGCTTGCGTTGATAACCTATAGGTTTCTCCACTATGCACCTATATTGGTTCTAGAAATTCGAGAAAAAGAGAAAAATTCCGAAAGCCTTTTTTTCTAGAAGCTTCCAGAATTTTTACAACCATTTACCTCAGATAAAACATTCGGATCCTATCCTATCCTTCCTTGGAGTTTCCATCCCTTATCCTTTGTTCCCATACTCCCATCAAAGGTGGATCTAAAACCTTATATTGGTAATTGGATAAGAACTCCCAACTCATTCCCCTCACCTATATATATTTGGCCATCCACAAGGTTGGATTTTGGAGATAGAATCCTACCCTTATGTTGTTGTTGTAGATAGGAAACTTTCCATGGATCAGGGTGATTAGAGGTGTACTTTGTGATCAAGAAGGAACAAGTAAGTCTAGAGGAGCTCTTCTACAAGATTGACATCTATTTATGGTTGTAACTCCTTCCATTTATATTAATGCGAATATTTCTTTGTTTCCCTATACGAGATGTTATGATTTCATGTATTCAATTCCATGTTGATCCATTGAATGAAGTATTTATATAATATACATAGATTTTGTAGATCGTTGGCTCATGTCTTTTGATTGTGCAGGTTCTAATTTTAGCAATGAGAGCTAGAATTAGAGCATTAAATCCAAGAAAGGAGAGAATCATACGACGGATTACAAGTAGGCTTCGACTAGCATCATCCATTAACTTAAGGAAAATAAAAGCTACTTTATCCTTATGTTGTTATATACTTAGCCACCTAGTCTAGGGAAGACACTTATGTCCGCAGTCATAGATTCTGTATAACACTTTCTTTAAATCACATACTGAGTAAAGTTAATAAATGGCTCTAACAACCAAATTTCACATGGAATTCACATGTTATACATCCTCTATGAATTCAATGAAATCACACATTATAATAGAATAATTGAAACACCTTCAAACAACCATGCTTATTCATGTAGTTAACTTTGTAGCTTAAAACAATGACAACAAAACATAGATATATGAGACCACCATAACCATGCAAACTTATAAGTAAGGAATTCATCACAAGTGTACATGATTATCAACATTCCTCCAATGTTAGTGTTGATCCATACATTTTTGTATCACATGCTATACATTATTAATTATCCAGGGCACAAGTATACACAGAAGTAAATACACTTATTTGATCAACTTGAATGGTTGGTAACTGAAAGAGGGGCTTCAACTCTCCACCCAACCATAAGCCAACTACATTGTAATATTTCTTGTAGATGATCACCCTTGATCCAGATTCAAAGTCAAAGGATTTAATTGCTCAAGATAGTTTCACACTGATATCAATTCAACTAGACAAGAGAGGGAGTGCACTGTCCAGGTGGGTTATCAACTACCTCATGCAGTAAGTTCCATAGTGACTCTTTAGCCTCTATAAAATTAATCCCATGGATTTGTCCAAGACTCATTTAAGTTATACTCAGTCCAGGATAATGATCCCACTCTAAGGGTGGTTTATTAGTTATATTTTCAGAATAAGCACTGCAAGAGTCCAAAGCCAATTATCCAGGTGGTTTATCAACTTACTTGGCAAGCACTTAAACGGTTTATCAACACCAAGGCAATAACTTAGTGGTTTATTGGCCCATTTCAAAAAGCACCTGAGTGTATCAGTTTACCAAGTGGTTTATCAACCTTCCAACAAGCACCCAAATGGTTTATCATACCATTCAATAAGTTATATGTCGTTTATCAGCCCCCAAGGAAAGAACTTAGAGGTTTATTAGCTACTCGGCAAGCACTAAGTGAGTCATGTTGGGAATTGGATAAACCAACTCTCCCCGTGTTTTTCGCAACATGGAATAACCGCCTCTCATGGATATTTATCTCTGGCGATGCGATCGTTGACTAACAGCTATGGGTTTTGGTCTAACGATAATCGTGATTCCCAACAAGTAGTATCAGAGCGTAGGTCGTGAGTTCGATACACACCCGACTCGCGTTGGGGGGGGAGATTGTTGAGCATTGGATAAACCAACACTCCTCGTTTGTTTTGCGACATGGACAAACTGCCTCTCGTGGATCTTTATCTCTGGCAATGCGATCGTTGACTAACACCTGCCGGTTTTGGTCTAATAGCAATCGTGATTCCAACAAGTCAATGTCTCCAATGAGTCTTCACTGGAAAATCTAACATGATAAACAACATTAGCCACACCAAAATTATAGGGAATGATGTCCCATTAAATGGTATTGAATCATAGCCATCTTCTCTTATCTTTTATTCTTCGTTCTCACTCCTCTATGTGCTCTCTTGCTCCCTGCACGTCCTCGGCTTCTATTCTACATAGTCATGTCTCCTCGTTGCTCTCTGCTTTCTCTTATCCCCCCCTTATGTGTTGACTTATTTCCATCACGTCCCATGAGAAAGGGGACAACATGGGAATTTTCCTCTACTTAGACTACCCATACATAAACTTCACTGCTTGTTTTTGCAGGCCATAATTTCATGAGGGATATAGGTAGATTGGAATTAAATGAAGTGGCTTCGGCTAAGAAAACCACAAGTAACCTCCCCTCCTCAAATATATGAATCTTTTTCCACTCCTCCATCTCAACAATAATTTATATTTTTACATAAATTCACATAATTAGATATTCATAGTGACATTTAATTGGGGGGAAGCAAAAAAGGTTGTTACATCATAATTGTGTTTTTTTCTTCACAATATTTTCCTTCATGGTAATGAACAAGGGTGAAGGAAGGCTAATGTCAGATATATAATAAAATGGATACTTCATTGGAGATTACTTTGTGTAATTGTAGCTTCGCATTAAGAATGGAGACCGGTGGAGAAGTCTAGGGAAGTGAACCATGTGGACATTGGTAAAAAAAAGGACCTTGAGATTCATACTATCTTTGCACTCTAACTCTTGCAACATATTTGGAGGCCTTGGAGGATGCCAAGTATACTATTATGTTGTTGAAGGTTACTCCAACATAAGTATTGAATTATTGAGTCCTATTTCAGGTAGATTTCAAACCTCTAAATTAGATTTGTTGCACAAATTCCTAGAGATTCAAGTCCATTTCACTTATTCCTCTTTAGTAAACATATACTCTTCATTGTTTAAAGGCTACAATAATATGTTAAATAAGGCAATAGTTGTGGGAACTTTATAATTTTGAAGGGATTATTCTTTTATAGTAGCGCTTATCCTTTTAATGTCTAAAAATGTCAAAAATCATCATTGATCTGGGAAATTGTTAGGCCTAAGCATCTTATGAAAGTTAAGAGATGAATGTTGAAGTGCTATAAATTACTCACTCTTTTAGCTCCAAAGAGGTTTTGTGATCCACTAAGTAGCTTTGAAAATACAAAAAACCAATCCATGATGGTAATGAACATTATAACTTTAATTACGGCTTGTCTTTCCATGCTATCTATTTTAATTTGTAGATTATGGCTTTGCAAGCAAGATATTCATTCAACTTATGAAGACATCGCTGAAAAACTTTGTGCATCCGTTACGTACGTTGAATCAACCAAAAGCATAGAATAAGAAATAAGTGCATAGAATGATAATTCAATGAAACAAAGTTCCTCTAAAAACATAATGGATGTGATAATTATTAGTTTTACCTCCGTATTTTAATGGCCACCATTCAAGTAGTTCTTCACGAATCTTTTTCTTATAACTTGGATTTGAAATATTTAAATTATTTAATTTTCTTTCTGAGTTCTGTACCATAATTTATTGTGTAGCCCTAAATTTTTTATAATTTTAAAAGAAAATGATTATATATATATACCATTCAAGTAGTTCTTCACGAATCTTTTTCTTATAACTTGGATTTGAAATATTTAAATTATTTAATTTTCTTTCTGAGTTCTATACCATAATTTATTGTGTAGCCCTAAATTTTTTATAATTTTAAAAGAAAATGATTATATATATATATATATAATATGGAAATCACATTCAATGCATTAAAAATAACTTAATTGGTAGAATAGTTCTTAGAATTGAAAACCTTTCTTTCTTTTATGTATATATTTAAAGAAAACCAAACATTGAGAGATGTTATAACTTTATCACCATGTATAAGGACTTTTATTTTTGCCACGAAAAAAAAATACCATAGTTTTTTAACACAAAGGAATGACCGCATCCACATACTAATTTGTTTGTAGGTTATGGAGTAACAATAACAAAGAGGAGATGAAAATAATACCAAATTTTTTGCATTGGATTGCTTCTTAGAGAAGTTATTTTGAATTAAATGTAAATGATGGTATCGACAATACTACTAGAAGGACATAGAAAACGTCGATATGCTAAAATGCCAAGTGGCATAGAGCATTAATGACCATGATTCTTTTGGTGTGGGACTTGTTGGAGACATTTATAAACCTAGGGGACAATAGTTATACACACATGGACTCTTAGAGTCATGACCAGTAACATGGCATAAGCTTACATTTTATTGCAAGGACTAAAACTAGCCACCAATCTGTGTATTAGAAATCTAATCATGATCGGATACATAAGCATTCTCATAAAACATATGCTCTCAAGCACTCTTCCATTTGACTTTTGAATAGCCTCTGTCTTGAAAGGGATAAGATATACGAGGGAAACATTTGAAACAGTGAAATGGTTTCATGTTCTTCAGGAGAAAAACTCGATGGCTAATTCAAAAGCTACTTTGGTAATTAGAAAAAAAGTGGGACTTTAATTATCAATGAAAAGGAGTATGTTCATCTTATCTCTTAAAATGAAATTCAATCCACTTGATGTAAAATCATTAAAACAAATGGTTGAGTGTGTGTCAACCTCTCTCTATGTAGACACCGTTACAACAAATGGTTGGGTGCATGTCAACCTCTCTCTATGTAGCAAGGACAATGTCGACAAGACTTATTCATTATTGCTACACACTTTTATAGACTGTGATGATTTCTAATAAATTCCTTACTCTAGTAAATCACCATTGTCGTGGGATAATGGAGACAATAATTGGCATAACAAGTATTAGTATTTGTTTTTCTCTATCTGGGATTGCAACACTAGGGTATGGTGAACGTTAGCAGAAATAGGCCCTCTTCCAGTAATTTCAAAGAAACTTATTAGGAAACTAGGCTCGAAGTTTCATATTTGAAGGAGGTAAATTTTTCATTAGTTATACATTTTATTCTTGAATTGGGCACTTCAACTTAGGAATTATCTTTTGGGCATAGTTTGGATGATGGCTCTCACAAGCATGAATTGGGAATTGTGTAGTTCAAGTGGTCTATGTCCCTTCCACTTGAAAACATCTTGAACCGGTGACCCTTAGCCTAGAGTAGGAGGACTACATGAATATTCAAGAAACACATCTAACTCTCTGGAGGCATGGGGATGCTATAAAAGAGTTGGATACCTCCTTTTTGTCCTTTCTTCACAAATTGGGTTAGCAAGAAACCAGTTATAATCTCAAGGTGGACACCATTATGAGTGTATTTCTCCAAGAACAAAGGATACTAACCACACTAGAATCATAGGTTCAAGAGTGATATTGTCATCAGGAATAGGCTATAGAAAATCATCTAGAGGAAACACATTCCATGACATCTCTGTCATCCCCCCATCAAATTCAACTAATACCTTAGATAAGCACCTAGAGTTGTGCGTAGAATAAGGCCTCTCTCCTTAACCATCAACTAATAAGCACTAGGGATGTAACTTATGGAGGAAAAATTGTAGTGGAAGTCCTTCCTCTCCTTTGAATCATGTCTACATATGTTATGTTTAATTTTTATGCTTTTAAAATATGTAACTATCTTTTAATATTTAGAACTCTTAACTAAGGCCCGATGGTCAGCTCAATTGGGCAAACCTCGTCATTAAAGTACCTTTTCTATTAAGACGTTATAGGTTCAATTCTCTTACTACTCTTGAGATCAGTCTACGTGGTTGAGTCTTTAAAACCACACAAAAAAATAAATAAATAAAATTAAAACTCTTAACTTATAATAATTTTAGAAATTAGACATACTCTATAAATAACCCTTTCAGAGAAAGATTAGTAGACTTATGACTATGATAGGAAGTCCATTTTATATCTCTACACTATGAGCCTATTTTATATTATCTTTTGTTAATATAATTATTTTAATATCTATTAAAAAAAATACCAAACAATATATTGTTTATTCAATATATTAATTTTTATGCTCTTGATTATGACCATTTGTGGAAGGAAAACAGATAGATATTAAATTTATAAAATTTAATATATTGTTTTATTTTTAATATATAATATTTACATGAAATAAATTTAAATTCAATATATTAATTTTTATGCTTTTGATTATGACTATCTGTGGAAGTAAAAATTATAGATATTAAATTTATAAAATTTAATATATTTTTTATTTTTAATATATAATATTTAAATGAAATAAATTTAAATTCAACATATTAATTTTTATGCTTTTGATTATGACTATTTGTGGAAGTAAAAATTATAGATATTAAATTTATAAAATTTAATATATTTTTTATGTTTAATATATAATATTTAAATGAAATAAATTTAATGATGTTATTTTATTTATTTAATCGAAATATAAAAAATTTAAAAAATATTTTATAATCTTTTTGATGATGATGATGATGGTTAATGTCTATTCAGACTAATCTTTGTTCTATCGGACCTAAAGAAAAGAGTTATTTAGTTTGATTTAAGATTTTATTCCTATGCTCAAAAAGCTTGGAGAGAAGCCTCTCGAACTCATTATAATTTTTACATCCTATGCTCAAAAATCTTGGAGAGAAGCCTCTCGAGTTCATTATAATTTTTACATCTTAAAAGGCTACGAAGGTCAGTGTTGCAACAAATATTATGAAATTGAGCTCTAATGTGGTTGTACTCGGGGCACTCTAAGAGGAAGTGAATTTCATCCTTGATGTTCATATTCTCACAGAGATGGAAGATCCTTTCCATCCATGGTGTTTTAGGAACTGTCCAACGACCTGTTTCACTATGGAGCTCATGAGAGTTCGTTCCAATCTTGGCTATATAAATTTTCTTCTTAGAGTTAGTTAAAACAGAGAGATACTTTTGATCTTCTAGGGTGGGGTTGATGACCTCCTTATAATATCTTAATTTTCTTTTAACTGCTACATCTTTCTCACACCACATTTTTTCTTTGAACTTAGAAGTAACAATTTTTTTAATGTTATTAATATTTTGCAATGCAACATTCTCGTCAATCTCTCAAAGATTTAACCAGACCCTGGTGTCTTTATATCAACCTCATTTAAGCCTTATGTTTAGGCCCTCGTTAATTTAATTATGTATTTTTCCATAAATTATTGAAAAACTATTTTAATAAATAACCCTACAAAATATCCAATAATAAATTTTTAAACCATGTAGAATATTTAAATCCAATTTAGAAAAAATGTAATTACATTGTGCTGATCGATCATTATTAAACCATAAATATTATATATCTTAAATATATACTTTGGATCATTGAAAATATATATACCAATATTTGTTATATGTCATTTATTATGAAGTTAAAGAGTTCCATATAAATTGAAACGATAGTCCATGACCGACGAAACATAAATTATTATCACGTTGGAAGAGTAAGCACCATATAAGTTGAAAGAGATAATCCATGGAACACGAAACACCTAGGAAATTTCATAAGCTCAAAGATTATGGTAGGAATTTTGTTATTTTTTTTTTTGAGTATAGGTAGCAGCTCGTAAGTTTTATATATCTGAAACTTATGACTTTTGCAAGGATTGAGGTGTTTAGTATTGAGGTGTCTATTTCTTTACCTTGGTCATGAGAGGTAATAGACAACACTATCTCCTGTCAGTTTTGAACTTGTGACCTCTAAAGAGAAATCACAAATTCTCCACTCAGGTTGTCAATTGCGAAAATTTATTGGGCAGTGAGGCTCTTTCTAATCTGGTAGAGGTAAAGGTAGAAAGCGAAAACATTTTTATATCATCAAAATAAAATAAAAATAACTTCATAGTATTGATTCATGATATTCAAGATATTCAAGATATAGTCTATTTAAATAGGAAATTAAACAAATCTAGATCTATTTTAATTCCAAATCAACCAAAAGCTGAGAAGGATTAAATCCACTGAGATGCAAACTTTTTTTAAAGTGAAAAAAGATTCGATCCCTATAAACCCTTGGTAAATCCAGAATTAAAATAGAAATAAACTTATAATAATTAAACAACACAGTAAAAAAACAATTAATACATAAACATTTGAATTTGTAAATTCAATTTGAAACACTTCAATTTTGACATTAACATATTTCATATATGAATTCTAATTATTTCTTATAAATATAATTTATCATATCCTAAAACTTAATTAACTTTAAAACCTTCTAATTTTTTTTTTAATTAAATTTTTTATTATTATTTAAGAAAATAATAAATTCTTTTATTATTATTTTTAAATTTAAATCGCTTTATAACATTATAAAATTATTAAAACAAATTTATAATTAATTATTATTATTATTAATTATTAATTATTAATTTGAATTTGAATCACTTTAAGGAAATATAAAATTATTTACAGGAAACTTCATAAGAGATTTCACATCATAGTGAATAACGGCTTTATAACATTATAAAATTATTAAAAAATATATATAATTAATTATTATTATTATTATTTTTATTTTTATTTTTATTTGAATCACTTTAAAGCAATATAAAATTATTTACAGGAAACTTCATAAGAAATTTCACATCATAGTGAATAACGAGACACTTATAATATTGACATTGACTTATGATAGATGGATTTTAAATATTTTTTTAGGATTGTTGTAGCATACACCATTAACTTCACATGGAAATGTAAGGAGATAAAAAAAAATTATACAAGTTACTCATGGGTAACTAACCATTCACCATTAAATATTCCTTACTCATCATTACATAGAATGTTTACCAGTTCATAGTGTAACTTTTAGAATAGGACTAGTAAGCTCCTTAACCATTAACAACCTCCATTATAGTACAGTAACACAATTACTGTATGATGTAACCTTCCATTCATTTCATTACCCATATAGTCATTATGAACATCATAAGAAGAAAGGAATCAACCTCATCATCTGGACACAATAATAAATCACATCATTGAACACCAATATACCCTGGAAACCCCGTAGGGTGAAAACCAGCAAACATTTAATTTTATTATTAAACGCTAGTGAGGGTGTTCAGCCCATCACTCAATGGTTTATAAGGGAGACCATCCCTTAACCATCGTTTATATAATCTTACAAGGAAATATGCAAATTTCTAGCTTAAAGCCATTACAATAAATATGATACCATTTACCCTCTGGTCTTCATATCTTCATATTTACACATCTTGGTGGCATGGATGTACCTACAATGGACCATCGTACATTGGACCTTCCTGCAACTCGCACTCATCTGCATGAACATTAATCATTTACCTGCCACCAGAAGAAGCATAAATTTCCTTTGTACATGACAAGCATAATATTCCTTTGTACATGTCACCATCATTCCCTACTAGGATGCCTTCAACATAAAATGATGTCAAGATTCATAAAGTATTAATCAATAATTTCACATATCTTTACTATAGTAGTTTCTCTATCTACTCAAGTATATTCATGACAAGCACGTAAAGTACCTTGACATTCTCCCTTTAACAACACATACCTCATATGTGCTGGTTATAAGTCATCACAATAACTAAGGTTTCCGTCGCATAAGCACACATTCCTGCAAGACAATGGCTACATCTCCCAAGCCTTGCTTTAAAATAAACTAATACATCAGTTAAGATATTTATGCATGTGATTTACATACATTTTAATAAAAATAGCTAACCTTTAAGCTATTACCTTTAGTGCATGGAATGCAAGTTAACATAACAATTGTTTCTTCCATGCATGTGAATGCATACCGATTCCAAAAGACTCTCCCTAAAGGAGTGCTTACACAAAGAAGTACATAACCTCCTTCACAAGTCTTCGTTGCAAAAACTCGATTGGTGCAGCGCTCAATGGCAAGGAAAACTGAGCTCATATTGCCTTGCCCAAGCCTCTTCACAAGACTGAAATCCTCTAAAGGATTCAACCTCTCGTTCCTCCTCGTCTCTTGGGGTTTCCATATTAAAATGTCCTCGGCTTTGCAGGAACTGCTAGCCTTTGCAGTGATATAATCTTGTGTATCCCATAACGCCATCAATGCAAACGTTCTTTTTCCTTTTCTCCTGAGACAATCTCCCCAAAGATAATCTATATAAAAGACTCAATATCGAATCAGATTATTGCAACAGTAGTGTTTTTCTTATGCCTCACTTGTTTGGGCATGTACAAAGAAATCAGACAACCATTCCAGGAATTTCGTATAATTGGACTGCCGCTGAAAACCCATGCTTCTCTACAACCACGAATATGTGGTAACATTGGGATGCATCCCAATGATCAATCGTACCCCCTCAAACTCCTGTAGATAAGGAATCTGTTTTACCTTAACTAATTCTTGATTTTTTTCTTGATACAACTGTCTTGGTAAATCATGATAAAACTGTAATTTACACTAATTTACGTGGGCGTTACAATTGTGTTTTATTATATTATAAAATTTTAGTAATTTAAAAACATTATAAAATTATTATTTATATTTTTTAGGATTGTGTTTTATTATACTATAAAATTTTAGTAATTTAAAAAAATTACAAAATTACTATTTATTATTAGAAACCTTTTTCGAAAGGTATCTTAACCGTATATCTATTTATCATCAATTTAAAACTTTACAAATAATATTTTTTTAACTTTCCATACCTTTAAAATTAAAAAAAAAAAAATACTTAAATCAAAAGTTTATTAAAAAATTTCACATATTTCTATGAGGGCGATTCAATTTTCCATTAATTTATAGTTTATTAATTTTTAAAAATTAAATAATTTTAAAATATTACAAAAGTTTAATTTAACAATGAGAATTTAACATCCATTATTTAAAATATTATAGAATTATATTTTTAAAATGGAATGATTTTAAAAGGTTATAAAATATTATTGATGAGATTTTGGATAGATGGTGGTTGGGTGTTTTGTAAAAATACTTTTGATGTGAAGTCACTAGTTCAATTCCCAGCCTCGATCATGAAGATATAATCCTGTCAGGCTTACAAAAAAAAATATTACAAAACATTTAATAACACCATTTAATAATGAAAATTTCGCATTATCAACTATGTAAGACCATTTACAAAGTAGCTTTTGTCTAAATCCAAAATCTTAAATCAAATGGAAAGGGGATACAATTAAAGTTGCTTTAAGGAAATGACATAAAATAAAGATATAAACTTTTACAAGGCCTCGCCCCTCACTTAGTTTGAGGCATTTTGCTAGTAAGATATTTTTTTTTTGGGTAAGTTACATTGTCTTCTGAATGTATTTACCAAATTCTAAATATTTTAAGTTCATTTCCTCAATTTTCCTTTGTCCTTCATTGTGTTCAAAACTTTGATATTAGTATTAACATTCAAATTCTCTAATATTTTTTCAATGGAGCCTCTCAAGGTGCTCCACCCAAGGGAGGAGTTGGGTGTAATATTCCTAAAATTTAGCTTTTAGCTAAATGGAATATTATAGATTGTTTTGTCACTAGGTAGGTGAATAAATGGGTAGGGAGGCCCATAAATCTCCTTAGAAACAATAAAAGCACTTCAAGTGTGAAAGGGGATCCTCTAAGCAACCAAATAAAGCACTTTTGAGTGTGAACAGGGGATGAAACATGTTGAATAGGTCAACTTTTACCAAATCAACAGCGATGTTATGGAGGAATGAACATTTAATGAAGAATAACACAGTTTTGGAGGGAGATTGATTGCATGGAAGAAATGACCTAATTGAGTGGGGCCAAGAGCAAGGAAGCTCATAACTTATATAAGGAAGAGGATGGCAGCCATATGGGGGTTATGTTTGGATTACTATTTTTTATGTGGTCTGTTTAAACTTCTTGCATTCTTCAACTATTTAGTTGAGATTTTTGTGTTGTTTAGCACCGGGTGTTCCCGAGCAGGAATCCCACCTCTTTCCTTGAGAGGCCTATTAGAGGAGCATTGCACTTCATCTCCACACTCATGCTTAAGGCCAAGCTAGAACTTTCTTCATCAGCGTAGTTTCTGCATAATATTGTGTTGTGTTGTAGGGTGCAGTAGTGGAGGATCATTTTGGGTGTCTTTAGAGCTAGTTTTGCAATGGAGGAAATTTTCCATCCATTGGAAGGCCTGTAAAGAATCCCCTTGAGCTTTATTGACACATTTAGCAACAAGATAAAGAGTATTCATCCCCTACAGGGCAGTTTCAGCCCAGATCTGGGTTATTTTAGGGAGGAGTTGCAGGGGTGGTTGCAGTGATTGGGAGGTGATTTCTTCAGTGGAGGAGCCATTCTTTGATCTGGAGGATCTATTGGAGAAGATATGTAGGATTCTGCATCAGCTTTAGCCATATCTTCTCATTTCTATTGTTGCAACATATCCTCAACCCTAGGGCTGTAGCTTACATTGGCACATTGTGTGTATTTTCCGGAAACCCTCTTGGGTTGTCTTGGAAAGTTGATCTAGTGCCCAGATTTGTATGTCTAGACTCTATTGGGGCCTATACCAGTATTTTTATATCATTGTATCATCTCCAGCTGTAGTTATGCTTCATATGACCGCGCTGTAGTTTCTCTCCGACATTTTGTATTGTAACAGATCTCATATTTGGGAGTGATTTCTTATGGGAGGCTTGTTTCCTCATTGTATATGATTTATGCCTCACTATTTTGTATTGATTTGATGCTCTAATACATAATGTTATGACTCTATATTGGTCTCATGGTTTCATGTGTTAAATATTTGTTGTTGCTTTCATTTTATGAGCTATATTGCTGCTTTTCCCATTTGGGAATATTACATTGGGGGACTAATATGTTTCTCTCAAAATTATTTCCTCGGATTCAAAGCCAAAGTTGGTCAATATTCAAATAATCATTGTAAATGCAACCTTTAAGTTGATTTTAATCATTTCTGTTGAAAAATTAGGTACTACTCAAATTCAAGTTCTCAGTGACTCCCTTTTAGTGATCAATGGATTAATGGAGATTTTGTGCTAACAAATTTCATGTGTCATCCACTCTTCCACAACATCAAGAAATTACAATTATCTTTTTATCACATCACTTTTTCTTATTTATATAGGGAAAAATACTATGAAGATGATAGGTTACCCAAGGAAGGCCTATATTTGCAAGAAGGCATTTGCGAGATTAAATAGTCTTTTCAAGGACAACATTCTTCTTATTTTCATGAGTCATTGTTTTAAAAATATCATTGTATCTAAGTTGAATTCTTGAATTTCTTACAAAAAATCGTTCTTAAAAAGCCCCCCGCAACATTTTGGACTCTACAAAATTGATATTTTAAGCTATTGTAACACCCTCCTCCCATATATACCCAAGTAACCAAGCAACCGGGGTAAACATGTGACAAAGAGTTACTATGATATGATTCAAATCCCTATGTAACAGTTAAGGAAGTGGAATCGACGGAACACATACAACTTGACCAATTAAACCTACAACAGAACCCCTAGGAGCCATCCAACCCATCTAGGTGACCAACCCCATAGCTAAACTAACATTTTCCTGCATTAAAGCCTCAGTCGCACCCATGACATGGGCATGCATGCGACTGTTATCATCTAGTTTCTCCCAATAATAGGAAAACATGTGACTGGGGATTTTTCCAGGAAGTTTTGTGCCAACAACTCTGGATTTTGTTCCACTTTTCAGGTCCATGACTCAGGCCACTGCAAAAAACTCCATGAAACTTCCAAAAATGAAAAATAACATTGAAACAATGATACAAATGAAAATACCTCAATAAGGACTTGACTGGATCCATACTAGCCATGACAGGCATTTCTTCAAACATGTCACAAATATGAAATATACAGGTTTAAGCAACAAATATGAGCATTGGGGTCTCACACTTATCTGAGAATCAGTAAGAAGAATTGATACCTCATTAGAATAACTGCATTACCATCTATTAATCCATACATTCATTGCACATTCAATGGTTAACCAAAACATGATGAGAGCCATACATTATCATTGTCATAAAACTCACTCATAACCATCATATAACCAATAAAAATATCAATGATATAACAACCAATAAACCACATATAAACAAGTATATTTACCCATAGAATACCAACTAGAAGAAGCTCTTAATAATCAGTGCAAAGTCAAACCAAGTTCAGGACATCCACGTTCCAATCGAACATAGATTGACTGAACCAAATCTCTCTTCAACCAATCACCCTCGTGCCATATTCCAAGCATGAATGTGGGATCTCATAGAAAAAATCCATCAAAACCAAAACAGGGCTCCTAGAGGCCAAGACACCTCAACCCTCAACTAGTGATTCCACCTCACGATCAGAGATCACTAACCATCACCAAATCATTCTCCACCCAAGTTGTCCAGGGCTCCAGAGTGTTTGTTCCAACCAAGACTCCAAGACTAGTAACTCAACCCAGAGTTGTTCCCAAGCTCCAGATCATTTTCCCAACCAAGGCTCCATGACTAGTAACTCAACCCACCAAGGGCTCTAAAGTGTTTGTCCAACCAAGGCTCCAAAAATAATAACTCAACCCAAGTTCTTAATGGTCTCCAGAGCATTTGTCCAACCAAGGCTTCAGGAATTAATAACTCAACCCATAACTAAAGGAACATGAGAACCAACCAGAAAAAAAAGGGAAAAACTCCCACAACGCCATGGCTATCCAGGAAATTGAAAAGCTATGAAAAAACATTTTCAATCCAGGCAATCATCCATGCCAATGACATATCATAACCAAATAACCACATTCATATGCCATGCATGCTAAAACTAGTAAGGAAATCATACATGCAAATCGATACCTACAAAAAAAACCCACTGTAGTTGTTGACCCCAATTTCCTCTTGTGCTTTCCTTCTCTTACTTTGCCTCCTTGCTCCAAATCTAAAGTATGCCACACTCCTCCGAGAGTGCTCCAATAAAAATCTAATTGTCCAAGAGTATGAGAGAGAGAGAATATAATGAGAGCTCCAAAAATGAACTGACAAAAGCCATGAATTGATCCTCATGAACCTTTTTATTAATGAGGCCTATAATTTATTCATTTTTCATTATTTTCCTTCATTTTACTCCACACATGAAACCTCTGATGTTTCACCTTCCATTTCTCCTAATTTCCATTGAGTTTTCGAATTTCCATATCCATAATAAACCATATGAACACCCACAATAGGATGTTTTTCCAAACCTTCTCCTTGGAATATATGTCCCGTGACCATGGTTATTATTTTTCCTTTATTAACTTTATTACATGAAGTTTTAACTCGGGGTTTTAACAGACCCCTCCCCCTTATGGGAACGTGACCAGCCTCGGTGTTTGATGACACTTATAACCAACAAGACTGTTGATAGCAAGACATACTTCCAATGGAGATTTATAACTTAACTCATTGCAATATTTACAATGATCAACCTCCTGACAAGAAACCAACATGAAAATTTAACAACATAACAACCATAATGACATGACACCCATACCACTTTTTGGAGCTTTATAAAAAATCTCATGGTGGTATTTACATCCATATACATATGTACATATACCAAAGCATGTACCAAAAACATATACCAAAAAATTCACTCAAACAACGAATATAGAAGGATACATAACCCGCATATGTTCTGACATCTCCCATGTAGCTTCATCAACCCTAAAGTGGTTCCACTGCACTTTAAACTTCTCGATTGCTGAGTTCCGGAGCATGAGCATATTTCTCTACAAATCCATTGTGGTTTTGGCTGGAATACTCCTTCTAGCTCCCCCTGCAATAAAAACCAATCAATCACATGATCAACATCTTTAACATACTTTTTAAGCAGTGACACATGGAAAACATCATGGAATTTAACTATCAGAGGAAGTGCAAGTTGAGAGGACACTGGTACAGTCCTTTCAATGATATTAAAGGTCCACAATACCGAGGTTCCAAATTGGTACATGATCCAATCCTCAAGGATATCTTCTTGGGCTTGATGTGCAAGTACACATGTTCCCCAACTTGAAACTCCTTAAACAACTTGTTCTGATCCGAATAACTTTTCTTCCTATCACATGCTGCCTTTAGATTATTATTGATTACCTACATTTCTTGTTCCATCTCTTCCAACATATCCTTTCCTATCAATACCCTGTTGACTAGATCACTCCAACTAATAGGATTATTACAACTCTGACCATAAAGTGCCTCAAACAGACTCATCCTCAAAGACTCATGATACCCATTGTTGTAAGCAAACTCTACCAGTGGAATATACTCTTCCCACTTTCATTGTTGATGCATCACATACATCCTCAACATGTCCTCCAACATCATGTTGACCCTCTCTGTCTGTCCATATGTATGTGGATGATAAGTTGTGCCAAAGACCAAATTTTTACCCAAACCTGCAAATAACTCTTTCCAAAACCTAGAAGTAAATTGAACATCCCTTTCTTACACAATCTTCTTTGGAACACCATGAAAAATCACTACATCTCTGATGAAGACTTGTGTTACATGATTGGTTGAATAATAGACTTCACTGGAAGGAAGTGAGCTACCTTTGTCAACGTGTCAACCACAACCATAATGGAATCATATCGTCTAGCTGTCCTCGACAAACCTATGATGAAGTCCATGGAAATGACCTCCCATTTCCACTCTGGAATCAAGATTGGTTGTAGTAAGCCACCTAGATGTTTACACTCTACCTTTACCTGTTGAAAATCCAAGCATCTAGCCACAAACTCTACCATGTCTTTTTTCAGATTCAACCAATAATAAACAAATTTCACTATTGTCGATGTGTTTTGATATCCCAGGTGACCTAAATACGGTTTGGAATGAAATCCCCTCAAGGTAAGCTTCTTGAGATCATTGTTATAAGGTACATAGATCTTGTCCCTAAATCTGATCAAGCCATCTGTCGTGAAACAATAGTCCACATCCTCTGCACCTGTACCGCTACTTGTACTTGTATTTGTACCTATAATCTTTTGTAACATGTTCCTGAGCTCCATATACTTGTTTTCCTGCTGACCTACCTGTAAGATTTGATCTTGTAGATTTGTCCCATAAGAACTCATATTTTCTATGTAGTTTACCTATATCCACCTACTAAGAGCATATACAACCTTGCTCTCTTTACCTTTAATGAACCTGATCTCAAAGTCTAACTCGATGATTGTGGCCAACCATCTAGCTTGCATGACATTCAAATTTGGTTGATCAAATAGATACCTCAATATGTTGTGATCACTCGTTAATAAAAATCTCTTGCCAAGAAGATAATGCCTCCACATCATCAATGCATGGATGATTGATGCCAACTCAAGATCACGTGTCAGATAATTTTTCTCATGATCATTCAGTTTTCGTGACTTATAGCACACTACATGTCTTTCCTACGTAAGAACTCCACCAAGTCCTATTTTTCAAGCATTTGTGTATACTACAAATTCTTTGTCTAGATTTGCAATCTTTAGCATTGGAGCATGTGTCAACAATTGTTTCAATTTCTCAAAACTTGTTGCACATTCCTCTATCCATTCAAACTTCTTACCTTTTCTTTGCAAAGATGTGATAAGATATGCAATTTGTGAGATGTTCCTGATGAACCTCCTATAATAACCTACTAAACCCATGAATGATCTTACCTCATCCACATTCCTATTAGTTGCCCACTCCATGATAGCCCTTATTTTTTTTTTATCTATTGTTATGCCATCCTTGGAGACCACATGTCCCAAGTAATGTACCTCTGTCTAAAAGAAACTGCATTTAATAAGCTTAGCATACAATTGATGCTCTCTCAGCAATCTCAATACTATTGCTATATGCTCATCATGTTCTTCCTCATTATTATAATATATCAATATGTTATCAATGAATACAATAACAAAATTTTCCAGATAAGGACGCAACACACTATTCATCAAGCACATAAAAGTAGTTGGAGCATTAGTTAAACCAAATGGAACTACAAAACACTCATAATTCCCATACCTAGTCTTGAAAGTTGTCTTTTATATGTCTTCTTCCTTGATGTGTACCTGATGATATCCGGATCTCAGATCAATATTTGAGAACACTATTTCTCCCTTCAACTGATGGAATAAATCATCAATCCTCAACAATAGATACCTGTTCTTAATGGTAACCTTGTTCAACTTCCTGTAATCAATGCATAATCTGAGAGTACCATCCTTATTCTTCACAAAAAATAATGGTGCACCCCATGGTGATACACTTGGCCTAATGTATCCCTTGTAAACCATTTGATTCAACTACAACTTCAGCTCTACTAACTTTGGATTGCTCATCCTATACGATGTCTTTGATGCTGGTGCTGCCCCTAGTACAAACTCAATAGAAAATACTACTTCCTTGTGAGGTGACAACTATAAAATATATGCTGGAAACACATCCTGAAATTGTTGTAAAACCGGGTACCTTCTCAATACCTCTGCATCCTCATCCCCCTTACCTTTATCACTAGAAATTTGAACTTAAAATAACATACACCCTTTTCTACAACTGTTTTTTTCCTGCATGGTTGTCACCATTCTAACTAATGTTTCTTTCTTCTTACCCTACAAGACTCTCTATTATCCATTATCATCCAAACACTCAATGGATTTGTCACAAAAATCCACTTTGGTCCTATGAAGGTATGACCAGTCCATACCCAAAAGTATACTATATGATCCCAATGATAATAAATTCAAATGTCTTGTTGTAGGCATACCATTCAACTCAAATGCACAAGATCTTACCCAATGATGAACTCTCTTATTTGTACCTGTAGCCAGCTACACTAACCAAGACTCTGCATGCAATTATTTATTCAAACCACACTTATCCACCAAGTCAGGATTAACACAACTATAATTAGATCTAGGGTAAACAAAAATAGAAACAACTTCATCAAAAATATTATCGTCCATTTTGATAATAGATGCCCAGTGATATTCCTACCTGTTATCCAACGCTGCATAGATCCGAGGAACACTCTGTCCAACATCCCCAACAGTCTGCGCTTCCTGAGCACTGTAAATTTGTGGTCTACAACTTTGATGATCCAGGTGGATATTGGTGGCCACCCACCTATTCCACTTGGGGTCCCACCATTGTCTCTTTCAGTTCTTTAGTTTTGGCACAACTTACTATTTTTAGCGGTTTTTCGGGTCCTGAACTTCTGGAGCCGTTTTGAGGACCTAAAAGACATTTTTTGGGAAAACTGAGAGCAATGTGGGTTCATGGGCCATGGACCCATGTTTATCACATAAAAAATTTTATTCCTTGGATAGATATTTCTAACAAGGTATAGTGCACGTCAAATAGAGATCGTATGCCAAATTTACATCCCCGGGAAGTTGAAACACCAATTTACCCAAACAGGGCCCATAGTTTTGGCACTTCATCTCCTAGGGTTAGGGTTTTGGATGTTTAGTGTTTTGCATTATTTCTAAATAATAAAAATTCCCTCAAGCCTCATTGAAACACATTTTAAGTGTCCTATAGCCACCACATCTCTTCTCAGAGATAAGCTACTAGTGCCCTAACTAGTTTATTTCCATTTTGTCTATAAGCAAATTTCAGTTCTTTGATATTAATGAAATGAAGTGTTATTTCCGTTGCATATTTGGATTTATGGTTATATGTGTATTATGTTGTGTTCCTGCATAAATTTGGATCAGTGGTATCAAAGTGGTATTCTTTTTCTTGTTCCTTCTTTGCATGTCCCCAATGAGGTCGGGGAATAAGGAGTTAGGGCTCGATCTGGTTGAACCTTTGCAAGATCAGCCTCGAAAACCCCGACGACTGCCCATGGGGGATGAAAAGAAGGATGAGGGAGCAGGAGATCCTATCAAAATATTTCTCGAGGAGGCCCTCTAAAAACAAAGGAATGCGATGATGGATAACTTTGCCCAGATCCTTCAATGACTGCCCACCGACGACGCATCTGCATCCAACAGACACTCTAAAGGCATGAATCCCTTTAAGGTACAAGTAAACTTTGACATTCCCATATTTGAGGGTCAAATAGATGCAAATGTCTTAAATATATGGTTGAATGTATTAGAAGGATATTTCTTGGTTCTTGAATTTTCCGACTGGGAGAAGATTATTTTTGCACTCCTAAAAGCTACCTATGCTTATGACCTGCAACTATTGGTAGCATATTTATATTAAAACTCTTTCCATTTCACTGTATCACTTAAACTTTTTCTGGAGCCACCATGATAATAATATCTTGGGGAGCTATGAGGACAAGTATACAATGGACCACGCTGCGACAACAAAGGGATCAAGATGTGCATGAGCGTATTGCACATGTTTCTATCCCCGTATTGTGTTGGGCATTTTCATTATCTGAGAACATTTGAATAAAGCATGTAGTATTTTTTCTCATGATGACATTCGTAGGAATGGAGTTCTCTTTTTCACACCTCTCACCATATTTGTTACCAACAGTCATGAAGATTGGTTAAATTTGAATAGAAGGACATTTTTGACAAGAGAACTGTGCGAAGAAAGGTGCCCCCAAACCACAGAAGAAAGGATGTCAAGGCACAGCCTGAAGAAAACTCTTCCAAAGCTTAAAAGAAATCCCCGTAACAAAACAATACAATGTAAGTGTGAGTTCCATAAGAGCTCCACTCACAACACAAGTGAGTGTCGGGCCAAGCAGTCACTGGTGGCTGAGATGAGGGCTTCTGAATCAAATGCATGCTCCGACTCTAAATTAGAACCTGACAAGGGGAATGACAAAGGAAAACATATTATTGATGCAAAGCCCAATGCCACTGTTGCCATTGTGAAGATCCAGAAGGAGGAACCAGAAGATGCAAAAGAGGAGGAGGATCTCTTCCACTCCTAGATGTGGGTAAAGGGTTCCCCGCTATAGTTCATTATCGAAAATGGGAGCCAAAAGAACCTCATTTCAAGAGATGTCGTGAAGCGGTTGGGCTTTCCGACCACAACACACCCACAACCATACACCATCGGGCGGCTTCACCAAGGACAGGATCTCCGCGTAAGCCAGCAATGCCGCCTTCCCTACAACAAGAAGCTCTTCACAAATGAGGTATTATGTAACATTACTCCTCTTGATGTTTGTGATGTATTATTAGGCCAACCATACTTGTGTAAGCAACATGCTGTGTATGACTCCTGGCCTCGCGATGTTATTGTTACATTGGGAAATAAGTTGTACAAGATACTAGAGGTACCATAGCCTGCCACTATCTCTTTGGTTACTACAAAACAATGCAGTAAGCTCATTTCCAAAACCAGGGAAAGAAGAAGACTATGGCCATGACCTCTAGACATGACTCCTCTACACGAAATCAAAAAATGGAAAAGTTTTTGGAGGAGTATGGGGACATCTTCACCATGTCTTCACCTAACCCACAGGGATGCATCTACACTATTAGTTCAAGCACCCCATTGATCTGACCCCAGGTGCATCACTACCCAATGGATCGATCTATTAGCACTCTGTTTTGGAGAACGATGAAATCAACAAGCAGATTCAGGAGCTACTCCAGAAAGGTCACATCCGACCAAGTTCATCACCATGTGGGAGCCTGATCATGTTGGTACAGAAGAAGGATGGGACTTGGAGACTCTGTATTGACTATCGGGCACTAAATAAGATCATTGTCCAGAATAGGTACTTGATCCCACAGATTGATGACCTGCTGGACCAACTCAAAGGGGCGAAATATTTTAGTAAGATCGACTTGAAGTCTAGGTATCACCAGGTACCAATCGAACCCTTTGATATGTAGAAGACTGCCTTCAGAGCCAAGGAGGGCTTTTTCGAATGTTTGGTCATGCCGTTCGGGTTGATGAATGCTCCCGCAACCTTCATTAGGTTGATGGGCGACATCTTCCATCCATTCACCAACTCATTTGTAGTGGTGTACTTGGATGACATTCTCATCTTCAGCCAGACTTGGGAAGAGCACCTCCACCACATTCCACAAGTCCTCCAAACACTGTGGCAACACAAGTTGTGTGCCAATTTGGAGAAGTGCACTTCTGGCATGACCCAGGTCAATATTTGGGATACATTATTGACGAAAGGGGGGTGCATGTGGATTCAACCAAGATCCAAGTCATTCAGGATTGGCCAACCCCCACCACTATAATAGAGCTTCGCATTTTTCTGGGTCTTGCTAATTTCTACCACAGGTTCATGTTGGGATTCTCTCATATCACTTGGCCCTTAAGTCAAGTCACCAAGGGAGGAGCGAAAGAAAAATTCTTTTGGTCGGAATATCAACAGAAGGCATTTGTAGAATTGAAACATCGCCTCTGTTCTTCCACATTGCTCACATTACCAAACTTGTAACAACCATTTGAGATCGAGACAAATGCCTCTGACTATGCTATTGGGGCAGTTCTTACTCAACAGGGGCATCCAATGGCATATCACAGTGAGACATTGTTAGACACAGTCCGCAAGTATCCCACTTATGACAAAGAAATGTATTCCATTATGTAGGCTTGTCGACAATGGAAGCATTACATTTTGGGGAAGGAAACAATCATCCACACATACCACCGACCCCTACAGTTCATACAGGCACAAGGGAAGTTTCAGAATGATTGCCATCAGAAGTGATCCACATATCTGCAACAATATCATTTGAACATCAAGTATAAGAAGGGTAGCACCAATAATGTTGCAGACTGCCTCAGCCAACCACAGATAATGGCACTAACCACCGTTCTCAACTCTTTTTGGCATGAGACTTCTGATTGGATGCTTCTCTACAAGAGCGATCCAAAATTCGACTACAAGGCACTCTTGGGGGGTACGAAAGTTCCAAATTTTCACCTCCAAGATGAACTGTTATGCCACCTGGGACACCTTTGTGTTCCTTCAAGCGAGCGTTCCAAGATGATATGGGAAGCACACTACAGTTGAGTTGTTGGGAATTTCGGGGTCGAGAAAATAGTGGAAATACTGCAGAAGTATTTCTATTGGTTGAACCTTTGACAAGATGTCGGGAAGTACAGCAGATCCTACATTGCTTGTGCCATTGCCAAACCAACCATCAAGAAGCAAGGCCTCTATACTCCGCTACCTACCCCTAATCGAGCTTGGGAATCCATATCCATGGATTACATGTTGAGCTTTCCTTCTACTAAGAATGGAAATGAATGTTTTTTCGTGGTCATCGACAGATTCTCGAAGATGGCCATTATGGCGACATGCAAGAAGAATATCACAGCAGAAGCCACTACTAAACTCTTCTTTGAATGAGTGTGGGTGCACTTTGGTATCCCACAGTCTATCATCTCAGAACGGGACAGTAGGTTCCTCGGCAAATTTTGTTCCAACGTCTGGTCAATGCTGGACACGAAGTCCACAACTTTCCATCCCCAAACTGATGGCCAGACAGAGGTCGTCAACAGGATGACTGTACACATTTTGCGCATGTAAAATTCAAAGCATCCACGCACATGGGATGAGAGCCTCCCCTATATACAACACAGTTATAACCAGGCTCTCCACATCTCAATCGGCCACAACCCCTTTCAGGTGGGTTTTCGATTCCAGCCATTATGTCCCATTGGCGTAGCCATGCCTTTTGCGGCTACTTAGGCCAATTCGGCTCATGTCCAGTCTGAAGCTAACAAAGCAAAAAACTTCATTGAACGCATTCAGAACATCCGCCAACAAGTTCATGACATATTGGATAGAGCCAATGCTAAGTACAAGCAATGACATGATCAACAACAGGTGCCACACAACTTCCAGGTGGGCGACAAAGTGTGGCTACATTTGTAGAAGGAGTGCCTCACTGGACCTCACCGCATGCTTTGCTCGCTCTAACATGGGACATACACCATCACTAAGGTTGTAGGGAACAATGCCTTCGAGCTCAGTATTCCACCATTCCTTGGTCTGCACCCAGTATTCAATGTGGAATGCCTCGTCCCTACTTCCCACCTCTACTGGACACCTCTGACATTGCAGAACAACTCACACCAACAGAGTTAAACCCAGACTACATGGAATAGGCCACCACAGATTGTATCATGGACATGCAAATCAAGAACACCTGCCAACAGAAGATCCAACTGTATCGGGTTGTCAAAGCTGGCCAACTCCTGCACCAAGGAAAGTGGTTCACCAGGGACCAAGTTCAGCAGAAATTTCCTCATCTCATGGAGGAACTTAACGCAATGGGGACCATTGCTTCCTAAGGGGGGAGGAATGATCCAGGTGGATATTGGTGGTCATCCACATATTCCACTTGGGGCTCCACCATTGTTCTTCTATTTTTTCGCCTTTGGCACAATCACTATTTTTAGCAGTTTTTCACCTTTGAATTTTCAAGTTGTTTTTAGGAAGTTCAAAATGGACATTTTTAAACTTATAGCCACGTTACATGGACCAATTTTGCTGACATCAAAAATTTTATTCCTTGGATATATCTTTCTAACGAGGTATGGTGCACGTCAATCATAGATCGTATGCCAAAGTTATGTCCCTGGGAAGTTGAAACACTAATTTACCCAAACAGGGCCCATAGTTTTGGCGCTTCATCTCCTAGGGTTAGGGTTTTGGATTTTTACAGTTTTCCGTTGTTTCTAAGTAATAAATAGGCCCTCGAGCCTCATTGTAACACATTTAAGAGGCATGTAGCCACCACATATCTTCTTAGAGATAAGCTACTAGAGCCCTAGCTAGTTTATTTCCATTCTGTCTGTAAGCAAATTTGAGTTCTTTGATATTAATGAAATGAAGTGTTATTTCCACTGCATCTTTGGATTTTGGTTATATGTGTATTCTGTTGTGTTCCTACATAAATCCGGATCATCTGATGTTGTGGGAAATATCTCTGTTGATGATCTTTTCCACAAGTCCAACACCGTACAAGCTTCCTATCATTGCCCTTGTTCTGCTCACATCAAAATTCCTGTCCTTTGTCACATGCATTAAACTTATTTGCGGCACTAAATTATTTTTGTTACTTGTGTCCTAAGGCCTTGCTCATTTCTTTTCCCATTTCCATTTATTCTTATTATTATTTTTCCAATATTTTTTAGTCTCATATCTACACTTTGATTGTTCATAAAAATGCTTAAGATTTCAGATGGCCTCCTCAAATTATATAGGCTCATAAAAATCAATCCTGTCTGTGAAATCTATCGACAACCCACTAATGAATCTATAAATATTGGCATTCTATTCCTTGAGGTAGGCAGGTACCTCAATAAATCCAAGAACCCGCTAGTGTACTCTTGATCAGTCATAGATCCCATCTTTAGCTCATAAAACTCTTTTTCTCTGTCATCATAGTATCTCTCTGATAAATACTTCTTTCTAAATTGTCTCTTGAATTCACTCCAAGTCAATTCCTCCTCAAAAATATCTCTGACGTTATTTACATCTTCCCACCAGATATCTTCTTTACCTTTAAGACTGAATGTAGCTATCCTGACCTTCATGTTCTCTGAGTAATCATGTAACCTGAAGAAATTATTCATTCCAAGAAACCATGCTTCTGCATCTTGTGATTTCTTCATTTTTCCCATCAAATGTAGGTGGATTTTATTTCTTGAAATCACCTAAAAAATATCCCCTACCACTCCTTTTGTAAGGGTGATACCGATGATGGCCATGATACCTATCAGAACCATAACTAGAATAGTGCATGTGTCCATCACCTCTCTCATCCGGTGTATCCAAGAACCTGCAATCCCTGATCGTGTCATCTCTATCTAACATGTGCCCACTATTAGATCTACTGCCATAGGCCCCATTAGTCCTATCCTCTTTTCCACAACTGACCTGAAGTGGCCCATGTCTCTGCAATTCTGAAAAACTCTAAAGATTCACTGCATTGACTTCTTCTTGTTTCTCTCGTGCATACATTATTCTATCATTTTCTACTTTTCAACTCCTTATTTCTTCCTTCAAACTTCTCAATGTGTCTGCTAAGTCACAAGAGTGCCCAAAACCACACTACTCATCTGATTCATAGGGAGAATATCTGTAGTCTACCATATTTCTAGTCATATTTGATCTCTTCTTCTAGCAAGGTATATTATGTCAGCTAAACCAAATCATAAACAAAATAACGTACCTTAATATAGTCCTGGGAGGATGTCTCGTCTGCTAGCACAATACATATATAAACATAATTATATCAACATATAAGCATCTTCTTAGCTAATATCTAGTTATCAATGCATGACTATGCTAACCACATGCCATGACTTCATGCACAACAACCATCATCCAATCGATGCATGCATAACAACATATAAAAACTGACACACCTAACCAATGCATGAACGATATACACACAACAAATAAATTCAACAAGGACACCATCAACTCTCACCTGGTGACACCACTGAAATCACGACCAATGCCATGCATACACAACAAGCACATAAACCACAAGCACATGGGCCTATATGCAACTTACATGTACATACGACAACACATTCATCCAAGGAGAATAGAAAATAGGCATCATCCAAGGAGAACAGAACCATGCTCTGATGCCACTCTGTAACACCCTCCTCCCACATATACTGATCAGAATCTGGATCGGGGGAAAATTTTAGCTCATAAATAAAAGTGCTTGTAATTTCATGAAACCATAATGATAGTGACTGACACATCACAAGGAATCCAACACAACTCGTTTCATCGAAAACCGAGTTTGGAAGAGGAAGTTATGGTCTGCTGATCGTCGTTCAGAACAAGGAAATTTTAAAAAAAATATTACAGTACAGTTACAACTGATGACATGGCAGTCCAGTTAGAATATCGATAATCTTCTTCAGTTTTGATGTCTAATAATATTGTGACAACTGTCACAATTGGATTCACCAGTTTGGTTTGTGAAGGTAAAAATCACCCAATGTCCTCCAAAGTTGAATGTGGGTTCATGAATTTTCATGTGCTGGAGTTATTTTTAATATATTAAGGTGGATTAATATATTATATATATAAGTATATATTTAATATATTATATGGTTTTTAAAAAAATCATATCTATATATATATATATTAATTTCAAACTTTAATTAATTAAAATTCCACATATAAACTCAAAGTCAAATCATGAAAACGTTACATTGGTTATGGAGGAGTGGCATATTATTGTATGGTGGGTGCATTTATTAACATGGTGGAGGCATTAGCCTAAGTTTTGGACAATGCATTACAAAGGTTATATATGTTGGATGTGTATTCAACATTGGTGTTATGCGTTAAACGTTGGTGCAATAAAAATACGTGTGTGAGGGGCGAGGTCAGGGTTCGACCCCATGACCTCCCCCATAACACTTTTGCCTTCTTCCAATGAGCCAGTCTAATGAAAATTGAAAACCATTTCACCAAAGTTTTATTTAAAGGCACAGTGATCCGATGACAGAGGAGCAAAGGGGGCTAGCCCCGCGAGCCAGCTCTCCTCCATGTGACCCTCTCATGTGCCCAAGACATAAGTGCCCCACTAATTGTGGTTTAGTGCACCATTATCAACAGTTAAGCACAATTATCACATAATTAATCTCCAGATTAAGTTGGTGGAGATTCTAGCAGCACCCCCAAATTTAGCGGAATTTCCATATTTGGTGGAGCTAACTGGCAATTTTCCAGATTTAGAGGCAGGATCTAGGGAAAACTTTAATGAGGCCTATCTTGGTCAATTTTCGACCAATTTGGGCTCAAGAATGTCATTTCTAGTAGATTGGAATGCTCTAAATTCATTGGAACATCTTGTAGAGGCATCGTAGCTCATATACATGTGTTTTTTGTCACTTGAAGAATTTTGAAGCTCAGGGACACCAGGAGGGAAGGCCATGCCCAGATCAGATGAAGGCCAATTTCAATGATTGAATAGTAAATTTTTGATGTATTTGATGCTCTGAACATAGTGGTATAATTTCCAGAGGCATTGGATCACATATGAATTTTCTTTTGTCACTTTGGTGATTAAACAAGCCCGTGGCCATCAGGATTGGAGGTCAAACCTAGAGGAGTAGTGAGCCAAATTCAGAGATTGAATAGTCATTTTTGGTGTATTTGAGTGTTATGAAGCCAATGGTACAATCTTTAAATCCATTGGAGAAATATTGGTTCTTATAATTAGACATTTGACACATAATCCCAAGAGGGCTTAGCTAGTTAAAGCAGGTCCATCGAGATGTAGCCCAGGAGGGGTGAACTCCATTATCATCCATTGTGTTATGTGATTGATGTGAGTTATGTTTCTGCATTTCATTTTTTGTATATGAGTTTTTAATTGTTAATTAACTCATAATTTTATCATAAAAAACACATGAAACTTGACACTTTAACCCCTTCACAAATGTTTAACATGAGACGATCCTTAAACACATTTTTAATACTGAGAAGGGAGCTTACATAGCAATAACGATTTTTCCCATATTCAGATCAAGATGGTATTAGAGAATTTTTTTTTAGTTCATTTTAGCCAAGGTTATCTATTTCTTCTATAGCTATTGGTTGTTGAATTTGTGCAAGGATAATTTAACAATTTTCTAAGTATATGTGTGAAGGAGAAGGTCAAAATTGAGATCTAAATCTTAAATCACATCAAAGAATATTTGTAGGAATTTAATGTGTGATAGAAGCTTCATTAAGTGATGCTTCTATTCAATCTTCCTTAGCAAAACCCTTTGATAAAGAGATGTTGCATAAACTCTACATCATGATTGATAGGATGCAAGAGAAGTATGAAGATAAGAGGGAGATAATTAAACTTCAAGAGTAGTTGATTACCATGAAGGAGGAGAAGCAAGAGCTTCTTGAGAAGATGTATGAGATGGAGATTCAGCTCCATGTTGCAAATGAGAAGCTTTAAAATATGCATAATATCGAGACTCAACTCCATATTTCCAAGGAAGCCTTAGCCAAGCATGTGCTTTAAAAAGAGGTACGAAATTCAATTTTATCTTCAATTTCTTCTCAAAATGAATGTGTAGGTTCTTTTGAAAGACACACTAGAGGAATAGGGTCCAAATTATTTATGAAGATGGGCTATGAAGGTAAAGGGTTACGCAAACATGCACAAGGCGTAGTTGAGCCAATTTTTGTTGAGGAAAGGCCTAAGTATTTGGGTCTTGGTTATGGACAACATGATGAAGAAAGCTCTAAAGCCAAGGAGGCACATGAAGGTGTTCCAAGAAGGAATTTCATTTCATGTTCATTACCTCAAGCTTGTAAAGATTGCGTTCATGAGGAATGCACAATTTTTACACCCACTTTGGAAGAAGGTGCTCATAGGCATGCAACTAATGAGAATGGTGAACAAGAGGATGTTGAAAGATCTAAAGTCATTGAAGAAATTGTTGGTATTCCGAATAGAGCCATTACCTCTTCAAATTCATCTCCTCAAGAAGGCGACAAAGGTGAATGTTCAAGGTATAATTCTACTTTTAATCAAGTTTCTTTTGATTATGATAAACATGGCCAATTATCACATAATATTTGGAGAAATTTTGCATGTTCCTTTTGTGGTTTGGATAACCATAATGTTTCAAGGTGTTGGAAGAAGATAGCCATGAATAAGAAACTTTCAAATCAAAGGAAGCAGGAAGCCAAAGGTCCTTTGAACAAATAAAATCATGTTGAAAATAAGAGGCAACTGTTTTGCACTCATTTCCATAAGCAAGTTCATCTTGTAGACAAGTGTTGAACTTTGTATCCAACAAGTAATCCATGACATTTGAAGAAGGTGGAGAAAGAGAATGACAAGAATGGAAAAGAAGATTCCATAATTGATGTGGGTTAAGATGATTCACATAATGATGATGATGTGCAGTTGAAATAAGTGCCATTGAAATGGTTTGGTAAGAGATGGTTAGATTTCTTATCCAACTAAGGCTTTGCATGTCTTTTGATGTTGATGCATTTCTTTTCCAATGGAATGCATGTTTCATGTTTATGCCAAGAATGTGATTGAAATTGGAGTATGTTGACTCACTTTATTGCAACGAAATTTTTTCATTTCAGATTTAATTACATGTACATATGAATGTATTTCTTGTACTTATGATTGTACTTGTGAGAGAGTTGAAGAATTGTATACATGATTGAGAGTTTCTGTGTATGAACAATGGAATTTTGATGGTTTCATTGTGCTTGCACATGCATGAGTGTCGACATGTGTTGATCGATTTTATGTTGCATGCATGTCATATCGAATTGGAAGAAGTTGGTTTTGTCTCCAAATATGAAAAGGATATGTTTACAAAGCATTTCATGAAATGTGAAATTATTTTTGTTTTGGGAAAAGAATCGTCAAAATATTACACATGCTTATGCTTGACTTGAGAGTCAATTGTTTGAAGAGGCATGCTTTTTTTTACTTTTGTTTGGTCGATAAGTTTTGACACCAAGATGTGAGAGTACATGGCGATGCTCACATGATGTTAAATTAGTTGCTTTGAAGGAGCAAGAAGATATGTCGTCAAGCTGTTTCTTACATGATGTGTTGTTTGTGAGAAGATGTCAAGAAATTTTGCAACTATTGTAGCCCATGTTATCTGTTGATGCCAAGAAGAGAAGGATATGGAAAATGCATTCTTCCAGATGTGGAATTTGGAACCATGGAGGTAAAAGAATGGTAATTTATTTTCTTATTTTTATTGATGTTGGAACTTATTGTTTTAGTTCACTCATTGTGCAAAAGGAGGAACATGATTCTCAGTGGGAAGGCACCAAGGAATCGATTTGGTACAGCAAAAGTGTTATATCAGTAAGCAGCTAACAAGTGTTTGATTTGGTCAGCAACAAAAGGAGAACAGTGGTTGAAGAGCCAAGCCATTTGTAAGGCAAGGCAAGGCATGTTAGTGAACCGAAGTGGTTGTCATATCGATTTCTCCAAGTAGAATCAAGATGATAGAACTTGGGAAATAGAAGAGAGTTCATCTCTTATGAGATAACCAACTTTTGTGGTTCTAGAATTATGTCAGTGGGAAGGAGTGATCAAAATCTGGATCAGGGGCAAAAATTAGCTAAAAAATGAAAGTTCTTATAATTTCACCAAACTAGAATGAAAATTACCACCTCATTGCAAGGAATCTAACGCAACTCGTTTCGTCAAAAATCGAGTTCAGATGAGGAAGTTATGGTCTGTTGATCGTCATTCATAACAGACAAATTTAAAAAAAATATCGTAGAATAGGTACAACTGATGACATGGAAGTCTAGTCAACATGCAAAGAATCTTCTTCAGTTTTTATGTCCAATGGGAATGTGATAAGTGTCACAATTGGATTCACCAGTTTGGTTTGTGAAGGTAAAAATCACCCAATGTCCTCCAAATTTGAATGTAGGTTCATGAATTTTCATGTGCTGAAATGATTTTTAATATATTAAGGTGGACTAATATATTATATATATAAATATATATTTAATATATTATATGGTTTTTTTTTAATCATATTTTATATTATTATTATTATTATTATATATATATATGGTAATTTCAAACTTTAATTAATTAAAATTCCACATATTAACTCAAAGTCAAATCATAAAAACATTACGTTGGTTATGGAGGAGTGGCATATTATGGTATGGTGGGTGCATTTATTAACATGGTGGAGGCATTAGCCTAAGTTTCAAACATCTCATTACGAAGGCTATATATGTTGGATGTGTATTCAACGTAGGTGTTATGCGTTAAACGTTGGTGCAATAAAAATACGTGTGTGAGGGGTGAGGTCAGGGTTCGACCCCATGAACTCCCCCTTAACACTTCCGCCTTCTACTAATGATCCAGTCTAATGAAACTAGAAAACCATTGCACTGAAGTTTTATTTAAAGGCATAGTGATCCGACGACATAGGAGCGGAGGGGGCCAGTCGTCCTCCACGTGACCTTGTCATGTGCGTAGAACTTAAGCGCCCCACTAATTGAAGTTTATTGTGTCATTATCAAAAATTAAGAATACTTATCACATAATTAATCTCCAGATTAAGTTGGTGGAGATTTTGGTAGCACCCCCAAATTTAGCGGAACTTCCAGATTTGGTGGAGCTAACTGGTAGTTTTCCAGATTTAGAGGCAAAATCTAGGGAAAAATTTAATGAGGCCTATATTGGTCAATTTTCGACCAATTAGGGCTCAGGAATAGTCATTCATAGAATATTTGCATGCTAAAAATCTAGTGGAACAAATTGCAGAGGCAGAGGAGATTATATACAAGTGTTTTTGGTCACGTGAAGAAATTTGAAGCCTAGGGCCACCAGGAGGGAAGACCATGCCCAGATTAGCTGAAGGTCAATTTCAATGAGTGAATAGTTAATTTTTGATGTATCTGATGCTTTGAACACAATGGTATATTTTTCAAAGGTGTTGGAGCACATCTAAAGGTTATTTTTTCACTTTGGAGATTAAACAATCCGATGGCCACCGGGATTGGAGGTCAAGCCTAGAGGAGCTGTGAACTAAATTCAGAGATTGAATAGTCATTTTTGGGGTATTTGAGTAATATAAAGAAAATGGTACACTCTGTAAATCCATTGGAGAAATATTGGTTCTTGTAATCAAACATTTGACTCATAATCCCAAGAGGTCCTAACTAGTTAAAGCAGGTCCATGGAGATGTAGCCCAGGAGGGGTGAACTCCATTATCATCCATTGTGTTATGTGATTGTTGTGAGTTATGTTTCTTCATTTTCTATATATAAATTTTTAATTTTTAATTAACTCATAATTTGATCATAAAAAACACATGAAACTTGACACTTTAACCCCTTTACAAATGGTTAACATGAGACGATCCTTAAATACATTTTTAATAATAAGGAGGGAGCTTGCATAGCAATAAAATTTTTTCCCATATTCAGATCATCTACCCAAGTAACCGACCATCCAGGCTAAACATGTGACGAAAATTTACTATAATATGATTCAACTCCCTATTTAACAGTTAAGGAAGTGGAACCGATGAAACACAGGCAACCTGACCTTCTACACCTACAACATAACCCCTATGAGCCATCCAACCCATCCAAGTGACTAGCCCTTGAGACAAACTGAAATTTTCATACATTAAAGCCTCATTCGCTCCCATGACATGGGTATGCATGCGACTGGGATCCTCCAATTGCTCCCACAATAAGGAAAGCATGCGACTGGAGATTTTTCTGGGTAGTTATGTGCCAACGACTCCGAATTCCGTGCCACTTTTTAGGTCCAAGACTCAAGCCATTGCCTAGAACTCCATGAAACTTACAAAAATTAAAAATAACATCGAAAAAATGGTACGAATGAAAATACTTGAATAAAGACCTAACTGGACCCCTACTATCCATGATAGGAATTTCTTCAAACATGTCACAAATATGAAATCTACATATTTAAACAACATATCTGAGCATGAAATCTATAAGTTTAAACAATAGATCTGAGAATTGGGTTCTCAAAATTATCTAGGAATCACTAATAAGCGTTGATACCTCATCACAATAAAACATTACCATCTATTAAGCCATACATTCATTGTACATTCAGTGGTTAACCAAAACATGATGAGATCCATACATTATCACTGTCATAAAACCAAATCATAACCATCATATAACGAACATAAATATCAACGATATAACAACCATATAAGCTACATATAAACAAGTGTATTTACCCATAGAATACCAAGTAGAATAAGTTATTAATAATGTGTTTAAAGGACAAATAGGTTTAGGACTTCCACGTTCCACCCAACCATAGATTGGTTGAACCAAATCCCTCTTTAGCTAATCACCCTCATTCCATATTCCAAGCATGAATGTGGGTTCTCATAGAAAAAATCCATCAAAACCAAACAAGGGCTTCCAGAGGCAAAACCACCTCAACCCTCAACAATTGATTCCACCTCACGATCATACATCACTAACAATCACCATATCAGTCTCTACCCAAGTTGTTAAGGGCTCCAGAGTGTTTTCTCTAGCCCAGTCTCCAGGCCCAGTAACTCAACCCACAACTACTGCCGAGCTCCAGAATGTTTGTCCAACCAAGGCTCTAGGACTGGTAATTCAACCGACCAAGGGATCTAGAGCGTTTGTCAAACCAAGGCTTCAAGACTAGTAACTCCACCCAAGTTGTTACAGGGCTCCAAAGCGTTTTTCCAATCAAAGCTCCAAGAACTAATAACTCAACCCACAACCAAATGAATATGAAAAAAACCATAAAACAAAAGGTAAAATCTCTCAAAACACCATGGATATCCAAAAAATGGCAAGACTAGGAAAAACCACTATCAATCAATGAAATCTTCCATGTCAATGACAGAGCATAACCAAATAACCACATTCATATTCCATGCATGCCAAAAATAGTAAGGAAATCATACATTCAACTTGGCACCTACAAGAAAAACCTACTGTAGCTACTGATGCTGATGTCCTATTGCACTTTCCTGCTCTTCCTTTGCCTTCTTGCTCCAAATCCCAAGTATGCCACACTCCGCCAAGAGTGCTCTAAGAAAACTCTAGTGTCCAACAGTATAAGAGAGAGAGAATAAAATGAGAGCTCCAAAACTGAATTGACAAAAGTTTGAACTGAAAAAATCCATGAACTGATCCTTAGAAGCATTTTTATTAATGAGGCCTCTAATTTCTTCATTTTCCATTATTTTCCTCCTCACATGAAACTTATGACCTTTCACCTTCCTTTCCTCCTAATTTCCATTATTTTCATAAATAAATGTCAATAAATTCCACTTTGCCTTTCCAAATCCTTAGCCATTGCCTTTGCCAATTGTTGGGTGTGGAGCCTGATTATCATGTTTATTTTGTATCACAGCATTGGACCCCTGTACCTTAATGGGGTAGCAACGCCGCCCGTAATTTTATGCTTCCTGGGGGGTCTAGGGGGGCGGCTGTGCTTTATGGAGCTCCCCCCTGGTGGGAAGTTTCGGGGGCAGCGCCCCCGAAGCTAAAAACATATGTAAAATTGCCTTGTAAAAGTATAGTAATTTATAGTCAATCTGGGCCGTTCATTTTACGGATGATCTGACAGTAGAAGTTATGTTTAGTTTAGAGTTTTTTTCCCTAGAAGGCAACCCCTCCTGTATGATGGTATTGTATTGCGGTTGTGTATTTTATGTGTATTCTCAGAGCGAGAAATAGATAGGGAGATTGTGAGAGAGAACCGAGGATAGTAAAGTGGATATACTGTAGGTTGTGTGTCTTCATTTTTCTAGATAACAGAAAGTAAGGAATGGTTGTTCGGGGTGGACATAGCCCAAACTAGGTGAACCACGTATATCTGTGTCTCTCTGGTTTTATGTGTTTTGTGTGCTTGTGTTTTTCCTCATATTTTATGTGTTGCATTGATCTGTAATATATAATTTTCTAACAACTGGTATCAAAGCTGAAGGTCTATTTGGCTGATAATCTCGCAGGAAAGAAGGGTTCCTGGTTCAAGTGGGAGCAATGGCACAAGATGGTAAGTTTAGCGTCAAGAAATTTAACAGCCAAAACTTCCCACTGTGGAAGATGTAGATGGAAGATTATATGTATCAGAAATATCTGTACCTACCATTGAGCAGAAAAACAAAGAATCTGACGGCTATGACAGACGCAGAATGGGAGATTCTCGATAGAAAGGCACCCGGGACAGTATGGTTGTGCCTCCCGGCATCGGTAGCCTTCAATATTTCGAAGGAAACAACAACAGAGGGTTTGATTAAGGCATTGGCAAAACTATATGAAAAACACTCAGCTTCAAACAAGGTATTTCTTATGAAACGTTTATTTAATATGAAGATGTTGGAAGGTGGATCTGTTACAGACCATTTAAATGATTTTAATGCAGTTATTAGTCAGTTAAGTTCTGTAGGGGTGAAATTTTATGATGAATTTAGGGCTCTTTTTATTTCTGTGCTCATTTCCAGAAAGCTAGAATGGTTTAGTTATGGCCATTAGTAACTCTATCTCTGGATCTATGTCGGTGCTATCCTTAGCGAGGAAATGCGATGGAAAAGCTCCAGTGAGACATATGGTAATGCTTTTAGTGCAGAGTCTCGGGGAAGAAAAATGGAAAGAGGAAAGATCTCGGGATATCGCAGTAAATCAAGGAAAGGCAGATCCAAGTCCAGATTGGGGATAGTGTGCTAGAAATGTGGAAAGAAAGGACACCTGAAGAAATATTGTAGGTCTCGGAAGGGAAAAGAAGGAGACGCACAGCAAGAAAACAATCATGAAGAAAATGTGACAGGTGATGTGTTACAAGATGCTTTGATTCTTTCTTTCGAAAATGTTACTGATTCCTAGGTGGTAGATTCAGGGGCCTCATTCCATGCCACACTTGATAAGAAATATTTTCATGACTATGTTCAAGGATATTTTGGACAAGTCCATTTGGGTGATGATAAAACCCGTAAAATTGTTGGAATGGGTAAAGTTATTATAAAACAACAGAATGGAAACCAATGGCTATTAAAGGAGGTAAGGCATGTTACAGATCTGAAGAAAAAATTGATTTCAATAGGGCAGTTAGGCGGTGAAGGTTGTGTGACAACTTTCACAGATAAAAATTGGAAGGTCACCAAAGGAGCCCTGGTAATAGCAAAAGGAGAAAAGGTTGGTACATTGTATTTATGCAATGGTATTTCTAACTCTGTTAATGCTTTAAATTCCAAAGGAGCAGAAGCAGCATTATGGCATCATAGACTCGGACACATGAGTGATAATGGGATGAAGATTCTTCACTCAAGAAATTTGTTTCCGGGTTTAAAGAATGTTGATTTGGATTTCTGTGAGAATTGCATTTATGTAAAACAGAAGAGATTCATATTTCTCAGAGTTGGAAAATAAAAGAAGAGCGAAAAATTAGAGCTTGTGCATACAGATGTATGGGGACTTGCTCAAGTATCATCTCTTGGTGGCTCTCGTTATTATGTTACTTTTATTGATGATGCAGCTAGAAAGACTTGGATTTTTTGTATTCCGAATAAATCTGATGTATTTTATACTTTCAAGAAATGGAGAGCTTTGGTTGAGATTGAAACAGGAAAGAAGTTGAAGTGTCTCAGATCAGACAATGGAGGTGAATATTGCAGCAAAGAGTTTTATAGGTATTGTTCAGAGCATGGAATTCACAGAGAGAAGATAGTTCCAAGAACACCACAAGGGAATGGTGTGTCAGAAAGGATGAATAGAACAATTTTGGAGCATGTAAGGTGCATGAGACTGCATGTAGGATTACCTTTACATTTTTGGTCAGATGCTGTCGATACTGTTGTTTATCTAATAAACAGAGGGCCTTCAAGTTCCTTGGATGGTGGTATTCCAGAGGAAGCATGGACAGGTAAAAAGGTAAACTACTCTTTTTTAAAGCCTTTTGGTTGTGAGGCCTTTGTCCATATTAATAAAGAAAATAGAATAAATCTTGAGGCAAAATCAAATAAATGTACCTTTATTGGATATGGTGTTAACGATTTTGGTTATTGCTTATATGATTATGAAAATCACAAAATCATTAGGAGTAGAGATGTAATATTCAATGAAAAGGTATTGTATAAGGATCGGTTGTAGGAAAAGAAACAGGAAAAATAAAACAAGGAATACACAATTCTTGATGAGATCACTGAAAAAATAAAGGTGCCTAAAAATAATAATAATCAACAACCATAACAACAACAACCACCACAACAACAACATGCACCTCAAACACACAGAAAGTGGGTATTTGATATACAAAGGACAGTAGACCCCACAGACCAGTACTCTTTCTCACTTATTATATTATTGTTCTGTTGAGATTTGGTGGGCAAATGTTATGAAGAAGCAATGCAGGTTGAAACCAGGAAGAAGTGGGAGCTAGCCATGAAAGAAGAGATGGACTCCTTAATGCATAACCAGACTTTGGACTTAGTCAGGTTTACTGCAGGTAAAACTACATTGCAGAATAAATGGGTTTATAGGCTGAAGGAAGAAGATAGAGGAAAACAGAGGTACAAAGCTAGACTTGTGGTGAAGGGGTTTGCACAGAAGAAAGGTATTGATTTTTATGAAATATTTTTTCCTGTTGTTAAGATGACTTCAATCAGAACTATTTTAAGTCTTGTAGCAGTGGAAGATTTGCATCTTGAACAACTAGATGTAAAGACAACATTTCTCGATGGAGATTTGGAGGAAGAGATCTATATGCAGCAACCACAAGGATATGAGGTCAAAGGGAAAGAAAAGTTAGTGTGCAGGTTAAAGAAGAGCTTGTATGGCTTAAAATAGGATCCACGGCAGTGGTATCTAAAATTTGACAAGTTTATGTTTGAACAAGGTTATACTAGATGTCACTCTGATCATTGTGTTTATCTGCAAAAGAAAAATGATGGCAGCTATATTATATTTTTATTGTATGTAGATGACATGCTTGTTGTAGGGTCTAACATGCAGCAAATAAATTTGCTCGAAAGAAAATTGGAAAATTTATTTGCAATGAAGGATTTGGGAGCTGCAAAACAAATCCTTGGTATGAGAATAACTAGAGACAAGAAAAATCGCAAATTAACACTGTCTCAGAATGAGTACATACAAAAGGTGTTGAAAAGATTTAATATGCAGAATGAAAAACCAGTTAGTACACCTTTTGCTAGACATTTCAAATTTAGTAAGGAGATATGCCAAAGACCCAAGAAGAAATGGATTATATGTCTAAAGTTCCATATGCATCAGCATTTGGAAGCTTAATGTATGCAATGGTCTGCACAAGGCCTGATATTGCACATGTAGTGGGAGTTGTAAGAATGTACATGAACAATCCAGGAAAAGAACATTGGATGGTAGTGAAATGGATTCTCAGATATTTGAGAGGTACCACAAATCAAGCATTATGCTTTGGTGGTTCAAAAATTTCTCTACGGGGATATGTTGATGCAGATATGGCAACTGACAGAGATAACAGGAGGAGCACTACAGGATATGTATTTACTATAGGTGGAACAACTATTAGTTGGGTTTCAAAAATCCAAAGTGTTGTTGCACTTTCAACAACAGAAGCAAAGTATATTGCTACTATAGATAGGGAAAATTTGAAGAACCCCCCTAAATTTATATGTATAATAAATGGGCGAATCCCCATGATACATAGGAAAAATGGAAGGTGGTTTTATTAATAATATAATATGTATATATAATATTTTTGGTGAATCACTCACGAGATTATATTATCTTGTAAAATCATGGCGAATCACCAATACAAATGGCGAATCGTTGACTAGTGGAATTCGGGGTGTTGGTTCCAATGAAGATATGGTAGTTGAACCAGGAGTTGAAGGAAGTGAACCACCAATACCAAGCATGGCACATGGTGAATCGTGAGGGAAGTAGTTCTCGTGCAGTTTGGAAAACGCGTTCTAGTTCTACTAAGCATAATGTTGTTGCTCATGCTACTACTAGCACTGATATTGAGGTTGGAGAGGAGTTTGAGGAAGCATGGAAGGTAGAATTGGTGGAGAATTACAAAGAGAACCCCATGAATGGCTCCATTTTTCCCTTTGGTAGTTGGGCCTGCAAGATCTTCTGTCCATTGAACCAGCAATTAACCGTTCAATAAATAATCAACTTGACTGAGTTGATTAGGTACGAGTCAACTTAGAATAATCTTCAAAACTATGCTTTGCACTATCCCATATTTATCACTCTAATGCTACACAACATTGAGCATTTGCACCCAACTCTCATGCATGCACACAAAATTTTCATTAACATCTATAACCCTAACCAAGTGAGAATTGATCAAAAATTTGCACCAAAGTTTTTTATAGTGTTGAAATTTCATAAGAAATTTAGATCCATGGTACCTTAAATAAATTTTGATATAACATCCACAAATTCGACCACAATAGAGAAAACTTGTGATAAATTTTAAACCTACAAAAATTAGGATTCATGCTCCTAAGAACGATCATAAGAAGTAGTTGACATATAGGTCGAGTTTTGAGCCTTGACACATTGATAATGCAATGAAAACTCACACATTGAAAAGTCGTCAATGAAGAGAATTAAATATCATTATGAATTACACATACTACAAACTTCCTACCAAATTCTACTTAGTTGTCTGCAACTTAGCTATACATAATCTTATAGTAAATACAAATTCCACAAATCCTTCTTCACAGGCCAATGGAAGAGCAATCAATAGTTTATTTCATATTGAACTTCATAGCCATAGCACTCCTATGTATTGTATGATTTATTGTATCATGTTGACTGCTATAACTTGTACTTTCTCTCTCTGTTGAATTTGAAGAATAATAAGAAGATTTGATCAAAGGGTTTTTCTCACATTGGAGTTTTTCCCTGGCATCTGCCAAAATATTGTGTCCTCTTGTCTTGGCTTGTCTTCTAGTTATTTTATTATGTTCTATCAACATTTACTGTCAATGTTAATGTGATTGCTAAATATGAAATTGAATTGGGCTAAAAGATTGAAGTAAATTACTCCAAGCATAGAAAATACCATCGTTAACTAAAAATTAACAAATTTTTTTATTAATATGTTTCGACATTAATTACAGTTCATTTTAGATCCCAAAATATAGGATCCAATCAACCCAAAATAGGAACAGAAATTATCATGACAATAGTTATCTCATGATCCTCTGGATGATCTCGAGCTCCACCTGGAGATAAATCCATTTATTGGACACACATCACCATTCAATCTAACAAACTAAATTCTCTAGAAATTACCAAGGTAAATTAGAAAATTAAATTATCCCCCTACATCAAGACATTACCGTCTAAAAATTAAATGGCCATCTAACAAGTGCAGTAGAAAATGTTTTTACAAATGTGGGTTCTCTTAGTGCTTTCGATATGGCATCCTCCAGAGTCCAAAACTACTTGATATGGCCAGTCATCATATATGAACAAGGTCTATATGATTATATCAACAAATAGTGATGCACACTAAATATTGACTTCTCCTACACATTCATAGTAATTAGTTCATTGCAAAAAATAACAATAAAAATATAATTCAACAAGAAATGAGGAATTACAATATGAAAAAATTATCCAAATGATCAAACAATGATGTTAGTCTGAAAAAATTAATCCAAATGGAAAAATACTATCCACATCAATGCCAACTTTAATATATAATAGGTTAAATATGAGATGGAACAAGAAAAAATATTAGAACAAAGAAAGGGTTTCCAAGTCCACGTGTGAAGATTCGTTGCTACCCTAAAAGGCTGGAAATATGGGTTTTTTTGGACTCAGAGTGATTTCCAAGTCTCATCAAGGATATCTAGTAGGTCATCGAGCCTTTAGAAAAAGTGGGAATGAAAGGAGACTTAGAACAGAAAATCGAATAAAGTTGTGAAGTGGCCAACCAGGATTGGTTGGAAGGTGGCTTGGGTCATAAAAACCAAGAAGCACCTACCAAGTCATATAGTTTTCAAATTCAAGTAAAGAATATTTCCATATAGTTTGCATTTCCATTTTCTAATCAAGCAAATACTTTTCCTTTTAGTGAAATTCAAAGAATATTTAATTGTTATTATTGTACAAACTGTCATCATAAATTTATTCTACTTAAATAACATGTGTTAGATATATACACAAAAAATTATTAGTAGCACAACTATGTTAGTATTTTTAAAATAATTTTATAGCTTCCTCAAGAATATTGTTACAAAAAACTATTCCATGAACTCACCTTCCAACCTTCTCGCTGGGATGCTTCACAATCCCTTAATAGTCGTAGTCTAACAACAACATCAGAGATTATGTGAACCAAAAATAAAGGAACACCTACATTTGGCCAAGTCTTGTTTTTGTGTGAATCAATATATGTTTCGATATTAATTAAGGCTTGAGGATACAAGACATCAAGTGAAAACAACCTCAAATATCACACATTGACCTTCACCAATAACTATAAGCATATATATATATATATATGAAAGGGGGCTTGTGCTAACCTGTAGTTGATGTTGACTAGTGACATTCATTACAAGTTGCTAATAAGGTGGATTTGGAACTAAAAGTATGATGAAATACTTTTATTAATTATGAAAATATGGAGTAATATTATAACATTGAGATAAAATATTGTTTATAGGTTTCAGGCGCAGATGGAAGTGAATGAAAAATTTCGGAAGTTTTGTTTTGAAACTTTCATATACCTATGGTGGTAGAATACTCATGCCACAATTGGAAAAATTTTAGAAATTTGAACATCTTTAGAACTTCATATGTAGTATATATATTAAACAAGATGGCCACAAATGTATGCATCATGGGTATGTAAACCCAAACCCAGAGAACATCAAGCAAGTACTGGTACATTTCATACTTTGTACCTAGTAGTACAAGAATACTACAAGTATAGGAATACAACACCACATATTGGTGTGTATTGTGACCATCCGGGTATGATAAGGCTCTCCTTAAAAGGAAATTTAGTGTGGATTTCCCATAAAAGGTGTTTTTTCTTTTAGAAATAATGCATAAAAATAAAAGGAGAAGGTGGGTTGAAGATCTAAAACTCTAGCCTATCATTTTCTAGGTGCAAGGAAAAAGTGTATAAATCATGCTTGGGGGCTCTTCATCTAATGTGGGGTGTATGATATGTTAATAACCCTTGGTTGTGCCATGATGGATATTCACACTCAAGATAGCTTTCTTATGGGAATTTCTAGACCTTGTCTTGATGCTTATGTGTTACACTTCCTTAGATCATTGGAGATGTTGACTACACAAATATTTTCATGGAATGTTTTGACACCTAAAATGAGCCTTGGGTGCATGTTTCATAGAAAAATAACTATCACCTCTTGAAATCCTCTCACTTTTGGTTTTTTGTTCCCAATAAAAAAGGGGTATCTATATCAACTACCTATGATCTACAAATAAATCACTAAGAATGAACTATGCCAACAAGTAAAATAAACAAGGAAAATAGTAATAATATTTGGGAAGGATCCAACAATAGGTGTTTTCCATTGGGTCTTGAAGTCAAATAAGAGATAGAGAATTCTAGTGAGGCATCTATGTTAGATGAATCTCACTACGTAACACTATTTTGAACCCTACAACATATGCCTAGACACAACCCTACTCTTATTGTTTAAACCTAATCAGAGGAAAGTTCTTACCTTACCAATATTTATAGTCAAGGACCACTAGGAAAATTCATAATAATCTTAGTGACACCAGGGGACAAAGGCCTACACCATGTCACAAAATTAACTTGACTAGGCTGAAAAATAGAGATGTAAGCATTCAACAACAATGGAAAATACATGAGTAAGACGACCAAGTGCCCAATATTTACTCATTCCAGATTTTTAGGAATTTACAAGTCTTTTAGATTCTGAATCTCCAATGGCAGAGATCAAAACTCCTAGAATTCATCCTCGTTGCAATGATTTTTTCTTATTTTAAAAAACTATTCCTCCTTGAAACCTGCACATTAAGTCCCAAAATTCCTGTGCATGCTGCCAAGAATAGAATTAGGGAGGTGTAACCTTCAGTTCAGTATGCATGCATCTGAGAATGCATACCATCCATCTTAGTGATATTCCTCTCTCCTTGTGTGCACCAATATGTTAATCCATCAAATTTAAAAATGTACCCTGTTGCAACAATCCAAAACCATCCATTGAAACGCATAACACAAGTGAAAAATCATGCCATATGACATGTAGCAATCATATTTTAGAGTTTTTCAGTAGATATTTTGAATCAATTTCATCCCACCTTTTTAGCATTAGCACATAGAAGTGTTGGAAGCCAATGAATTTCTCTTGTATTGGTCAGCAAGAAAATGACATCATGGATGTCAATCAAATATTTAAGTTGCATACAGTCCTTCATAATATTTTACAGTTCGTCTACTGTCACAAAATTTCCAAGCATTGGAATGGTCATAGAAACACCCTCTTCTTCCTGCTTAGTAAGGTTTGAACCAAAACAATTTAGCAAAATATAGTCACATGCGTCTCAAAATAATTAACAAAGAAATCAAGCCACTAAAGGATTTAGAAACTACCACACCAAGAAAAATGTGCTTCAAATTCTATGTTGTTGCATTACCTTTTAGTTGACATCCATTCAAAAAATCATCATGAGTATATAAACACTAACACAGAGGATTCAACATAGCCACATGATCATGGCCAATTAACGTGATATGTCTAACACCCCAAGTCTGCATATTGAAAAAAAAACACATTAAGTTCAAAGACAAGTACTGAGTGGAATATGCATTCTCATGTAAGTTAATGGAACCTGCCATAATATTACGAGCAACCTAACACCCAAGTGTAATAGCTACAAGAAGAAGGATAATGATACCCTTCAGAGTTCCTATACTGTATAAAGTCATAATATCCAATAGAATTTCATCAAGTCCATTCTTTTGAAGATTGATACCTCCCTTTGATTTTTTTTTGTTTTTTGGGCATTTACATTTGAGGATGGATCATGGTCACTTACAATTTTTGGGAGGCCAACTCAATGAAAAGAAAACAGCTGGTTTGTGATGTGTTATTATACAGTTATTTCCTTTAACATTGAGGGTTCTTATGTTATAGTATCTACACTACTGTCATTGATATTATTATATACCGGAAACAAGTGGCAGTGATAATGGTGCATTTAACAAAACACCAGATCACTATCTATCCAAATTCAAAACCCATAAATTTTAATAGTGCATTTTTAACCCATAAATTTATTAACTGAACAAATTCCAAATATTCTCAAATTCTACTTTTCAAATTCTTTAACAATGATAATGCTCCATATTGTATCTTTTCCCAAATATTTCCAAGATCTATAATCCAGTTACATTCATAATTGTATTACCCATACCTTATCTACCTGGGTCAAAACATGACTTGAAAAAACATGCTATCAACAATAAGGCCCTCATACTTGGATATTACAACTATTGTCCCTCCACCAAATTGGTCATGAGTATATTCCAGTTGAATTAAATACTTCCATGGAAGGATTCACAATCTCGGCATGTCTGGTATCTGCATGCTCATGCAGTTGCAACCTTGATATGACATTATGAATTTATTAAGCATTTTCTTTCTATATATATGACTTCTCAAGATGATATTTTCATCTGTAGTTTTCAGTTTTGACTTCTTGTTGCATAGTTAATCAAAGTAGAGCGACAATGCCCATGTCTGAGAACGGTGGGAATGTTAAGGGAAGCCATGAACTAGCTAGGTTCAGGAAGTCGGAGAGAGCCAAGGGACCTGCAAGTGTTCTAGCCATTGGGACTGCTAATCCTCCAGGGATATTTTTTCAGAGCTCATATCCAAATTTTTATTTTGATATTACCAACTCTAGTTATAAGACTGAACTCAAAGAAAAGTTCAAGCGCATGTGTAAGATCCATTACATGAACTCTGAATTTGTTCCCATTTTCATCATTGTTGTCTGTTTTTCAAAATCATTTCAGAAGTTCCTCAGACTTAATGTTGTTGTTTGATTTGCCTAGTAAATCATTCCATACATCTTATCCTTTCATTTTTCAATGAACTCCTTGGTATCCAAGACAAAGAGTAAGAATACTTCTTTGATACTTTTCCTGTGATCAGTTGCCTACCTGTTGTTGTGAGCTTTAAACCATTCCATACATCATATTCTTTCATTTTTCAATGAACTCCTTGGTATGTCAGCCAAAGTGTAAGCATACCTTTTTTATCGTTTTCCTGTGATCAGCTGCCTAAAAAATCAATTAACATAGAAAACATCTTTCTCCAAAAAAAAACCTTCCTCAGTAGGTTTTCCTCATTATTATGTGGGTATTATTTTTATAGTTTATACTAATTTTTGTTTTTGAGGGATTGTTTAGATAACCAAGCTCAAAGTCATTATAAAAAATATTCATTATGAATTCAACAGTGTCACATGCAAAACAATAATAGTAACCAAAAGAATAACAAATTTCTCCCAACTACCCAAATGACAAATCCTAACCAAAATATAAATACACCCCTTTGATTTGTTTTCCTATAATCAACTAGCTACCTGTAATTGTGAACTTAAACTGAATTAACATATAAAATATCTTTCTCCAAAGAAATTTTGGTGTGTTTTGTCTACCTGCTACTATGATCTTAAACTGAATTAACAACTAATTTTCCATTCCCACCTATTTTGAGCCATTTCAAAGGATGCTTCCTCATGCATCTATTAAATAGGTCAAAATGTTTCACTCTGTAACTCAAATTCTGAAATTGGCAACCTAAAGGCTAACACTATGGTAATTACATTGTCTGTTATATGGGAAATCATTACCATCATCTGCAAAATATAATCATAAATAATGTTACTAATTTGCACTTGGGATCCTTAAAACTGAGCCCTTAAAAAGATCATAATTTTCCATCTACTTTCTTCACTCATCAAAAATAGATGCTGTAGTTTATTTATTATAAATTTTGGAGGGTTTTCAACTTTTCAGGTATATTTTTTGAACATATTTTTTAGTTGCATTTGCCCAAAATGCTGCAGAGATTTATTGAAAACAAAATTAGATGAAAAATTGTTTCCAAATTCAAGCCAAAAATTAAATTCCAGAACTTATAATAGTTATACAATGCCACAAATTAAAGATGAGAACTAGTTAAGACATGAAAGTACTTTGGTGTTTATAATTTGAGCAGTTAATATTGGTTGTATGGCAGGCGAGAAGTCTGGAATAAGGAAAAGGCACATGCATCTGACAGAAGACATACTGAAAGCCAATCCAAACATCACAACCCACTCAGCCCCATCCTTGGATGCCAAGCAAGACATGGTGGTGGTCGAAGTCCCCAAGCTAGGCAAAGAAGCATCCAGCAAGGCCATCAAAGAGTGGGGGCAGCCCAAGTCCAAGATCACCCATCTCCTCTTATGCACAACCAGTGGTGTTAACATGCCCAACGCGGATTATGCCCTGACAAAGCTATTAGGCCTTTGGTAGATGGTAAAATGAGTGATGCTATATCAATAGGGCTGCTTTGCAGGAGGGACGGTGCTGAGAATAGCCAAGGATCTCTCAGAGAACAATAGAGGATCTAGAATCCTGGTTTTCTGTAGTGAAATAATGGTGGTGACTTTCAAAGGGCTGAACAAAATCCATCTGGACAGTCTCATCGTCCAGGCCCTCTTTGCCGATGGGGCAGTTGTAGTCATTGTGGGCGCAGACCCTATCAAGGGCTCGGAGAACACATTATTTGAAATTTGGTGGATCGGTGAAAACATATTGCTAGACAGTGAAGGAGCCATAGATGGGCACCTCAGAGAAGTGGGTCTTACATTTCACCTTCTCAAGTAAGGCAGTGATTTAACATTAGAAACACTTCAAAACCTAGGAAGTAAATAGTACGGGAGAGGGTGGGAGTTGCCCTCGTCAATGCGTGCAGCTGAGCCTGTCATCCGTGAATGGCAAATGCGTCCAGATCTCCATCGATCTCCACCTCCATCGATATGGATCAATCTCGACCTCCATCGATCTGGTAGGTTTTCACATAACTTTGAAGCCCCTTCCATTGTCCAAGCCCCAACCACCTCTTCGTCCCAGTGAATCCGGCGAAATTTTTGTTACACCTCCAACTTCCGTGCCCCAACCAGTGAAAAAATGGGGTGAATCACTCCAACACCTCCCTCCGATCCAGTAAATCTAGGCGAATTCCATTGAAATCTACTCCAAGCAAAGAAAATCGGGAGCGAATGCCATTGAAATCTGCTCCAAGCAAAGAAAAGGGGGAGCGAATTCCATTTTTTCAGTTTTACGGGCATTTATTTTGGTGGGCTAATATTTAATAATTAATTAGTTTAAAAATAATTATAGGGCTAACTTTATAAAACTATATAAAATGGGTTTTATATAAAAAATTCACCCTATCAAAATTTAAAATCCCTTAAAATTCGCCTTTGGGCTAAAATTCACCCCTAAAATTTTCCCTAGCTACAGAGGCTAATAAAGAAATGATTTGGTTACAAAGGTTTATGGATGAATTGGGTAAGAAACATGATATGGGCACGTTATATAGTGATAGCCAAAGTGCCATTCATCATGCAAAGAACCCAACATTTCATTCTAGGACTAAACACATATAGCTCACGTACCATATCATACGGTCAGTATTAGAAGATAGACAGTTGAAGCTAGAAAAGATACACACTAGCCAGAATCCTGCAGATATGCTAACAAAAGTTGTAACTAGGGAGAAACTGAGAATATGCTCAATTTCAATTGGTCTTCAAGTATGATGATGAAGATGAGAAACAACCAGGTCCAAAGTGGAGTCATTGTCCAGCAAATGAAGCAGCGGTGGAGTTTCTACAATCAATCTCCAAGTGGGAGATTGTTGGGTGTGGAGCCTGATTATCTTGTTTATTTTGTATCACAGCATTGGACCCCTGTACCTTAATGGGGCAGAAACACCACCCGTACTTGTACGCTGCCTGGGGGATCTAGGGGGGGAAGTTGCGCTTTATGGAGCCCCCCCCTTGGTGGGGGGTTTCGGGGGCAGCGCCCCTGAAGCTAAAAACACATGTAAAATTTCCTTGTAAAAGTATAATAATTTCTATTCAATCTGGGCCATTCATTAGGCGGATGATTTGATGGTAGAAGTTATGTTTAGTTTAGGGTTTTTTTCCCTAGAAGGCAACCCCTCCTGTATGAGGGTATTGTATTATGGCTGTGTATTGTAAGTGTATTCTCAGAGTGAGAAACAGATAGGGAGACTGTGAGAGAGAACAAAGGATATTAAAATGGATCTGCTATAGGTTGTGTCTCTTCATTTTGCTGGATAATAGAAAGGAAGGACTGGCTGTTCGAGGTGGACATAGCCCAAATTGGGTGAACCATGTATATATGTGTCTCTGGTTTTATGTGTTTTGTGTGCTTGTGTTTTTCCGCATATTTTATGTGTTTCATTGCTCTGTAATATATAATTTTCTAACATCTATTTCCATAGCTATAATAAACCATATGAACACCCACACTATGATGTTTTCCCCAACATTCAGCTTGGAATACGTGTCCCATGACCATGGTTATTATTTTTCCTTTATTTACTTTATTACATGAAGTGTTAGCCCGAGGTTGTTACAACTATGTAGATGTATTGATGCCCTGGCGTATTGTTTTGATTGACTATATTGTGATTAGATGATACAAAGGGAGTTTAGTGGCCCCAAAAATTGTAATAGACATGAATTTGGTTTTCTCTCACACCTAAATTGGTTATGCATAAAAATTATTGGCCTTCTTAGACACTAACATTGATCAAACAAGGCTTCTTTGAAATACTAATCATAACATCGTACACATATAATTTGATTACCTCTAATAAAATTACTTGGTTTTATAAAAAATAAATATAAAATTACATTCAATGGGACGAACTTCTATTTCTATTTTTTCTTAATAAGTGGATTTTAATTATCAATGAAAAAGAGTATGTTCAACCTATCTCTTAACATGAAATTTAATCCACACGATGAAAAATCATTATAAAAATTGGTTGGGCACATGTAAACTTCTCCCCTTGTTGCAAGGAAAATGTTGATAAGACTTGTTCATTATTACTACACTCTTTTGTAGGCCCCCTTGATTTCTAATGGGTTCCTTTCTCTAGTAAATTCGACATAACAAGTATCATTATTTTTTTCTCTACTATGGATTGCAACACTAGGGCATGATCATCTTTAACATCTAGAAACAAGCCCTCTTCCAACAAAGTCAAAGAAACTTATTATGAAACTAGGATCAAAGTTCCATCTTTGAAGGAGGTAAAATTTTCATTAGTTTTACATTTTGTTCTTGAATGGCGAACTTCAAACTAAAAATGATCATTTAGGCATACTTTGGATTATGGTTCTCACAGGCACAAACTAGACATTGTGTAGTTCAAGTGGCCTGTGCCCCTTCTTGATTTTAGACATGCTAAACCCGTGGCCCTTTGTCTAGAGAAGATGGATTATAGGGAGCTTTGAGAAACACATATAACTCTATAAAGGCCCAAGGATGATATAAAATAGTTGGAGACCTCCTTTTATTTATTTTTTCACAAATTAGGTTAGTAATAAATTGTTTTAATATCAAGGTGGACACCATTATGAGTGTAATGTTCCAACAAAAGACAACATTAACCATACAAGAATAAATGGTTCAAGAGTTATGTCATAATATAGTAGAACATCCAAGGGAACCACATTCAATGACATCTCTATTAGACCAAATTAGGCTCAACTAATACCTAAGATAAACACCTAGAGTTGTGCGTAGAAGAAGACCTCCTTCATTCACCACCAACCAATAAGCACTAGGGATGTAACAGATAGAAGAAAAATTGTGGTGGAAGTCCTTCCTATTATTTGAATCATGTCTACGTATGTTGTGTTCAATTTTTATGCCTTTGAAGTATGTAACTATATTTTAATATTTAGAACACTTTGTAAGATACACAAATTGGAAACAAAAATCATTAGTATATTAAGAATTGGTTTCAAATAATGATGTACATAATGTACATATAAATACATAAAGAAACCATTGATTCATTTCTCAGTTTTCTTGGACTCTAACAATCAGTCACCATAAGAGAAAACTAATCCCGATGATTAGTTGTTTAACATTTCCCCCTTAATCCCGATGATTAGTTGTTTAACATTTCCCCCTTAATCCGAAGAGATATGTCAAAGTCTAAGAATGAGAGCTAAACCAAGAGTTGAATGTCTCTCATAAATGGTTTTTAAGGATGATCACAAACTAAGGATGGTAGTTTTTAAGAGAAAACCATAAACGATACCAAAATGTGACAGAAATCAAGGTCTCAGTCAACACAAACTTTGGAACCTTCATAACAATTCTAAGAAAAACCAAAAATGTAGTTTTAAGGTGACCACTAACTCTGGAACTATCAATGTAGTTCCTCGAACAATTCTGAATTTGGAAGTTCTTGTTCATAAACAACTCATTCAACAAACATTGAAGTATCTCTAGCTCTAACTGGTATAGGTTGTGGCTCAAGCTCACTTGTGGATCTTTGACTCGAGCTCGCTTGAAAAATCTTCGAACCCGTAGAAGACCATCACAACTATATCAATTTCCCCCTTATCGAATAGAAGGTGAGAAGATGAAGTATTCTTGACTGCAAGGCTGGTCAATACTCTAGAACATATCTTGCGGTATGACATGCAAATCTTCTTGGCTGCTTTAGACCAATCCCAAGATGCAATCCATCCAAAATTTAGTTTCTTTCTTGCATTATTCTTCTTCTTGGAAAATCTATTTGAATGGTGTTTACACTTTCCACAATGCTCACATGGGTTAAGATCAAAACAACGATATTTTACATGTCCAACTCTATCACAATGTTGGCACTGATCAATTTGTTTTGGAACAACACCATCCAGAAATCCATCACTACAAAATTGTACAGGTTTAGAAAAATCAAGAATATGAAGAGATATATCTAAGACATCCTTGTTATATCCCAAACCAAATTTTTTTTTTTTAATGCGTAATTTATTCCCATGGTCTTATAAAGGTTTTGGGAAGGATAGGCTTCACATATGTATGAAAATGACTCTTGCATACCCTTTCCTAAACATGACTTTCATATGCATCCAAACTTTCTCCTGAATTGGCTTCATTACTCTTCGAGTGTTGTTTGAAATTAAGATCATCTCATTGTACTTGAGACTAAATTTGGAGAAATTCAACTGTCTTCAATGTATCATGTAAATAGACTCTAATCACTCTAATAACATTGTAAGACACACAAATTGGAAACATAACTCACTTGTATATTAAGAATTGGTGTCAATGAATGAAGTACATAATGTACATATAAATACATAAAGAAACCGTTAATTCAGTTTCCGGACTTTCTTGGACTCTAACAACTACTCACCATAACACAAACTTAATCCCAAGAATTAGCTATCTAACACTCTTAGTTTAAAATCATCTTGGAAACTATTTCAAATTTTGAACACATTATATAATGTCAATTATAGAAAAAATAATAATAGAACTTTTGAATCTTACAACTATAGTAGAGAGTCCATTTTGTATCTTTACACTACACGCCTATGCTACATTATCTTTTGTTAATATAAATTTCTTAATATCTATTAAAAATAATAACAATAAACCTAAAAAATATTAAATAATATTCTATTCATTCAAATATTTTAAATAATATTCTATTTATTCAAACATATTACTTTTTGTATTCTGGTGAAAGGAAAAAACATATATATTTAACTAATAAATTTTAAATCAAATAAATTTAATCATATTCCACAATAAAATAATATTTTCTTTAATTATATTATTTGGTTTAATTATCAAAATTTAAATAATTTGAAATTTAAAAAATATTTTATAATTTCTAATATTAAAATAATATGTATTTTGATAAAATTATTTAAAAACTGTTAGAAAAATTTAAGATTGTAACATTTTCATTGAGAAGCAATTAATTATAATATACTTTGTTCCATAAAGTAGAAAATCCATGCATAAACGTACAAAACATTGAAAAATAAAACGAGTCCTTGAATAAATAACTCAGGTTGTACTAATAAACAATAAATCGTATAATGTTAAAATATATTCTTTGGGCCAAAATTGAAAAATATACACAAACATTTATTATCACGTTAAAGGGTTCCAATCGTTGGAGTAAACCTCATATAATTTGAAAGGGATAATCCGGACACTTAAATTTTTCAATTTGAGGGACTTCAATTTTGACATTGGCTGGTTTCATATGCCAATTCTGATAATTATTATATTTTAAAATTTAAATAATTTTAAAATATTATAGAGTTATTTGTTATAATTATATTTTATTATTCTTAATAATTAAGAAACATAACCATCAAAATAAGGCTTGACAGGAAATTTTATACAATAGTGAACAATTAAACACTTGAAAATGTCAATCCAATTGGAGTCACTTTTGACCTTAACTTGTTATTATTTATATATATAAAATAAAATAACAAGTTAAGGTCAAAAGTGACTCCAATTGGATTGACATTTTCAAGTGTTTAATTGTTCACTATTGTATAAAATTTCCGGTCAAGCCTTATTTTGGTGGTTAAAATATTATAAAATTATTTTTTATAGTTATATTTTATTATTCATAAAAATTGAATAACCTTAAAACATTACAAAATTGGCAAAAAAATTATTTTCCACCATAATAAACAACTAGACACTTGCAATTTGAAGCACTATAATATTTACATTGACTTGTTTTATTAAACATTACAATATTTACATTGACTTGTTTTATTAAACATTACAAAATTGGCAAAATAAAATCAAACTACATAAGAAATTTATTTTCCACCATAGTAAACAACTAGACACTTGCAATTTGAGGCACTTTAATATTTACATTGACTTGTTTTATTATATTTTAAAATTTAGATAATCTTAAAATATTTTAAATTTAATTTTTATAATTATGTTTTATTATTTTTGTAATTGTGTTAGGTTTTATAATTTTTATAATTGTGTTTTATTATTTTAAAAAATTTAAATAATTTTAAAATATTCAATTTTTTCAAAACAAAAATTTATATAAAAAAAATCACTTTTAATTTGAATTCATTTAATTATTATATTGACTTATAATTTTTAAGGACTGGAATTTCACATCCATGAGATATATGAAATTTTTTAATAAATAGATTTGATTTAAAATCTAAAATCTTATTCAATTCAAAATAAAATGGAAAGAATATGTAATTAAAATTATTAAATGCCATAAAAATATACACTAAAAGTTACTTTTTATAAATTAAAAAAAAAAATTAAAAAATTAAAAATTACTTTTTATAATAAGAAAAAAAAAATTGAAAATAAGATACATTATTTTTTAAATATGATTTCTAAATTTTAAATAAGTATTATATAATAGTTAGTATTTTCTAAATTTTAAATAAGTATTATATAATAGTTAGTATTTGTCTCTTAGTTTATATAAGCTAAATTGAAGTAAAAACAATAAAAAACTAAAGTTGAATATACCACACCTTGAAATAACAAAACAATTAAAATGTGTAAGAAATTATTTTGTATACATATTTGTAAATATTTTATTATTAATTTATTTATTTTCAAAATAATAAAGAAATTATATATATACCATTTCTATAATTTATTATGGCTCACATTTAATTAAATAATTTTAATATAATTATATTTTTAAATTAATAAATTTGTTATGTATGACTAAAGCATATTTTGAAGACTAAGATAAAATGTCTATTAAAAAATTAAGTGAACTATTATGCAATTAAAAAATAATTCTTATTCTTTCTTTTGAAAAAATAAAAATAATATTTATAATTAGAAAATAAATTGAAATTAAAAGTAAAATTTATAACCTCAGAACTTGTTATTTTACTCAAAAATGTAAAAGGATTTTTTTTAATATATTAAAAAGCAACATTATTGAAAATAACAAAATTTCAAAATTTCAAAATATATATTATATTAATATAACTTTTTATTTTTCTAAAATTTTATTTTAAAAATTAAAATAATATTAATTATGATGCTTTTGTTACATTAATATTTAGGTAGAGGATGTTCAACAAATATGCATTTTTAAATGTGTAAAAATTAAATATTATGATTCTAAAAAAATTGTAAAAATATGTTTAAAAGTTTGTATGCTATTACACTTAAAAGACAAAATGTGTTTTTTCACTTAGATATTTTGCAAAAAATATTTGAAAAACACTTTTTGTTGTAGGATGTGAAATATTGAAAGATTCGAAATCCAAAACTTAGTTCACTCATTGACATTTTGTAAAATTGTTACAAAAACACTCTAAGAAATTATAAACCTCGTTGTTTTGAGAAAATATAGTAAACCATTTTTTTTTTTGTAAGTTTGGAAGTAACTTTCTATTCCATTTTCATAAACATCAACAAGAAAATTTTACTTTCAATTCCATCAGGATAAGATGACCTCAACATGCCCACTAGGAAACCAGGTTTGTTGGCCATCTAACTGCATTTTAAGTTGTCCAAAGCTTAAAAAGTCTGAGACTATCTAGCATCACTATATATGTCTCATTGTCGCTGATTCTCCTATTGAATATGTACCTGAACATCAAAATCTGTACAACCATCATGTTGGCATCTCAAAATTTTAAAAATAAACATGAAGATTATCAAATTACTCATCATATGAGTTGTTGGTCGTCGAATCTTTAGCGTTGGATCCTAGTAGTTATGTTTGAGGGAGGCACAAGATGTGTCTCTGTATGTGGTTGAGGTGATCATTTTGAAGTTGGATCTAACATTGGATGAGTTGAAATTTCCTATGAATTTCTTGCAAGTCTGAAGCATCCTTAGATGAACCAACAAAGGAAGCCAATATTGCTTTTGCCACAATATTTTTCGTTATCCAATATAAGTACATTTTCTGTTGGAACTGGGTATATCGTCCTCTAGAGTGGCATGGGTCTATGATTAGAGTCTGCCATTCCTCCATATCCATATTAATATTATCTACTTGTTGTTTTATATCTGCCTCCCACCCATAAATCAATTTTCGAACCTATGGAGGCGTATTGGCCTGGAAAGCCTGAGTAGCCTCTCGGGTCAGGCTTGAGATACTGCGACACACTCGACCCCTAGGCTATCATAGCTGGGATTATCAGCCCCCCTGTCTAGCTCCATTGTTTCGACCCCGACCACAACCCCCTGGGCCAATGGCCCCATTGCGAGAGGGTCAAGCCATGGTACTAAACAGTTTTCCACACAGGTGCCCTTGAACCTGATAACTAAGTAACCACCACACTGCTTCCCAGGATTTTGTTCAATCCTGAGACCAACTCGTAGAGAGATGGCCTAGCGTGGAAGACTTACGAGGCTGGGAGCAGAGTGAACCTATAACATAATGCAAAAGGAAATTAAGCATAAAGGTCATGAAATCAATTTTTCTCACTGAGTTGACCCAACCACAAGGTAACAAGCTACCCACATTCACCCTTTGTTTACATAATTTCCTTGAGACAGGAGTTGTGGTCACACCATGGGAATACCTCTTCGAATTACCCCATGATAGTCCATACATATAATTTAATACAGAGAAAACCATTGGATGATTTTTTTTTTTTATATGAAAAACTCTTATCAAAACCCTAAGTAAATTCTGCGTATGCGCAGACATTAATAATAGCATGATGCCATAAGAAATGGAAATAATATAGAGATAGACCATTAAATTTCCAAAATAGTACATACTTTCCCCCTAAATTACCAGGGCTTCTTCATGACTATCTCGTAGTGCCATATTATAAACAACCCTTTGACGAATTAAGAAGAATTGGGTGAACATAGAGATAAAGGAAAGGTTGGGAAAAATGAAAAGAACATACCTGAAATCGTCACTTGCATCCCAAGGAGTGTAACCAAACCTTTTCCCTTGAAACTTTAGAGAGGCATAAAATATCTATACCAAATTGTATATGTTCTCTGCACCATACATGAGAGGCGTTACGTCTAGTCAAACCTCACATCATCTCTCACATCCATATATATTGTTTCCCACCTCGTGCATGTAATGAATTAAATGAGGGCCGCCATTCAACTCTCCTCTATTATGGATCATAATGTCTCTGATCATGGCGTGGATCCCATCGCCTCTAGTTCATCAACACTCGCCCTGATTGTGGGTCCTAGAATCATATATTGGTGAGGAAGATTGTTATATCTAACATCATTTTCCAATATTTTCTTCAACTTGTCTATCTCTTCTCTGTTTTTTGTTGGAGGCCATGGTGAATCTAGTACCATTCCTACATTTTTGCATCCCCAATTTGCTAAAAAATCCGCTCCTTGTTGTTTCTCATCTAACATGGGAGGGGATTACGTAATCAAACTCGACAATAAGGATTCCAATATTTTTCACTAGGAGAATTTTTCTCTAATTGTGACTAATATTTTCATTACTAGAGCATTGATTGAGTTTTTCTAAATGGCTCGATCACAAGACGGGAGTCTCCTTCTATCATCAATTTCCGACATCCTTCTCTTTTAGCTATGAGTAAACCTTTCTCCAGGGCATTGAATTCAGCTTCATTGTTGCTATAAAATCCGTAATTTGTTACATATATTATCTTAATGGTATTCTGATGATATTTGAAAATTCCTCCATACCCTGCTCCCTTGGGTTGCCTTTGGAGGCCACATCAAATTTTAGCTTCAAAAATCCCTCCTGGGGGGCAGAATATTAAACCAGGGAGGATCTAGGATATACCATAAGTTTCCACAAGGAAGATACTATAATTTGGGGAGAAAGATTCAATTTATTAAGGATTCAAGCTTCCTTGGGAGAGACCTTCTAATTATATGGGTGCCAATGGTTTTCTAGAATCATTTCCTGAATGTTTTGGATAATTCCTCTCCATATCCTTTCCTGGGTTAGACATTGATCCTTGAAAATTTTCCTGTTATGTTCTTTCCATAATGCCCAAAGGAGAAAGCCTACTGCAAAAATCGAAGCACTATTAAGGATTGGACTCAAGAAAATTATTTTTCTCTATATACTAATAGTTTCTTGAATGTTGTGTTGATGTCTGTCTAGATGGCCAAAGAGAGAGTCAATTTGGATCCATAGTTGTTCCACTATGGGACAAGTATTTAGCAGGTGTTCGAGTTTTTATTCCTTTCCATTCAACATCATGCAATAGGAGGGTCCTTGGATTCCTCTCTTTTGAAGTTGGTCCCAAGTCAAAATTATTTTTCTGGAGACAAGCCATAGGAAATGATCTACATTTGGCCATAGATTTTATTTCCATATCTTTCTCCACACAGATCCATAATGGTTTGGGGTGTCTTCTACTACAAATTTGTATGCCTCTTGAACATCAAACATTCCTTTAGTGGAGTAACCCCTTCTAATAATATCTTGTCCCTCTTGTTTAGTATTTTTTCTAGATTGTATCTCTTTCTTCTAAACATGCCATTGATCAGTAAGAGGATGGTTTAAGAAATCATTTTGATATTTCCATTTCCTCCAATTTGGGTCGTCTTGAATGGGCTTCCAAAATTGATCAATTGAAGACAAATTTTGATTGCTCATGTAATATTTCCCCCAGGTCCTGTCAATTAAAGAGCCCCCCTCTCTACTGCGAGGCGTATTTCTAGAAGAGTGCACCTTTCCCATCCCGAATTTCCCAAACTGTGTGGCGTATGATTAGATCTCTATTACTAGAATCCAATTTCTAGGTTGATGATCCCTTAGGGATAGTCATGTGTCTTCATTTGTCCACAGAGGAGTACGACATGTTGTATTTCCTAGTCCAAATGTTCTTTGAAAGGTGAGGGACTCCTTGTAGCCATCTCCACTAGAGCTTGACCCCGAGAACCCTGTTGAGGATCTTCGGGCCTCAAACGCTAATGCCTCTAGCCATTCTAGGCTTTATAACATTAGCCCAAGACACCCAGGCCCATTTCTTGGCTTACTGGGCTCCTCTCGAGAGGATTTTTATAAAAATATCAATCATGGCAAGAGGAGTATATTTTGGGGGAGTTAGACCTAAAAGTTGATAAATCATAATGGATTGGAGAACATATTTCAAATGCAACACTCTACCAGCTAAATTTAGGGCTTTGAATACCAATACATTTAGCTTATATTGAATATTTTGAAGGAGGTCCTTCAAGCAAGCGGTAGAGTGTTCATATCAGAAATTTCTGGACAATATTTAGGATGTTGAAAAAGTTCTGGACAATATTTGGGGTGTTGAAAAAGAAAATGTTGGATTTTTCATTATTTATCAGGGTTCCGGATGCTTGCATAAACTCATACAATATGCCTTTTATCTTTATAACTTCCTCCAAGGAGACTTTACAGAAAAGCATAATATCAACCAAAAGGTGGTGGTGGGTAATGGGAAAGTTGTTTCCCTAGAGGTGTAGACCTTTAATGTGGGAGGATTGGGTGGAAGATTTGATATATCTCCATAGGCCTTTGGTAGTGAGGATAAATAGGAAGCGAGACAAAGGATATCCTTGGAAAATTCCTCTTGTAGGGTTAAAATCTCTCGAGGGTGAACCATAGATTAGAATCGAGGAAATAGGGGTATAGGTGTGGGAGGAAACCCATTCAACCCATATTGAGTCGAAACTAAAGGTCTTCAAGGTAATTTGAATATAGGGTCAGCTGAGACAGTCATATTCCTTGGATAGGTCTAATTTTATCAACATTCTAGGTACTTTGAGTTGTTTCAAGGAATGGACAACTTATTGAGAGATGATGATGTCATCCAGGATCTGAAAACCTTCAACAAAACCAATTTTATCTAGGGATAAGAGCTTGGGAAAGATAGTTTTAAGCCTTTTGACAATAACCATGGCTATAATTTTATAAATAACATTACATATAGCATTTGGCCTGAATGCAGATAGATCCTCAGAATGAAAAAAAAATAGAATCAACGTAATGAAAGTAGAGTTAAGTCCAAGATTTACCTTTTAAGTCATTCTTGATTCTTCCACCACGTTCAGAATGTCTTTCCCCATGAAGTGTTAGAATACTTGGAAGAATTCCAATGTAAAATCGTCCAGCCCCGAAGCTGTGTTTCTGGCCATTCCTTTGACTACTTCTTTGACTTCCTACATATTGACTACCGTCATCAGAGCTACATTCCTCTCTCTATTGACTAGTTGTGGGATATGTCTGGTTGTTCGCTATGTTGCCTATGATCTATCCAGAATTGGCTCTAACAAACTAGATTTGAAATGAGCTACTAGGAGATCTTCAATTTATTCATGCTGGGTAACACGATTCCTTAATTCATCTTTCAAAGAGAAGATGTTGTTCTATTGTCGATGCTTAATCATGGCCTTGTGGAAAAAGCTTGTGTTCTTCTCTCCTTCCCTGATCCATTGAATTATGGATCTTTGTTTCCAAAGTATTGCTTCCTGCTTCCTTTTTTCCTCTATTTGGTTTAGAACCAAACCTTATTCTATTGACAGTGCCTCTTTGTGGCCTTCCAGAATCATTCGTTGTTGGATCTCCTAAATTTTATGTTACAACCGAAATTGCTCTGCCAATATATTCTCAAAATCAGATTTATTTCAATTTTTTATTTGTTGTTTGAGATCCTTCAGTTTAAGCTGAAAGGTATGCATATGATTTCTACCTTGTACTTTACTAGCTTTCCACCAGGCCTCCATCTTTCCTACAAAATCTTGGCCTCTGAGCCAAAAATATTTGAGCCTAAATGGGCATTTTCGGGGGGATATTTTGAGGTCTAGTTCTAGCCTTATCGAACAGTGATATAAGCCATAACAGGGAAGGATTGAAGCCTCAAAGAATATGTTTCTTCTTACCAACTATTCTAAGACAAGAAACCTATCCAAGTGGGAAGCCACTTGGTGAGCACCTCCCCAACGGTTATTCCAAGTGTGAATTCCGTTTTTTGTAGGGATATCAATTAATCTTAGGTCATTGATTATATATTTTAATGCTTCCATCTCTCGATTAAATCTTCAAATTCCACCCTTCTTCTCCTCCATTGAAGAGAAAAGATTAAATTCACCTCCTAGTATTTACAAATCCTTCGTGCAGTGGCTTCTCAGCTTTCCTATATTCTAGAGGAAAGCCACTTTTTCTCTTAGAATATGAGTCCATAAACAACCGATATGATGGCCCAATCTCAAGTTCCAATATGTTGAAATCTCCCAGAAATAATTCTCGGGTAACTCACCCAATCAAAAAGGTTATATCCATCGGATTCCAGTGGATTTCTAACCCTCCCATGCTCCCTCTTGCATCTAATTCCATGACCTCATAATGGGGTTTGAACCCGCTGAAAATTTCCTTCATCTGAGCTTTAGAAACCTTGTTTCTTATATTAATATGATACTCGATCACTATTATTTAACTCTTTCCTTGAGATACCATTTCTTGCATCGACTGTTGAGGCCTCTCACATTCCAAGAAACAATTATCATTTGGAATATTTATTAATTTGGTGGAACATTGCCAAAACCGACACCACTCTTCTTCAGTTCACCAAGAGATGTCCAACCATTTGAATTGATTCTTATAATTTTTTCCTTCCTCTCTTCTTGCCCCCTTTACCCTGTATGCTCATGTATTGGCCCATGTCCGCATCAGATCTAGGTTTTCCTTGATGGTCCCTAGTTTCTTGACTTTTCTTAGCTCAATAATTCTGGAAGGTATCCCTTTACAACCTATTTTGGTCTTCTAGAATGAATATTTCATCCAAATTTCTCCATTCATTCAATATCTATTTGAGAACTTCTTCCTCTATGCTTAGATTTCCCCCTGCACCATCAATGTCCATAATCTCCTGATCTTTGAAACTCTCCTCTTCCTCCTGATCTATTGGTTCATCTTGAGCTTTTCTTTTTATTTTATTATTTCCTTTGGGAAGGGTCATCTCTCCTTCATTGTGAACCATTTGGGTTGGCTCTTTTTACCACACGATGTCGTTCACAAACACTTCATATCTCTTATTACTGGCTTGGTTTTTGCGTTGTGTTTTATGGGCATTGGTCGAAGGAGGTTTTTTATTCTTATTTTGTTGGAAACGAATTGGAAACCCTCGTTCTCATCCTAAGTCTTATGGTTTCCCTATGGTCATATTGGACCATTTTACCCAATTGATTCTTAGGATAGTCTCAGAATAAATGACCATATTCATGGCATTTCTGGCATCAAAATGGAATGTTCTCATAGTCCAGGTGTTTTTGACATACTTCATCTTGATATTCTAACTCAATGAACTCTAGAAGGGGCTAAGTGATATTCATATAGACGCATATCCTTGCATACAAGGTGTAACGTCCTCTTCGTGTAGATCAACCACTTTAACAAATGGGCCTATTGAATTTCCAATTCCTTCTAGGATTTCTAGGTGACTCCCAAAAGCGACTGGAAAGGTGAACATTCGAACCCAAACCGGAGCTGCCATGAAATTTTCCTGATCCGAGTTATAAAATTCTTCCCAGAATCCCATAAACAAACCCACATTTCAAAAAAAGTACGAACTATTTTCAAAATCCTCTCCTTGTCCTCCAAGTTGATAAATATCACATTAAGAAAACCTCTAGCTCCAAGCTTTATGATCAGAAGGCCCTGAAGTTAACTAAAATTTCAAAGTTCTCAAAAATGATTCAAACCAAGACGAGAGTGTAGAGATCATAATTAGGATTCCAACGCAACTAATTTCATCAAATTATGAGGTTGTATGATTGAGTTATTGCTTGTTGTTCGCTTTCCAAAACAGGTTCAGAACCAGATCGACCAGTAGAGTGGGATCCGAATTGGTGGTTGTCATGGAGTCTTGAACTTTGCATATAGAATAGGGGATTGCACATCCATGGAAATGTTGCAGGTGGAATGGATGACCGTGATCCAGTCAACAGCGAGGGCTGAACGGTGGTGATTAGATCGCAGAAGCAGCAGTGGGAGATCAAAGGAAGAGATTTCATCGCAATTGAGAAACATCACACATCACACAGAACATAGTTTACTGTTAAAGAGTTTTGAAAATTAAATTGTTTAACCTACGATGCGAATGAGAAGGCAGAGATATAACATGGATCGTCGGATCGAGAAACAAACCAACGACGGAGATTGCAGCACCCAGAAAGGTGATTTCGCAAATCAAAATATTTAGAAGCCAAGAGTTTCTTAAGATATGTTAAATTGGTTGCGATGCAGTAAGTTGAAAACTGCGATGCGATGAGGGGAGCCATGTGTCGGAATTGCGCACGAGCGCACATCGCATAAATTATGGTTTTAGCGTTATTGGTACCACGTTAAACTTGCGGGCAAGCAATTTGCGATGCGCTATGATTGGTTGTGTGTTGTGGGACCAAAGAACCCTGTTCCGCATGTATGTAAGGTGTTTAAGGCTATGTGCAATCTGTTTTAAACGTAAGCGTTGTTTGATCACGAACGTATGTATATTTAATGAAACTCTGATATTGTATTCCACTATTTCCGCTAAAGTATAGGCCACTTAACGGTTGGGGGTGCGCATGTGGCCACCGCCCTAACCACAACTTTTAATGCACGACTTTATTGGCGGAGCGGATAAAGGCATGCCAAATTTTGTGGTCAGCCCTAATTTAACTCCAGTTAATTGGAGTTGTCCACATTTAGTGGAGTTTTCCTAGGAGATATTGGGAAAAAGTGTAGAAGGCTCAAGTTTCGACCATTATAGGTAAATGAAGAGTCATTCTTGACTAATTGGAGCATTATGAAGCCATTGAAGTAGGTTGTAGAGGCAGAAAATCCCATTTTTAGGTGTTTTTGTGCGTTTGAATATTTTTTAGGGTTAGGGCCATCAGGTGTTAAGGCCATTGCCAGAGCATCCAGAGTCCATTTCCAACAAATGAATAGTCATTTTTTACTATATTGGACCTTATGAAGCAAATGGTGCAATTTTCAAAGGAATTTGGAGACTTCTAAGTGTGTTTTTTCCATAGAGAAGTTTCATGGCACCTAGAGCCATCAGGTGTTGGAGGCATAACCAGGGGAGCCAATGGTCATTCTGAGTGAATGAATAGTGTATTTTGTATGTTTGAAATGTTCTAGAAAAAATTATATAGGTTTAAGAAGTAGATTAGGACTTATAAGGGTGATTTTCCACAGGATATCTCAGGGAAGCATCAAGGACACTAGTAGAAGAGGTCATGCCCAAGGGAAGCATGGTCCATTTTGGATGATTGAAAAATCAATCTAAGGGTATTTTGGTATTTTGAGCCCATTGGTATAGTTTTAAAAACAAATGGAGTTGAGAAGCATATTGTAAACGAATTTAACCATCTTAATCCCAGAGAGCCTAGTCCATTGATGGAGGCTCAAGGAGACGTAGCCCAAGTGTTGAGGGTGAAATCCTTTATTATTTTGATGTTATGTGTTGCTGGTTATTTCTCTATAATTTATGTTTTCTGTTCATACATTTAATCAACTAAAAACAATTGATAATTTCTCACACATAAAGCACGTGAAAAACACATAAACTTGATACAAGGATTCAATTGCACAAAAGGATGTATGAGCACGATCCTTAGATTATTTAAATGGAATAGAAGGTGCTTGCATAGAAAAAAAAGTCAGCCACCTATTCCAGATCAAGTTGGTATCAAAGCAAGTTTAGCTAATTTTATCCAAGTATAGCTAGGGTTAGCTATTGGTTGTTGAATTGTCCAAGGTGAATTTAACTGTTTGAAAGTTTATGTGTGAAGGAGAAGTTAGTTTGAGAGATTGGTTCTCAAATCACAATAAATAAGTTCGTGAAGCTTTGTGAATTGTTGTGAAGCTCTTTCATTCATTACAATTGTGATGGAAACTTCATCAAGTGGTGATTCTAAACCATCCTCCTTTGCAAGACTCTTTGATAAAGAGATGTTGCAGGACTTTCACATCATGAAATATATGGTGCAACAGTTGTATGAAGATGTAAGGGAGAGCACTAAAATTCAGGAGAAATTGGTTGCCATGAAGAAAGAGAAGCAAGAACTTCTTCAAAAGATGCATGAGATGGAGATTCAGCTCCATGATGCCAAAGAAGCCTTAGCCAAGAATGTGCTTTTAGAAGAGGTAAATAATTCAAATTTTTCTTCAATTTCATCTCAAGATAAATGTGTGGGTTCATTTGAAAAACACACTAGAGGAATAGGGTCCAAATTGATGATAAAAATGGGCTATAAGGTTAAGGGATTAGGCAAACATGTACAAGGCATGGTTGAGCCAATTATGGTTGAGGAAAGGCCTAAGTATTTGGGTCTTGGCTATGGAAAATTTTATGGAGAAAGTTCTAAAGACATGAAGGCACTTGAAACAGTTCCAAGAAGAAATTTTATTGCAAGTTCAAACCCACAAACATGAAAAGTGTGTATTCAAGATGAATGCCATTGTTTGAAACCCATGTTGCATTAATATGCTTGTAGGCATGCAGCTTATGGCGAGCAAGAGAGTTGTGACAAATATAAGGACATGAACATTGTTGTTGGTATTCAAAAGAGAGTTGGAACCTATTCAAGTTCATCTCCTCAAGAAGGTGATAAAGATGAACATTCAAAGAATCATTCAAGGTATAATTCTTCTTATAATCATGTTTTTATGATTATGTTAATCATGTCAAATCTGCATGCATGAATGGGAGAAAAAGTTGTTGTTCATATTGTGGTTTGTATAACCATCAAGTTTCAAGATGCTGGAAGAGAATGATTGCATACATGAAACAGTCAAAGCAAAGGCGACTTGAACAGAAGATGCAAAATATTTGCACTTGTTGTCAGAAGAAGGGACATCTCATTTATCAATGTTGGACACTGCATCCAACAACTCATCCAATTAATTTGAAGAAAGTGGATAAAAATACTGGCGATAATGGAATAGGAGATTCAATCATCGATGTGAGTCAAGATGATTCAAAGAAGAGGATGTTCAGTAGGAAAAATTTCAATTGAAGTGGGTTGGAAAGAAATGGCTCGATTTCTTGACCAAGTAAGGCATGCATTTCCTTTGTACATAGATGCAAATTTCAGCATTATGTATGCATGAATTTATGTTGAAAGTATGACAAGTTGCAACAGATTATCACAACTTGTATGATGCAATATTGCATGTGAATTTTTTTCGGTTGAAGGCATTTCTATTTGTTGCAAAATTTCACCAAGATGGTGTAAAAGATGGGTATGTGACTCATTTATGTTGCAGAAATTTATCATTCAGTTCAACTCTTATGATCAACCATATGTTTTGGGTTTATGTACATATCTGTACTTGAAAGAGAGAGTTGAAGAGTGTACATATGCATGAGATTTTGTATATGTAAATAGAGAACTTGTGATAAGTTCATTGTAAATAGATACATGATTGAGTGTTGTCAATATGTATCTTGGAATGTCGACTTGTGTCGATTGTGTTGCACATTTCATGTCAACTTGTGTTGTTGATGTCGCATGTTGTTTGTCGACTATGTTTGTTAATTATGTTGATCAACTAATGTTTTAGTTGATGGTGTTTGTCGATTGTGGGTTGATATTGGATACACCAATGTGTAAGAATATCGCCATGTACTTGATGTTACAAGAGGTGATAGTCATCGCTTTGAAGGAGCAAAAAAGAGGTGGTTGTCATTTCAATTCTTGCATAATGTTTTCTTTTCAAGATTCATTGTGTGTTCTTATGACAAGATGTTGCAGGAATTTTGATGTCCAATCAGTGAGAAGTGGACAAGATGCAAAGTGATTTATAGCCATTGCAGAACAAGCTAGTTTCTTATGTTGACACCAAGAGTTCACTCATATTGCAAGCTTAATTTGGATAAGAGGATTTCCTAGAAGAAGCTTGTACGCCTTTGTTTCAAGAGGGATTTCATTCTCAGTGGGAAGGCTAATAGTTTGCAAATCACATAGAGAATGATGTGGTACAATTGGATATGTATCAGTCAACAGTAGTCAACAATGTTGAAGTGGTTCAACAACAGCCATAGAACAGTGGTTAAGAGACATAGTGAGTTGCGATGCAAGGCATGCCAAGATAATTATCAAGAAATACTTGTCAAGTAAAATCAGTTGATATAACTTGAAAGCAGAAGAGTGTTGAAGCTCAAGAAGATAATTATCAGCTTTTGTGGGTCCAAAAGCCTGTTAGTGGGAAGGAGTGATCAGAATTTGGATCAGGGCCTAAAATTGTAGAAATTATATGCACTAAGCATGCATATGTCCTTGATTCACCTGATCTCACACTATTTAACTTTATGCAAAATACTAAATAAATTCCACTTTTTAATCTTTTGCGGAAACAATTAATTGCACACACATGTGAAGCATAAACAAAAATATTCAATCGCACATCACACAGTTTTTAACCGGGAAAGCATGAAGTTGAAAACCCCAACTATATATTATGTAACATGGAGATCATATGACAATCTCATACAAGCATACAAAGCTTATCACAAGCCCTCATTGCAGTACAATCATCATACACTAATCAGAAACAATCTTGCAAATCCATGCACCGATCTTTGCCCTCCTGCTAGCCTGCCTCCACTGCGCAATCCAAGCTGATTACAAAGACCAATTCAATGCAATACCACTCTCATTGACTGTGTTATTATCATTGGAAACTCCAATGTATATGTAGATGCAATTCATGCATCACTAGTAGTCACAATAGATATTCTATCTTTCCCTTTCACCTATCTCTCGACTGGTCTCCACTGAAGCTGCCATGCACTGTAGTTAACTGATGTATTGTTCAGTTGATTAATGAGTTATTATTTTTGAATTAATTAATTAATTAATTCACTCCACTCTCACTAGTGTATCAATCAGTTAGACTAGATACAACTAGCTCAACTGAGTCTAACTGAGTTAAACTGAATACAACTCCATAACTACTTCTTCCATCTATGTCATAACTCTGCCACTTGAGTTCTAACTGAGTCCTTCATGCATTGGCTCCAGTAAACCCTTAGGAATTGTGTAATTCCTTCTATCAGATGATGTGCCACATCTGTGCACTGAACTAAAGTGCTCCAAGAGAATAAGTTGTTGTTTAGAGTCTGATTATTATTAAGAGCTAATAATAATTGACATGTATCTATTTTTATATCAGTGCTCTATAAATAGACTTCGCCCAATATTCTAAAAATACAATTTCATCTATTTTTCACATTTGAACAACCATCTACAAATAGCCTCCTGCTATATATAGAATATGCTCACCATGTCTAAAAATAGACATACACCTAAAAATAGCCTGTGTGGGCCCCACCTAGTTTAGGTGATTATTTTCCAACTAGGATCAAGGATGATGTTTCAGGATGCCTCCTTCATTGTTTCTTGTTGCAATCTTCAACAAAAATTAGCTAAAATTTCAAAGTGCTCAAAAATGATTCAAAACTATACGAGAGCGTAGATCTCGTCACCAGGATTCCAACACAACTCATTTCATCAAATTCTAAGTTCGTATGATTGAGTTATGGCTTGTTGTTCGCTTTCCAAAAAAAGTTCAGAACTGAATCGACCAGCAAAGTGGGATCCGAATTGGTGGCTGTCATGGAGTCTTGAACTCTACATATAGAATCAGGGATTGCAAAGCCGCAAAAATGTTGCAGGTGGAACAGACAGTCGTGATCCAGTCAACAACGAGGGATGTATGATGGTGATTAGATCGTAGAAGTAGTAGTGAGAGATCAACAGAAGAGATTTCATTGCAATTGAGAAACATCGCACATCGCATAGAAAAGAGTTGACCATTAAAGATTTTCGCAAGTTAAATTTTTTAACCTGCGATGTGAAGTAAGAAGGCAGAGATATAATGTGGATCATCAGATCGAGAAACAAACCAACAGTGGAGATTGCAGCACCCGGAAAATCAATTTTGGAAATCACAATATTTAGAAGCTAAGAGTTCGCAAGATATGTTAAATTGGTTGTGATGCGGTAAAGTTGAAAAATGCAATGCGATGAGGGGAGCCATGTGTCGGCATTGCGCATGAGCGCACATCACATAAATTATGGTTTTAGCGTTATCAGTACCAAGTTAAACTTGCGGGCAAGCGATTTGCGATGCGTTGTGATTGGTTGCATGTTGTGGGACCCGAGAACCCTGTTCGCGTGTATGTAAGTTGTTTAAGGCTATATGCGATCTATTTTAAACGTAAGTGTTGTTTGATCGCAAACGTATGTATGTTTAATGAAACTCTGATATTGTATTCCGCTGTTTCCGCTAAAGTATAAGCCACATAACGGTTTGGGGTGCACATGTGGCCACCGCCCTAACCATAACTTTTAATGCACAACTTTAATGGTGGAGTGGATAAGGGCGCGCCAAATTTGGTGGTCAGCCCTAATTTAACTCCAGTTAACTAGAGTTCTCCACATTTAGTGGAGTTTTCCTAGGAGATATTGGGAAAAAGTGTAGAAGGCTCAATTTTCGACCATTTTGGGCAAATGAAGAGTCATTCCTCACTAATTGGAGCATTCTGAAGCCATTGAAGTAGGTTTTAGATGCAGAAAAGGCCATCTTCAGGTGTTTTTGTGCATTTGAAGATCTTTGAGGGCTAGGGCCATCAAGTGTTGGGGCCATTGCTAGAGCATCCAGAGTCCATTTCCAGCAAATGAATAGTAATTTTTGACTATATTGGACCTTTTGAAGCTAATGGTGTAGCTTTCAAAGGAATTTGGAGACTTCTAAGTGCGTTGTTTCCATATATAATTTTCATGGCACCTAGATCCATCAGGTGTTGGAGGCATAACTAGGAGAGCCAATGGTCATTCTAAGTGAATGAACAGTGTATTTTGTATGTTTGAAATGTTTTGGAAACAATGAGATAGGTTTCAGAAGTAGATGAGGTCTTCTGAGGGTGATTTTCCATAGGATAACTCAGGGAAGCATCAAGGCCACCAACATAAGAGATCATCCCAAGGAAGCCATGGTCCATTTTGGATGATTGAACAATCAATCTAAGGGTATTTTGGTATTCTGAGCCCATTGGTACAATTTTAAAAACCAATGGAGCTGAGCAACAGCTTGTAAAATAATTTTACCATCTTAATCCCAGAGAGCCTAGTCCATTGATGGAGGCTCAAGGAGACGTAGACCAAGTGTTGAGGATGAAATCCTTTATTATTTTGTTTTTGTGTGTTGCTAGTTTATTTCTATGCAATTTATGTTTGTTTTTCATACATTTAATCATCTAAAAACAATTGATAATTGCTCACACATAAAGCATGTGAAAAACACATAAACTTGATACAAGGATTCAATTGCACAAAAGGATGTATGAGCACGATCCTTAGATTATTTAAATGGAATAGAAGGTGCTTGCATAGAAAAACAATTCAACCACCTATTTCAAATCACTTTAGGTCTATGTGACCTTTCGGTTGCCATTTTAATTGGATCCATTTGATGAGATCCTTCTCTGATGGAAAAATCCCTATGAATTTACATATTAATGCATGATCCTTCATAAATTTACGGTATTCTTCAAGCTTATTATTTGGTATCAAGAATTTTGGTTTCTTAGTAGCTCTTGGAAGGCATTTCCCTCCTATCCAAGCTTTCCATTATGATCCCATCACCGGGTTTCCATTGACGTCATCGTCTTGGATTTTAGCTCTGTGAGAGCCACCCTTGGTGCTTGATTCTCCAACTATTTTATTTCTATAGGACGAGGTCTCCCCCCACCCCATCTGACACTCTCATCCATCAGCCACATACTAGTAATTGGAGGTGATTCATTGGTTGTGAGTGGCAGACCTATTGCAGATTTTCAGAAATGGAAGAGCAAAACCCAAGCAGAGATCCGTTGTAGAACTAAAATGTTACAAACCAAACACTAATTTAAACACTAATACTAATTAAGAAAAATTATAAAATATATATTGTATATTAATTTTCTATTATTATAATTTTTGTCTCTTCATTATTTTATATAAAAAAAAATAAAATAATACTAGTTTTGAAGCTACTGTGGTTTTAATATTATTATGGTAAAAAGCTATTCAAGAGTCATGCACACAATCTAATCCATTTATGTGGAAGACAATGCACAAACATGTATTTTCAAATAAGTAAAAAATTATGATAGAAAGCTAATCAACAATAATGCACAAACTTGCATTTTCAAATATGTGTAAAAAGATAATATATAAAAAAGGTAACACCAATTTGAAGTTTGTGTTGTTTCAATATTAAATGGTAAAAAATTAGATATTTTGCAACTCTGAAAAAATGAAAAAACATGTTTAAATTTTTTGTATATTGCTAGACTTACAATAAGAAATAAAAAATTAAGATAATATCAGGTTAGACTTACACTAAAAAAAAAAAAAACCAAGGTAATCCCAGTGTTGAAATTTATGGTAAAATTTTAATCAATGTTCATGAACAAAAACTAAAAACAAGTTTATGGAGGACATTGCATAAATGTGCATTTTCAAATATGTATAAAAAGATAATATGTAAAAAAGTTAATGCCAATTTAAAGTTTGTGTCGTTTCAATATTAACATGGTAAAAAATTAGATATTTTGCAACTCTAAAAAATTGAAAAAACATGTTTAAATTTTTTGTATATTACTAAACTTACAATAAGAAATAAAAAAATAAGATAATACCACGATATACTTACACTAAAATTAAAAAACCAAGGTAATCCCAGTATTGAAATTTATGATAAAAATTTAATCAATGTTCATGAACAAAAACTAAAAACAAGTTTAAAACTTTATCATTAAATTTTAAAATATTTTAAAATTTAAAATATAAAATTAAACATTTTATAAAAAACTTAAAACACTTCCTAACAAACCATAAACCTTATTGTTTTAAGAAAATGTAGCAAACCAATAACATATCTTAAATACTTCATTTATTTCATCCAAAATTATTTTTAAAACAAAATCACTTCCCATCCATTATTTAAATAAAGTCTATTATGAAAAATAATGACTAAATTTTTTACAATGCTTTTATTGAAATTTCACAAGCACTATGGGTGCAACACAAAATTAGTGCTATTAATGGGATCTGAACAACACAGAAGTAGTTGGGGGCAAGTTTCGTTGTCATTGCACTACATGTTGTTACACGTGGCACTACATGTTGTTACACGTGGTGGGATAGTTTTGTGAAATGTTTTAGCCTTGGTCTATAAATAATAATAATAAAATAATTAATTAAAACTTAACTAGCAATTGCACCAGATGTTGCAAAGGAAACGTCGTAAGGTATAAATTCTGGAAGCATTTTGACATACAAAAAATCATTGAAGATAAAAATTAGTGAATATATGAAGTGATAATTCATTTAGCAATGGAGAAACTCTTGGAGTTCCTTGTGACCCAAGTGAAATTTAATAATATCATTTAGCAATGGAGAAACCCTTGGAGGTCCTTGTGACCCAACTGAAATTTTATAATCCTCACCACATCCAAAAATCACCTGAGAAATTGTTGGGCCACATCTTTTCAGACATATTTGAAAACCAAATTTTGTTTTTTGTAAAACATAACCATACAAATTTTCACCATACCAAGAATCATATTTTGTTTTTTGTGGAGCATAACCATACAAATTTTCACAATACCAAATAGAAAAACTCTTTGGAAGCATTAAATTAGTGTCAGATGATTTCTAAAAGTATGAATACATTAATTTAAAATATAAGATTAATAATTTCAATTATATTTTTTAATTTTATATATCTTCCATTTATAACATAAAAATGAATAATCTCAAACACATTTTCAATTTATAGACCGTATAACCATCTCAGAGAATTAATAATGAACAGGTTTATCGAGTCATATAGATAAAGCTAAATATCAACTGACAAATGCAGTGCTCATAAGTGGTTAGTTAACAGTGCTATAATGCCCATGAAAGCGCCTCACGACAACAAAAGTTGCATTATGTTTAGAGCATACTTATCCTATATTAAAATTTATTGTTATTATTACGAGTTGGCACCTACAACAATAATCACTAGAAATTCCCATGGGCCACACCACCTTCAGTTTGTTGGATCAGAAGAATAATTGTGTGGAGTTGCAAAATGGAAAATCCTAATGAAGTTTTGGTTAGCATTAAATATTTGAATACCCATTTGATTACATTTCATGATTTGTAGGTAGAGGGAACACTTGTGGTGGCCTCTGTGTATTTTGGAACAACATGGTGGCTAGCGTAGAGAACATTTGCATCCTTGAGCTTCTTCCACAAGGCAGCCCTTGGATGTGTCCCTACGACAGGGTATTTTACAATGCTTCGGTCATATGGGGAGTGGTAGGGTCGAAGAGAATATTCGGTTCTCTGGGACTCTATAAGAATTAGCAGATAATATTTCACTAACTTAAATTATATATTTGTATAAACAAAACATGAATTCATTCAATCATGATTAGTTGGGTGCATGAAATAAATCGTGCAACTTATTCTTAAAGAGATAATATTCATCCTTTAGTTGTTGCACACTGAAAACACCTGTGGGTACACAGAACATCAGCACATGAGGAATCCTAATTATAAGTTGAGGCGCCGACATTCCCAGCCCTCTCAAAGATTTGTAACCATCGAATTTCATCATACTATTTCTTGATAACTCAGAGTTTAGAACCATGAGGTCGAACAACCGTGTTCCCGTTCTCATTCAACACAAAATATGAAGCTACCCACCCCTTGAATATTTCAAGGGCGGAAGAATGGACAATAGATCAAGAGACAAGTGCAACAACAACAGCCACCACCATTGAAAATGAAAGGGCTGGAAAAAATAGGAACCAAGGAACAAGAAAAGAGCCCTCCTCGGGCAAGCCATAGCTACCAGGGGGTTATGATGGGGAGACTTCACAACCATAATTAGCAAGCCAGGGGCGACATGCCTTCCCACATTTTTATTCTCTCACAATTCACAGCCATTCGGTCGTTATTATAACGAAGTTCCAGCGGAGCGTTAAGTGTAACCAACTTTGATGATCCTAGGGTCAAAATGTTTTTGATCATCTAACACATCAAATTAATGACGCAAAACAGTACACAGTGGCATATAGGAAATTTGTTTTCATATAATAAAACATTACGGCATAAAAATTATACAATAATTGAAACAAATAAAAAAGATTACAAAGATTTCTCATGTTAATTTCACAATTTGTCATTTTCCAAATCTTTAATATTTTAGTGGAGACAATAAAAATAATAGATCTAATGAAGAATGAGTTGTGTATATATAAGTTAACCAAAAAAATTACACTTAAATTTAGTTTTAATTTTATTAATTTTTTATTTACAATTGTTTTTCACTAATTTAATTATATTCAATGAAATGAAAGTTTTATTGTATAGTTGTTGTGAAAAAAAACCTATGATTAATGGAATTAGAATTAAAAATAGAGAAACAAAAATAGTAGAAAAATACAATAAAAAAAAAAGTATAAGTCAAATTAAAAAGTAATAAAACTAAAAAAAATCTTCTTTAAATTTTTTCATCTTAAATTGAAAATATGGAGAAAAATCCCCAATTCATGAAAATGGAAATAGTATAAAATGGGAGAAAAAAAATTAAATAAGAAAGGAATAAAACTAGAAAAGAAAAATAGTACCTAATAGAAAAACTGGAAGTTACTAAACTACACCCTAAATCCTCAACCATTCACCTTACCAATAAATAAATTTAAATAACAAAAAGGGAATTCCCAATGTTAAACTATGGATAAGTGGAAATTTTTTTTTGGTAAAAGACAAAGTAATACAAAGTGAAAGGTAAGATTGAATACGTAATACCATGTCTACCAAGTATAATAATTCAAGTGTATTTTTTATCTTTTACTATGTTCCTCATTGTGTTGAGAACTTTGGTATTAATAATATTTATATTCTTTAGGTTTTTTTGTTTTTTTTTGTTTTTTTTTTTTTCTCCAATGGAGCCTTTCAAGAAGCTTTACCCAAGGGAGGAAGTTGGGGAATAATATGTTTTTTCCAAAATGATTTTATTGGTTTCAAAGTTGGAGTTGGACAATCTTCAAATAATCATTGTGATTTCTCAATCCTCGAATTGACTTTAATTCTTGAAAAGATTTTAATCCTTAAAAAAAAATTAGTGTGATTTCACAATTCTCGAATTGATTTTAATTCTTGAAAAGTTTTTAATCCTTGAAAAGGTATTAGTCAAATTCAAATTCTGAATGGATCTTTTTTAGTGATCCAATGGATTAATGATTATTTGTGTTAAGAAATTTCATCCTTCATCCATATCCATTGTTCTCAGTATCAATGGATATTTTGTGATAATAAATTTCATCATTCATCCACTGTTGTTCTCATTATCAATGGATATTTTGTGATAATAAATTTCATCATTCATCCACTGTTTTGCAATATCAAGCAATTACAATCATCTTTTTCTCATGTTCAATATATTCATTTTTTCTCGATCGATATTTTATGCTAAGAAATTTCATACTTCATCTATTGTTCTAGGAATTAAAAACATATTTTTCTCATATTCATCATATTCATGTTTTCCCAATGGATATTTTGTGTTAAGAAATTTCATCCTTCATTCAATGTTCTGCAATATTAATGGATATTTTGTGCTAAGAAATTCCATCCTTCATCCACTGTTGTGTAATATTAAGCAATTACAATCAACTTTTTCTTCTAGAACAACATATTCATGTGTTCATGAATAATCAGTTTAAATTTCTCATTATATCAAAGTTGAGTTTTTGAATTTCTTACCAAATTTCTTCTAACAACATTTTAGACTCTACAGGATTGAATTTTTAAACTATGTAGACGTATGGATACACTAATATATATTGTTATTAGTTATATTATAATTAGATGATACAAAGGAAATGTATTGTTATTTTGTTATTGGTTATATTATAACTAGATGATACAAATAAATTTTATTATAATAGATTTATGAATATGTTTTTTTTTACATCTACATTAATTATGAATTGAATGGTTGGTCTTCTCAAACACTGGCCCAAAAAAAGTTGATTGAAATACCATGATCATGATATTGTATTCATATATTTTTATTGCACTGAATTGAATGGTTGGTCTTCTCAAACACTTGCCCAACAAAAGTTGACTCAATAAAAGTTGATTTAAATACCATGGTCATGGTATTGTATTCATATAATTTTATTGCACTTCTAATATAAATTACTTGAATTTAAAAAAACTATAAAATATATTCAATCTAAAAAAACTTAACTTTTAAATTTACTCAAGAAATTAACTCTAATTTATTATTTTTTAAAATTTTACTTCTTAAAATTTAAATAATTTTAAAATATTATAAAATTTGAGGGAAAAAATCTCAGAGTAAAAATCCCACATCCATCAATTAGATATATCTAATTTGAAATCCTTCAACTTCTAAATTAACTTATATATTACAATCATCTTTTTCTCATATTCAATATATTCATGTTTTCCCAATGGATATTTTGAGCTAAGAAATTTCATCCTTCATCTATTGTTCAAGCAATTACAAACATATTTTTCTCATATTCATCATATTCATGTTTTCCCAATGGATATTTTGTGTTAAGAAATTTCATCCTTCATTCAATGTTCTACAATATTAATGGATATTAATGGATATTTTGTGCTAAGAAATTTCATCCTTCATCCACTGTTGTGTAATATCAAGCAATTACAATCATCTTTTTCTTCAAGAACAACATATTCATGTGTTCATGAATAATGGGTTTAAATTCTCATTATATCAAAGCTTAGTTTTTGAATTTCTTACAAAATTTCTTTTGGCAACATTTTAGACTCTACAAGATTGAATTTTTAAACTATGTAGATGTATTGATACACTAATATATATTGTAGAAATTATATAAATTATGTGTTATATGTCCAAGATTCTCCTGATCTCACATTATTTTAACTTCATGCAAAATATAGAATCTATTCCACCATTGATCATTTGCGGAAATTAAATCAAGTTTGCAATGCACACATGAAACAATAAAAATTCACACACATTAACACAGTTGTTTAACGGGAAAGCCTGAAGCTGAAAACTGCAAAGATCTGTATATAATATATGTCATAGATATCATGTAACAATGCTCATACGAAGCTGATCATATCAAGCTCTCAGTACAATACAATCGCTACACACTAATCAGGCCCGATCTTGCAAATCCATGCACCGATCTTTGCCACCTGCTAGCCTGCCTCTATTGCGCAATCCCTGCTGAAGAATGGCTCTGAATGAGTTAATATTACTCTAGCCTTGCTCACACAATCCTCATTGGAATCTCCACTGAGTGTTGGATGCAATCAATGCATCACTATAGTCACAACTGATAGTCTATCTTGCCCTTTCACCTATCTCTCCACTAGTCTCCACTGAAATTTCCATGCACTGTAGTTAACTGATGTATTCTTCAGTTGATTAATGAGTTATTATTTGTTAATTAATTTAACTAATTAATTCACTCAACTCTCACTATTGTATCAATCAGTTAGAATAGATGCAACTAGCTCAACTGAGTCTAACTGAGTTAAACTGAATACAACTCCATAACTACTTCTTCCAACTATGTCGTAACTCTGCCACTTGAGTTCTAACTAATTCCTCCATGCAATAGCTCCAGTGAACCCTTAGGAATAGCATAATTCCTTCTATCAGCTGTTGTGCCACAATTGTGCACTGAACTGAAGTGCTCCAAGAGAATAAGTTAATGTTTAGAGTCCAAATATTATTAAGAGCTAATAATATTCGACATATCTATTTTTATACTGACATTCTAAAAATAAACTCTGCCCAAAATGTCTAAAAATAGAAGTCCATCTATTTTTCCAACTTGACCAACCATCCATAAATAGCATCCTCCAAATAATAGAATATGATCGACATGTCTAAAAATAGGCATAGTCTAAAAATAGACTTTGCGCCAAAAATAGCCTATGGGCCCACTTAGTGAAGGCGACTCTTTTCACTAAGCTCATCATCTTGTTGAATCTCAACACTCCCTCTCAACAAGATAGGGATTATCTGCCACCCCGATCCTGTCTCTATGGTATTCGAATTTGCTCTTGGTGAGCGCCTTCGTCAGAATATCTACATCCTGATCCTTCGTAGGAATGTAAGAAAGCAACATGATCTTTCGCTGCACACAATATATGATATGATGGTACCGGATGTAAATATGTTTAGATCTATCATGAAATACTAGATTAACTGAGAGTTTAATGCAACTATGATTATCACAATATATCACAGTAGGATCTAAATGAGAACCGAACAAACCGACCAAGATCTTCCTCATCCATATAGCCTTGCATGCAGCCAAACTTGCTACCATGTACTCGGCCTCCGCTGAATTGAGTGCCATGGATCTTTGTTTCCTACTATACCAAGAAACTACTGTAGATCCGATACTGAAAATCCCTCCAGATGTGCTCTTTCTGTCCGTTGGGCTTCCTGCCCAATCTGCATCCGTGAAGCCATGCAGCTTCACCTCATCTAACTGTCTGTACCACAATCCATACTCAGATGTGCCCATGAGATACCTCAGGACATGCTTGCCTGCCTTCCAAAAGAGCTTGGTAGGCTTCACCATCGCTTGTTAAATTTGGTTCACAACATAGCATATGTCTGGTCATGTATTGACTAAATACATGAGCGAACCAACCAACTATCATTAAACAGTGGCATCCACTACCTCTGCCGATGTAGCATCCTCCTTCCTCCAACCACCAGGAAGAGGAGTGTCGATAGGCTTGCAGCCTTGCATGTGAAACTTCTCCAGTATATCCCGAGCGTACTTTCCTTGAGACATAAACAGTTCACCTTTCTGCTGCCAAATTTCCAATCCCAGGAAATAATGAAGGAGGCCCATGTCCTTCATCTCAAACTCCTTTGCAAGATCTGCCTTGCATAAGTGTATCAACAGTTCATCACCCGTTAGTATTAAATCATCTACATAAAGCAAAATGATCAAAAGCTTACCCTCCACCACAATCTAGTATAGTTTTGGATCCGCCTCACTCTTGGCGAAACCAAGTCTGGTGAAATAATTGTCTATCTGTGTGTACCAAGCACGAGGTGCTTGTTTTAGCCCATACATCGCTCTTTTGAGCCTGCACACATGCGACTCGCTGCTGAAGATTTCGAATCCTTCAGGCTACTCAATGTACACCTCCTCCTCAATGATTCCATTCAGGAACGCAGTCTTCAAATCCATATGATGAATGTGCCAACCCATCTGCACTGATAGAGCAAGGATGGTCTGTATAGAAGAATAATTTGCAACAGGTGCAAAGGTTTCTTCATATTCGATCCCCTCGATCTGTGAGAAGCCTTGGGAAAAAAATCTTGCCTTATACTTCTCGACGCTCCCATCAGCAGCTTGCTTCACTTTGTAGATCCATCTCGAACCTACCACTGATTTCCCTTCCGGCCTTGGGACAATCTCCCATGCATTGTTTCTAATAATTGAATCATACTCTTCCACCATTGCATCTACCCATGTGGGATCCTCCACATCTTCCTCGAAAGAGGATGGCTTCGTCACGATACACTTGCTCATCAGAGCCATGTATCCAGTAAATCGGTCAGGTGACTATCTCTGTCTTCACTGTGATGTAGGAACTCCTACATTCTGCACTGCATCAAGATTCAGTCACTCAGCTTCTGTAGTGCACTTCCGCCCTCTGATGTTTGGCGCTGCATGAGTGGTTTCTTCCACTCCATGAACCTCCTCTTGTGGTTGATCCACATCTTGAGGCTCATATTTAGGAACAAGTAGCTCCTCCTCTACATGCAAGTGTAGCTCCCTCTCAAGTGACAACTTCATGGCTTTCTCCTCATGAAATTTGATATCCCGTCGCACGACAGTCATCCCACTGTCTCGAAAATACACACGATAATTTTGGGGTGTTTCTGTGTACCCCACAAATATCCCAACCTCTGCGGTCGGCTCTAGCTTCTTCCTGGAATCCTTCGTCACATGAATCTAAACAGGTGAGCCAAAAATCTTCAAATGAGAAATATCAAGCTTCTTACCAGAAAACGCCTCTTTGGGTGTACTCATGCCAAGTACTCTATGAGGACAATGGTTTTGCACATAAACCGCAGTGTTGCATGCCTCAACCCACAAGTGTATGGGAAGGCCCTAATCATGCAACATCGCCTGTGCAGCACCCACTATCGTTCTTTTCTTTCTCTCCGCGACCCCATTCTGCTGTGGGTTATGAGGCGCTATGAGTTCTCTTCAAATTCCTTCTTGGCTACAGAAGTATTTGAATTCGCCATAGATGTATTCACCACCATTATCACTCTGGAGAGCTTTCACCTGCTTCCTCGACTCTTTCTCAACCAGCGCCTTGAACTCACAGAACTTTGAGTATGTCTCACTCTTCTTCTGCATGAAGAATATCCAACACTTACAAGAAAAGTCGTCAACAAATATCACATAATACCTGTGCTTTGTTGTTGAAGCAACCGAGAAAGGTCCACACACGTCTGTGTGAATTCTCTCAAGGATCGTCAAAGCACGACTATCCTTCTCATGAAAAGTGATCTTCACAAATTTTCCCAAAGTACATCCCTTGCACTGATATGACTGCGCAAGTGTAGCTTTGGGAAGCCCGGTAGAAATCTGC